>CAUJRU010000055.1:934106-1521216 GCA_963277665.1 Viscum album
GCCAATTTTGTCTCTCCACATCCCTCTATTACTCCTTGAAGCCTCACTTTGTGCAGAAGTCTTCCCAAGGAAGCCTTTGAGCTCAAACCAAAGGGAGTTACCCGATTTTAAGGTAATGTCTTCACTTGAGTCCTTTTGTTTTATTTTGCTTCTCCAACCCCATAAACTCTTTTTATTCATTTCTTTTGTAACAACTCTAGTATCTTAAATATACTAGGATGTTGTTATAAGAAGGCTTCAAGCTACACTTACACACACCTACATCTAATGGTTAAAGGACATACTGTTTCCGTGGATGGAGAATTTATGCCTCCCGAAACGATGATTGTTCAAAATTCTTTTAACACCTTCAAAGGTGGCCATTAATATGTCACTATATTTATATATGATATATAATATGTTTATGTTTTCTTTAAGCTTCTGTATTTTTCATTTTGGGAATACCTTTATGGTTTCCATTATGGGTAAACACGATATCTTCATTTAAGGAAGTGCGGACTACCGCCCCCTCAAAGTGATTTGATTCGTTAAATAACATATGTGGGATATATAAAGGATGGAACTATGATATTATATATGATATTATACTGGAATTATAATATACCTTTATATCATTATGATTCCATTCTATAAAATACGAAATAGAAATGGAAGTAGCGTTCATGCGTACGTACGGCTTACCGTCTCCATGAACGGTGCATTTCATTTCTTACCTCTAAATGATTATGTAATATTATAAATGCATGTATATACTAGATATATATTATATATACATCATGATTATAATTCTGGATATAATGGATACATGAGCAACTTGTAATTATAAATGGTTTATTTTTGACTCAAGTACCAATGATCGTTAAAACGACTGTTATTAACTTAAATAATTACGTAGTGTTCGTGACATGGAAATAAGTGATATAAAAGGAATAATGAACTTGAAAAAGGTTCTTAAGAAAGTAGAAATTAACTCAAGTTTATTATTCAGGACATTAAAGAACGACCGAGTCAAGTCTGACCCGAGGTATGGGACTTCGTCTCAATCTCCTTTCATTGAGGCATATTTTGTTTTATACACAACCTTCTTTTATACGGTGTATAAAACCCTTTGACTTATACGTTTATTCTAAAGGAATATTTTTTATATGAAGCATTTTCTAAATGACAAAAGGGAATGTTTTTGTCGTACGTATGCGGCGACAACGACTTCTCCGCCGCCGTGACCATTATTTGAGTTTCAGCTTCCTCTACAAGCCATACTTTTTTTTTAAAAGAAAAATAAATACCATGTTTTACTTTTCTTTTATTTTGGTATTGAAAATGGTTTTCATAATATTTTTATATCAATGTGTTTTATTGATATCTTGTGATTGAAAGGTGGAAATGTTATGTTTCTTTTATGCATGTTTTATGTGATACGATTATGTTGAGGTTCTTGGGCATTATTATGAAGACGGATGGTTCTGTGAAAAACTAAGGGCGGGTGAGCCCGATATAGCTCTCAAATGCATTGGGTAACGCGATGGACTGAAACGTTAAGGTTTATCAGAAGAGATTTAGGGAATATACTGTGATGGGTATTCCAAACGTAACCAAGAGGGTTACTCCCTATGTAAGAAAGTTATGAATGCCTCAAGTTACCTTTATGTCTTATGATTTCTATGATTTATTCATGATTTGATGAGGTATGTTAAAGTGCTTTGGTTTTATGGGTAAAGTATGATTTCATTATTATGTATATATGTACCCATGTTTCCTTTCCATGTTTTTATATCCCTTACTGAGCATTTTATGCTCATCCCAAGTTTTTTTGGAATGTTTTTCACAGGTCAAGGGAAAGGTACATGATATGATGATAGTATCAAGGAAGTGTCAAGAAAGAAACCATGTTTTATTTTAAATATGTTTCCTTTGATGGGAAAGAAGAATACTATCTTTATGTAACCACTTTGTTTATATGTGGAATGTAATGCATGTTTTATGATCTAATTCTCTAAAACTCTAGACCCGAAAAGATCCTCAAGGTGTAATCTTGTAATAACTCAAGATTAAGTAAGGTTTAAGGCTGGGGCCTTATATATCACCCCAATTATACATCACATTTTACTAGAGTATCACTTTGGACGTTTTTATATTTACTATATTATATATATATTTTTTAAATTGTAATAATATTATTTTTATTAAATAAAAGTTTTTTTTATTTTCATGTGTGTTCAAAATCAGCTCATTATAGATACCTCAATCAATATATTATACAGTTTTTGGATGTTTCATTACACTCAATAGATCGATAATGTATTATAGTCCTTAATTATGTATATATAATTATTATTATGTTATTAATTTTATATGTTATTATAATGATAAATTAGTTATATTTTCATCAGTATTTATGAATTGTTTTCATGTTTCAATTTTAGTTTTCATAGATCCCATATATTGGTCTCGTATTGATATCACTTATATGATATTACATAGATGGGGTTAGAGACTATAGAGAAGTGTTAACACTTATTTATCTCCACATCATTGAGTAAAACCTGTAATACATTGTCATGTGATATTTCAGATTCATGCAGTGCATTCGTTGTACACCACATCAGATTGTTACACTAAAAAATATTTAACTAATAGGTACGTAGTCAACTGATTATTCTCACATTGATGAAGAATAAATTGTGTATTGTTATAATGTTGGCCATTATATTATCTCTAATTATGAATATACCCATAGTATGAATTAGGATTTTAGATAAGAGGGAGTACGTGTATTGGTATCGACATCATGTTATCTTGTAGATTATACACAACTAGATATTTCATTAATAGTTTTTATGAATACTATATATTTCAATATCATTTAAATAAAAATATATCTTAAATATAGAAAAAAATACATTCAGAAGAAATACATCAACGTATATATTTCAGTGGTTCAGATTATTGGGATATTTGTAGTCAAGATTTCTGGCATGAAGTGATGGTTGAACTGAAATATTTAATTGATTTTTTATTTGAGAGTTTCTTTGATAATGGGATATTAGAATATCCTAAACTATAAAATCTTATGGATTAATTATGGATATTGATGTGCCTGAAGAATCTAAAGGGGACGATCCATAGACGATTTCTATAATAGGGGGCTTGACGGAATGATACATATGAGGATTGGTCTAACAATACCCAAGTCATGATCTTTCCTAGGATCTTACGCAACATACTGAGTTCCCTATATATTAGCCGTGTAATCCTTAATATAACTCATAGTATCCTTTAAAATAGGCATGGGATCTAACATTAAAAACATGGGCTCTTGCACAATTATCATGGGATTCTATAAACCAGTCCCCTAGACCTGTATGGACATGGGTCCGAGGGAAGATATAATAGTTATTTCAATCCATGATAAGAACTATTTCTATTTGTGACTTTTTTGATATTTTTAAACCAATTCCATCATATTCATGGTATTATACTAATAACCCAACATTTTTGACACATGAGTCTATATATGAAGTGGGGGAAGCCTCTATACATCAAATTGGATAGTCATCTAGCAACAAGTGTGAGGAGTATCTAATAACAAAAATTGTTTAGTGGATCAGATTAAAAGTGTATTATATGTATAGATTTTTTTAATTGGACGAAAATATTATATTTGGAACACCAGATTGGTGTTGATGTCATATCTAGAGTTGTTTTGAGGATAATATGCATGTTTTTGGAACTATTCGATAATGCTCGAAATTTTTTATCCATTGTGATAATTTCAAAATTATATGAACCATAAAATTAAATAAACTAATATAATTAATAACTTCTTCCAAATATGTCCAATACTACTCTAGGATATTCTCATAGATCACTAAATTAACACTCATATATATATAGAAACACACACAAAAAATATATGTATTATTTTAATTTCAGTTGTATTATTTTAAATATGAAACTCATGTTTATTCAAATTAGTAAATCATTTTATGTTGTTTTTACATTCATATACTTATTTTGTTCATCATTTTCATACAAAATTATAATTTCAGTGTTTTTATTCAATATTTATGGAATTATAAGATTCATTAATTTTATTATATTCTATCATGTTATGAGTAATTTATTCTTATTTTATAATTGATATGAATGTTAATAAATACCCCACAATATTATTGTATTTTTTATTTTATATATTATCCTTAATCTTTTAAAAATAATTAAATTATATCATTTATAAAATATATAATTTAAATAAGTATTCAAAAATACATCAATGAAAATATAATTATAAAATACTATTTTCAAGAGTTAATTCATTTGAAACTCTAACAAAAATAGACACTATAATATATTTCTAAAACACGATATTTAACAAAAAATTATAAAAAACCAAAATCCTGAAAAATATGATCCCAAAAAAACCCTTGATTAAAATATGAATATAAAATTAAGAAAGGGATTAAATAATACAAAAAAAAAACATTATATGGGTGTTATTCCATTTTAATCTTGGCCAAAAAGATTCAAAATTAATATTTTTTCTAAAATATTTCAATTATAAAAACTTCTATAAAAATTGATAAATAAACCCCACTAATATAATATTTTGATATAAATTAAAACATAAGAATGAAAAACATTTATATAAAAAATATAAACTTAAATAACCTATTAAAAACGTATACATATAATATTTAAAAACATTTTAACCTAAAAAAATCATAAAAAGTATACTTATAAAAAAATAAGATCAATTTATATGGAAAATAAACCCCAAAACAACAATTATAAAAAGATTCTTAAAATAATAATTAAATACAAAATAAAAAAATAAAAATGTCTTCCACAATTGAATTGATTATCAGTCAGCCATTATACATATACATAAAAAAAATATCTAAGAAAATTTATAGAAATTATTCATCTATTTGTTTATTTTTGGTTGATAGGGTGTTTTATATATATATGTATGTGTGTATGTGTGTGTGTGTGTGTTTGGGATTGTTGAGTATCAATTTAATTGACAGTGGACAACCCTACACAAGAGTATCAATTCAATTGACATTAACATGATGATTTTTGAATGTTGTATTTATTTATTATTATATGTATTTTTAATAATTAGGTTTTATGGGATTATATTATTAATATTAATTATTTCTCTAATGGTTTAATTATATTTTTAAAATTAATTTTTTGTTGTCATATTTTTTAAATTTTTATAAGCGTCTTAAAATAATTTATTTTTTTAGATTCTATTTTTCTTAGAAATGTTTTTAAATTTCATATGGTTTAATTATTATAAGCATATTTTATTCGTGGGGTTTTTTGGGATTATGTTTTTTGTAAATGTATTTCTAGAATTCATATTTTTGGGATATATTAGATTTTTATCCTCTTGGGTGAGCTTCAAATGAATTAACACATTCCTAATAATATTTATTTGTACTATTTAATTTTTAAAATTTAAATTTTTATAAGTAAACTTAATAAATTTTTAAGGGTTTATATATTTTAATATTTCAATTTTTTAAAAATTATTTATAAAAGTTGTTATTTATTATTATATTATAGTTTTATATTTTTGAATGTAAATCATATGGTTTTACTATCAATAGTTTTAATTTATAAATATATTTTTTGTTATTTATTATTTTTTAATTTTATTATTTAATTCATATAAATTTAGAGTAGAGTGTTTTTGATTAATTAGTTTAAGGATAATACATAAAGTCAAAAAATAAAATAATATGGGGTTGTTGATATTAATGGTTATATCAGTTTTGGAATAATAATTTATGAGTAAAAATAGGAAATAATATATTAAATTTAGAGATTTATAAAAACAAAAATATTGAATAATGATAATGTAATGATAATGTAATATTAAAATGAGGAAGGTAATATGTTTATTAATGTAAACATATAATCAAATTATTTTATGATATGAATGTACTTGAATTTGTGGTGTATTATAATAACATTGAATATAACAATATGTGTGTGTGTGTGGGTGCATTTAAAGTATTAATTTCATTATATATGGGAATATATAAGTGTATTATTTGATATATTATAAAAAACTAATAAATTTCAATAATTTGATTCATTTTTTTTATTTCATTACATATTAAACATCAATATGAAATATCATAGGGGAAAACAATATCATCATCACTCGGTATGATAACACAATGTACGATCGTCACTCCCACTCTGAATGTGACGTCCATTCCACTATGGTGTGCTATATACAAGACAAAAATTAAATTCACGGGTTTCCTCATTATACTACTCACCTAATGGGGGACCATCAACACATTAGTTTGAGGGTTCCTCTTAATAATACTTGGAAGATAACTGCCCATTTATCCTTATAGTGGACACCCTCGAATCAAATCATAATATTGTACCATGGTCATATTCCAAGAGTTAAGTTACATTATAGTGATTGGATTCCCTCATTATTAAATCAGTAAATCATGGCCCACTATGTGCGAACAAATCCCAAAGTCTTAACTCAATAGAATTGAACCAATCAACACCACATTGGTTAAAAATATGCCAAACATGGTTTAGTAATATTTCGAATTGTCAAAACTTTTCTGGGGAGTTATAGTTAAAGTGTTCCTTTTATAATCACTCACTAACTATTGTAGATCATATTTTTTATATCAATATTTCATTCATTCATTAATGGGAGAATAAATCCAATTTATCATTCATAGTGTAAGTTACCAAGTTCATGTTTTAAAAATTCCATTTCAATTTCAAAAACAAATCAAATGTTTTTATAAAATTCATTACATTTGAAATAAAATTTCATTTCAATCTATTTTCTCAAGATTCATCATCAAATTAATTTCATTTCAAATAAACTGTTCTCAAAATCTAACAAATTTATACCATCCATTCAAAAAAGGTATTATTTCACAATTGCATGTAATTTACTAAACAAGAATGAAATCTTCTCAAATAAATATGATCAATTGAAAATAAATTTAAAATAAAGAAACCGATTAAGGATTTATTTTTATGGAAAAGACTTTTAGAACCACAGATAATTAATCACATTATAAACCAATCAACCAAAATTGGAACTACTAATGGTGAGTTGAAGAGTTTTATGATCAATGAGGAATCCCACGAATCAAAATGCATCATATCAAGTATTTTATTTACTAAATAATGACGATCCATTACTCTCAGATAGGGAGCGATGATGAGAAATGGGGATTCCAAATAATGTAGATTAAAGTTACCCATGTGAGATCAAAATAATCAAATGTCACATTGATTCAAGATAATGTGGCATAAAGAAACCAAAATTCACTTTTGAGAGCCTCCAAAAGACAAATGGTTAAATTGTGGATTATTAGGTAGATAATAGATTTAAAAATGAGGTGTTTTAGATTTTAATTAATATATTTAGTGGACTAAAAACCCATTCAAATAGTTTCATGTGAAATGTTTCATCGTAAGTACTAATTGTGGGCCTAATTGTGATCCCTAAAATATATTAATGATGATATGTAAGGTTTATCAACATGGTTGGACAATCCAAGTTCCAACTATTCACTTATTTCATGGCCTATTGGGAAAGTTTCATAGTTTTTTTGTATCATTTCAAAAAATATGTTACAACCCTAAAAATCATGACTATCAAATATCATATTGATTAAGGGGGTCCATATAGTGTTTACTAATTATTGACACCCTTTTAGAACCACATGTAATGGAACATTATTTATGGGGTCTAAAAACATGGTTTTCTGTAACCATGTACCAATTTGTCGACATCCTTGGAAACTTACATGAATTTTTATACTTATAAAAAAATTGATCGAACCAAGAACAAAAAAATGTATGACCGAAACAATAGTCAATAAGTACATAAAATCTTTTAACATGTTTATATAATCACTCCACCATAAATTCAATCTAAACCAAAAAAATCAATCAATAAGAGTCCATATAAAATATACGAGGATGCTATTCTCCCATATGTACATCATTCTCCCAAAAATCATATAAATTTATTCCATGAAACCATAGTACTTGAAATAAATATGAGTTTAACATGAATATAAATTATTCCAAAATGAATAATATAAACTATATTCTAGCCATAGGTAGATCGGGTTCTACATCAAGTTACTCCCAACCAAAACTTGAGATGTGATACAGAGATAATTTTTGAGCTATGACATTCGAAATGTGTTTTGAATTAATTTCAACAATGGTGGACAATACAAATGGTATTTAAACTTAAAAATATTCTCATCACATAAAATTATCTCATCTACATCCGCACATGGTTTTAGGGGTTTTCTGCCATCATTAACACAAATTAGTTGAAAATCACAAAATTACCTAGTAAACTAATAATAACTCCAAATGAAATCAATAAAAACCAGTTTGAGAATTAAAACATATTTTATCAATTACAATTATTTGAAAACCCATCTAAATCATCACCATTATCTCTTAGAACAATGTATGCTAAATTGGGGATTCATTTACAATATTCGGCAAATATAATGGATCTTTCCATGGTTAACTATATATGTCCTCATAGGGTGTCGTCATGATAGTATACAAGTAACTATTAATAAAGGAATACTCAAACAATCCCAATTCGATATACTAGGACCAACCAACTTTGAAAAATTAGGCATGAAGATTTTTATCCATGATCTTTTAGGATCATTCTATATATCCATTTAACATGAGATGATATATTATGCACAATATAACCTAATAGCACATCACCTCATGGATGTGTTTCTAAAAAAATAAGTTAATCTAGGATCCCTATAAATAATATAATAGATAGAAAAACCCGAATTATTACAATATCATAATCATATAGAATTCCATTATCCTCAACATTAGTTATATATTGAATGGGAAAAATGTATGATTATTTGGTTATTTGATCGATCACTACCCATGTCAAATACCTTCCTAACGTGGTATAAGGAAAATGAACAATTAAATCCATCAATGTCATTTCCCCATACATAGTTAGTAGAGGAATGTCTTGAAGAAAATCAGAAGGTTTATGGTGCATATCCTTTGTATGTTAATATGTACATCTGTTGAAAACCAAATCAGTTTTGTATGATCACCTAACTGGCAACCATAATCATCACAATATATCATAGAAAATCATTATTTCTCAACGGTCTACCACTCATGTGGAACTATATAAATCTCCAATCACAACCTTTATCATGGGAAAAGGTATAATGTACCAGCATAGAAATCATAGGATACATTAATTAGATAATATCCACTCACAATTGGTCTATAATTAAATGTATTTATCATCAAATTTTATAAAACATATTAAAAATTTGGAATTTTTTTACTGGTAATTCATATACAATTCTTTTTTTAATGTGGAAATATTCATAATGGAATAAAAATGATTTAAATTTTGTATCTTTATTGTTTTATTTTACATAATAATTTTTATGGATAATTAATATCAGTTGTAATGTTTTATAGGTACCAAAAAATACCACCTAGTATATCCATCAACCTAAAGGGACACAGGTGACATGGCTGGCTAGTGAAGGGATGGTTGGCCCTATAGCACAATATAAAGGGCCTCTTGAGATCTAGGTGGTGGAAAAATCCATGAACATGTGAGATCTAAATGTGTGGGCCTACACATGTCGTCCCATTCAGGTTTGAACATACAATGTATTTGTGGGAGTACAATTTTCTAGATCCCATCCCCAAAGTAGGTGATCTATGGAATAATAATCCTAGATTATTCTTTATGAAAGTAGTCATCCATGCATATTACTATTGCGAGACTCATATTCTTAAGTTACAATACATAACTGAAAAAATTTCTTTGTTTCACTCAACCTCTTCCCCCCAATGTCTGGACACTCCAACTATTAATCTTTCACTATTGTCTTTGATTTACACCATCTTCAAATCACTAGAGAAAACATAGATACCCCCTTTCAAACTCCAACATAAGACAAACTTCATGCTAAAGATCAAGACCATGTGGATCCCTTATATAACATCAAATTCCATTGGAAAAATAGATTTTGAATAAAAACTATGCATTCATAAAGAAGGAATTATTTTTCCAAACACTATTAATTATATATGGATAAAGGTAGAGTCACTAGTATTAGATATCACATTGTTTCATAGGAACGCCCTACAGGATGTTATTGTGTCGTGGTGTAAGAGCTTGTTTGTTGAGGTGTCCCAAAAAAGGGTGATGGATGCAGTGAGAGAGGTAGTTGTGATGCTTCCACTATTATATGTGTTTCCATTAATATGAATAGAGACACAAGAGAAAGACTATAGAAATTGAGAAATAACTAAACTATATCCATATAGATGAAAAATGGATAATAGTGAACAACACCATGGAGTTTACAATGCACCATAGAGGAGTGACTGTTGGTAGTGGAAAAATAATAAATAAATAAGTGGAAAATGTCAACATCCATGGAAGAAAGGGTTTTTCTATATCCCATGTACCCATACGTCGCTATAAAACAACTTTTCACTCTACACCGCATATTTTTTGATCACTAAAATGTCTATATACCTCCTATATATGTAGAGATATAATAAAAATATATATTAAAATTATTACTTGAGATAATGTAAATATATGGTGTAATTAATGAAGGACATATAAGTTTCCACTCCATCAATAAATACTATTTGCTAAATTACCTAGAAAGTGTTAGTGAATTGGTTATCAAAATGGAATATTACCTCTTATCTGTTTGTTTTATATTTAATTATACTATTTTTTTTCTTTACGTAACTTATCTTAGTTATCATAAATGTATTTCAACTATTTACTCCACTATTTCTAAATCATTTATAGTTAATTATCTTCGACTATTTTTCTATCTCTATATCATTCTCCTTCACCCTTCATCATTAGTAAAACCATGTCCTCATGCACTTGAAAAGTATAGACTATGATGAGGCTAGTCCTCATGAAAGGATGAGGGTATTTCATAATTTTTTCTCATAAATTCATAAATTTTTTGGTCTTGTCATTGGTGGATGATGGTGAAATATATGGGTGTTTTGATCATCAACGACACCATAAACCATGGGAGCACTTATATCCTATTATTTTTAACTTTTATGTATCTTTAATTGAATGATATATCTTCAAATGTTACATTTGAGCTGTTCAATAGATGAAATGGAATAGAATGTAATAAGGTCATGGACGGTGTCACACTATTGATTGAGGTGGGTCATTAACATTGATTATAGTGGGAGGGGAAGATTCATTTTCCCAATAATTTCTCTATGGAAGACAATATTTCACAACTAATAAATAATAGGATATTTTTACATTCATCAGATTTCATAATTGAATAATAAAACTATTTTTTTTAATCAACATGAATAATAATGGAACCTAAAACCCATCATAAAGGCCATGTACTTTCGTTTTTGACCCCAATTCTGTTTTAATTTCATGAGTGTTTAGAATTTCATTCACATTATTTTCATAAAATTAGAAAAAACAAAAACCAGTAGTTTTGGAGTATATAATTACCGAGTGAAGAACCATGAATCTGCTAAAATGAGAAATTCCTTGTAAGACACTATGACGTTGTTGGAAAATACAAATAGTAGCTTTTTTAGCACACACTATATTAGGAGTGTATCAGAACATGAAACAGTTATAGGATATTGAATATTATTAGTGGAATAATTATTTATGAAATAGTGGAAAATGATACGTATATGGAAGAAATTTATTTTCATAACCCATATAGATATCGACATTGAATCCCCTACTAGACTAGATTTTTTTCGTTGCACTGTTTCTTTAGTTGTCCCTTATTCTACATTTTACTTATTTTATATTTGTTTCTATATTACTCCAATATTTTTTATGTAAATTTCTATTACTCAGATTCATATCATCATGTGTCTCTACATCATGACTCATTAACACTTTATGGTAGTTTTGTTTATAATTAATGAGATGGAGTTGAGTTTTTCAATAAATAAAACATTATATGATGAAGCTGGGTCCTTGAAAATTCCACATTGTTGATTGAAGTGTGTCATCATCCTTTATTATATGAGGATGTTTAATTTATTTTCCCTAGGAAATCATTATTTCATAGCTATTTATTAAAAATGTGATGTTATATAATGAGATTTTATAATTGTATTATCAAAGAGATTTTAAACAACAAACATGATTAATGAAGTAACCCGAAATCAGACATAGGACCATGTAAATTCTTTTATAAGAGATATTTATTTTTTAACTCATGTTAGTTTATAATTTCATTATCATTAACATTATAAAATATTTTTAGAACTATGAATTTGTAGATTAGGTTAAAAAATTAGTTAGTGAATAACTATGAATATCACTATGTGATACAACCTAGGATAAAATTGATTATCACTAGAAGAATATATATATTATCATTATATGATCACCATGATTGGTGTTCATCAAAACATGTAGTCATCAATAAGTATTTGATGATAATATAATTAAATGATATATGATTAGGACCTCTAGAAAATAATTTTTTACTTGTGATTCAGAGATATATAGTAATTTTATAAAACAGATTAGTAATATTAATCCATATAATTACATTAAATTTTAAATGTTAGAGAATTGAATAAAAAATAGGTGTTCATTTAGTTCCTAAGATGATTATGGGAAATAAAATTCAAACAGTTAAGAATAAATATGCATCCTATTTTATAAATCCTCAATATCAACAAGTCATGTATTAAAAATATAATAATTTTAATATGTGAGTTAATAAGAATATTGTTCTCCAAAAATATCACAGTTCTATATGACATGAATGAAACTGAAATATTAAATAATTAAGCTATTAATGTTCAATCATTATGTTGAGAGGAGTTCCTGAAGACCGATTGCTGTGGAGGGAATTCCCCTTCTCATTTTAGGAAGAATCTAAAGAATTGTCGTATAGTTTAAAACCACGAGGCTTTAGAAAATGGGAAGAACACAAATGATTACTCATTGAGGTAATATTTCCATAATCCTTTTCACAACAATTAGACATGAAATCTAAATTTCTTGTAAATTCATTAGAGATAACATCTCTGGGTATTGGGAATGCTTAATGAAATTATATACAACACACCACAAAATGAAATGGATTAGATAAAATTTATAATGTTATTATACAATTTATTTCTCAATAATGAACTAATTATTCTCAAAGCCTTATATATGTGATACATAATAGAAAAATCATCAATAGAATCCAGAGGTCTGATTTTGAAGATTATATGGAATTCCCTATAGTTCGAAAGATGAGTAACAAGTATGAGTGACTTACTTGAGGTAATATCTTCTGATTTATTGCCCCTATTTTTAATAATAATTCAAGAATTAATAATCTTTTTCCATTAATTTCTTATAAAACACGTGAGGTAACAATAGGGCACACCTTAGATAGGGTTTTAATGCTCATCCCCCTTCATTATACTAATTAGGGAGTTAAGATACTAGGTATAGATAAATTTCTAGGTGTATCCTAGCCATGAATGATTCCATATAATCAAATATTGAAGGAACGGAGTTCCCAAATATATATTTTGAGGTCCATAACACTAGGATGATCCTATCCTGTCAGACCGATACTCAAATTATCCCTAATTCTAAAAACAATTAAATAATCCACTACCATTCAAAAAACCATACAATCACTCATACTAGTAGTAACAATAAAAATGAACACCCTTTAAAAAGAATAAATTTGGGGAATTTTTCATCATGTTTAGACCTCAATAAAAACACTATTAAGGAGAAGATATTTAGGGGATGAAAATTACAATGAATCAATTTTTCAGTAAGTTTTAAACCTCAAGGGAATTTTTTCAAAAAATAATGGAATTACGTTAGGTCAAACCATCCCATGATCAAATGAGAGGGGTAATATTAGTCAAACATACTATAAAGGATAACTGACCACCAAAACCTGGGAAATTTTATTCTAGACCAGACATTGTATGGTCCAAAAGATCTATACAGACTCTTGAGGAATAGACCACTCGAACAAAATTTGAAGTCGAAAAAAAGGAATGGTAAGTGAGGAAAATAATTAGAATGGAAAGTTCTAAAACACTATTAAAAAAGAATGGAATGGTGAAAAGGATATTATCATTCCATTCCCTTCATGAATTATCAAATCATTGAATATATAGTAATAGAAACATCAATGATTGGTCAAATATATATTTCAAATGGATGAAATTATCATTTATTATTTGGAGTCTATTTAAAATATTTGATAGTACAATAATTTATTCAAGGGTATTTTTACCAAAATAAATAATGTTAATGGGAATAAATGAATAATTTAATATATTAGTGTCCCATCCATGATCACACTACCATTTCCCAAAATGTGTGATGATCCAAGGATATATTACGTTCTAATTATGATTATTTATTTAAAATTTAATGATTTTCAATGTGAACAAAGTTCAACCATTAATGTCATGTCTCATATTTTTTTAAATAATAAAAAATATGAGATTTAAATCCTATAATGGTTTTTTTAATTGAAAAAAATTCTTTTTTTCATGTTTGAGTTTTAGAGGATGTGCTAGTTGGTGCTGAAGGTCAAATATTTCCTTATGACTTTTATCTTTTCCCCAAGGGGGTTATAAAGAACAAGGACATTCACACATCATATTAGCAAGATCATTCCTAAATATAGCTAACAGTCACAAATCATGGGTTTAAATTTTTTTTACCTAATTTCATTAAAGTTAGAATACCATTAGTATCTGTCCAAAATATGTGTGCACTCAAATAAATCTTGTCATTTTTTTCATTTATGAAATGTTAGATTAAATTAACTTGGAGAAATTGGTGATTAAAATAAAAAAGATTAAATTATTGATTAAAAATTGCTCATTAATGTGGTGATATGGATTGGATAGTTTGGATCTAAGGAAATTCCATCACATTTTCAACTTATAAAAAATCACCATCCACCGTATGGATGATAGAGAGAGGGACTTCTATTAATTCCATTATCAACTATGGTGGATTGTTAGGGTAAAAATTTTCAATTTTTAATAGATATACCCTCAAACCAAAATAGGTGGAGTTGTGATGGTAGCAATTGATTAATTGAGTAATCCATTATTGGATTTTTTGTCCTCAATATAAAAAAATTCTAATCACAATTCCTCACATGTGGTGAAATCATAAAAAACACACAACTCAATTCTAATCTAATCCATATTGAATATAAAAGAGGATATAGATTGATTAAATAAAAAAAAGTAATATAGGGAAATATTTATGTAGCAAGTTATCGTATTGATTGTCCTGTTCTGAAGCATTATCCATTACAACCACCTAAATATTATTTTTAAGAATCTTGTGTGACAAATATTCCATATATATATATATATATTAATTAATGGTTTTGGGTAAATCCTAGGATTATTGGTGGTTCCTTATCAGAAAATAAAAAATTTATGTTTTTTATTTCAAATTTGATCGATTTAGTCTCTATTGGAGAATTTCATGTGATTATTCGTATTTAACACATGTAATTTGTGGTTATATATTAAGTGTTCATGCATTTAATTATTTTAATGGGTACATTAGTTTGTGTTATGGTGTCTCCAAATGTTTCATTCCTTAATACATGTTGGTTTGGCCTATATTAAATCTCTTTGTCATGGCGTCAAGTCTTGTAATCATAAATTTTTCATGTCATGAATGATTTTAATGATTATTAATGTTGTTTTGAAGCCATTTTTTCAAGGTATTCACCTTGATCATTGTTTTAAATCCTAGGACATTTTCCTTGAATTTTAATTTATCATCAAACATCTACTTTTTATGTATTACACACATTTATCACCATTTCAAGACATTTTATGAATCCTTATTTAAAAAATATATTAAATTAAATACTTGAATTTTTAATAATTTATTATATAAAATAAATTAATTTTATATTACAAAAAACATGAAAAAATTATATTTTTTCAATTCCCAAACAGTTAGATCTTTCTCATCCTCAATCATGTATTATCATAATAAATGAAACTAGAACAAAATGATACTAATATTATAATCTCATTAATTAGAATATATGATTAATTTTTTTATCAAACATTTCATGTCAATATTTACCTCACAAAGGGTTATTTTTTCACATCACTCATGATGAAAATGCAATTAAATTTTGTGTCTTCTAAAGAGTGCCTGATTCTATTATATAGTCCAACAAAAGGAAACTTTTTCCACCACATAATGAAAAAATTTATGATAAATTATTTAGACATTTCTATAAGGATATAATGAATCTGTGTCTTATTGTTAGTTAATATTTATGTCCAAAATTTTAATTATCAAAATGGAGATAATATATAAATTATACAACATGACTTCTAAAGTATAATTTAATTTAAAAATATACTATTAAAATCATAACACCCATTCCTCAAAAATCAATAAAAGGTCCTCATCAAAGAAATTATAGTGAAATAATGTCACAAGAGTTTATTTTTTTATTATCCCTTTTTAAAAAAAATTCTTTGAAGAAATATGACATGAACCACCAAAACACATATGATCAAAATATCATTGGTATGTTAATTATGTTTTTATAATTTCAAAATATATAATCCTTCTTCTTTTTTATATATTTATTATTATTGTTGATTATTGTTGAATATTTTTTATTACCTAAAATAATAAGAGTATAATTAATGTAACATACTCCATTCCCAAAATACAAAAATATAACCCCCTTACTTCTTCCATATAATGTAATTCATTACATCCTCCAAGACTTCCATCATCCCCAACACAGAAACATTAAAATAACTTACAATAAAAATAGGGTTGTTTAGATATTGATATATATGTATTGTAATGTATCTTTTTACTAGAAAGGCCATTCATAGATTCCATGAGTCAAATAGAAATTTATTTCATTGTGGTCCTAAGGATAACGATTTAACAATAAGAATTTCTTCATTCATTTTAAATGTGGTTGTACACTGTCATAAAAAGAAAAGTTATAATTCATGTTATAATAAGTGGAATACCAAAATATTAATCATGTTATATGATCATGACTATATAGAATATTTTTATTAAATAAATCCTCTGAGGAATAGAACATATGAGTATTATAAAATCTCTCAGGGAATGAAATAATAATAACAAGTCAATTCACCAAAATTTTAGAAATTAAAAGTATAAAAATAGTTGGGAAATATCATTTAAATGAATCAACTAATTAAATAAAATAACGATTCATAAATTAAATATCAATACGTAAATTTAATAAATTAATCAACCATTTTCTTCATTTAATATCATTATCATAAATATCATTAAACATGGAATCATGCGATTCTTATGAAATTCATATCTGAAAGTCCAGTAAACTAATGAAAAAGGATAATTATAGGAATGATATTTTGCATAAATTATAAAAAAACTATTTTCATATAAATATGGGGAATTAAAAAAATATTTATTTTAAAATTAAACTCACTTTAGCCATGATTATTTAGTTGGGTTGGTTTGGTCATATTACTTCAGTTTTATTGATTAGTATTTTCACGATGAGAATAATTTTTATAATGTGAATTTTTTTCGTTTTCCCCAGGTCCTTTTCTACCATTCCTAAACCACATTATGGACCTAAATATTAATAATAATAAATAATATCATATGGCTACTCAATAATATTCAAATATTAATTTGTGGAAGATTGTAATAATGTAACATTTGTAGGTTTCCCCCCAAATTCACTTTTGTATAAAGTTGTTGGATCAACTCAAAAAATGATTTTTTAAATTAAAATTAATATAATACGAGACAAAAAGATTACCTCCCCGATAATTATTTTATGAAATGTCATCAATTAATTATATTTTCATTATTCATATAAATAGATATAAAATTTTATTACCCAATTTAATAAAGTGTAAATGAATGGTACGACATGGTGGGTCATTATTTTTAATCATGGTAAAGGAATGCAATCTCAAATATCTATTCTAGAGGTAGAGTCTCATAGTAATTCATCAGCCTCATCCCATTTGTAGTGATTGTGTTTCACACTCCTTCATTTTTAATTTGGATATAATAAACATTTCATACTTGAATCCCAATAAAAGTATCGTACAATATAAAATGTAATTTACATAGTAGCGGTTTGATTCTTGTGTTTTATTACACCACATAGTATCTAGGTTTCATGGTTCTTGGTGGTGTTACCATATAAGTAGATATCAGTGTTCATTATTTTAAAAAATTTGAATATTAAAAATATCCACTTGTTTTCTCATCTAGATATAGCTACAATATTATAGATTTTCTTGATCTATCATGGTCAATATTAATTTATCTCGCATCCCAGTATTCATTGTGTCATAATTCTATAAGAAGTTGGTAGATGTTCCCATAAATAAATAAATTTTGGATCATTCCTAGGGGGTCTTATAGGATCTTTTATTACATCGTAGGGTTGTCTCTAATTCATTCTCTAGGGATAGTGTGTTTTCCATCTTTTTTCACTATATTTCTACATTCCAATTGTGGAAAACTTATTCCACTTTAATTGGGTATGTTTTCTCCTTTATGGAAATGGGATGATGTGATATAAATTCCTTCTTTTATGGATTTCTCCATGGATATTAGATCTTATTTCGAGTCACCCTCATAGATATAAATTTTTTTCATGAAACATGTTCCTGATTCCATATCGAGGTCGATTCTATTTAATTGAGTCAGCTTTGTCTTAATATAGTAGAAAACATTAGTAAGAGGATGTATTAAAATTGGGTACATTGGTCTTGTAAGGATGTTGGATAGTTTTGGAACAAATAATATATTCCCCTTTTGATAGAAATGTAATGTTTCAGTTATCTTATGCAAGGAACCCATGGTATCTCATACATGTAAATAGGTAAATTAAAACCTAAGGAAAAATTACTCCATGTATTATATCCTCAGGCATCTCATGATTATTATAGGGCTATGGATTTTAGATGAATCTACATGATTAACATTGGGTGGAGATAGATTTCTCATAGATTTAATGTCTTGTGGGGATAGATGTTGAATTGTTTTCCTAGGGGTAAGATTCCACACATGGATTTATTGGAATGTGTCCCCCATAGGTGGAATATTTCACACATAGATTTTATGGATAACATCCCCCCTGAGAGGGAATATTTCAAAATTCTATTTCACGGAGTTCCCCCCCAAGGGAGAATATTTTACACTTAGATTTGGTTGAGTGTGTCCCCCATGGGGGAATATTTAACACATTCTATTTGATGGAGTCCGTACCCCCATGGTGTGAGAATTCAATCATATATTTTGTTGAATCCCCCCAATGTATAATATTACACACTTTGATTTGTTATGTGTGTCCCCCAAAGGGTTTATATCAAACATGGATTTGGTTTGTTGTTTTTCCTCAATGGGAATGATCTCACACTTGAATGATGTCAATATTTAACATCATGGAGGTATCTGACATAACCATTTAGTAAAGAGGGATCCAAAACCATATAGTACCATGAAACTAATTATGTCCCTATTATTGGATAATCATTATAGTTTACAAATGTGTGGTATAGAAGAATGTGTCGCAAAAGGATCCTTAAAGGGCGATGGTGTGGAGATTATTCACTAAAGATACCCAGTGTTTGAATTTCTTCCCATGGTAGGAGACAATGTGGACTCCCATAATGATCATACTTGGTAAAACCTATGTCATCATATATGTTAAGTCTACAACATTATGTCATTTTCTAATGGTTTTTACATTTATTTTAAGGTTTTATAATGAGGAAATGGATCTAGGTACTTATTTTAATACAACTCTGTCATGGATGAAGGTTACACTTTATGGGGGACCATGTCAAGTAAAAAGTAAGATTAAAAAAATGTCACTCTATTTTGATAGGTAATATTTTTCCATCATTGATACCACATTTATGGCTTACATCTATACTGTTAATGAACCAATGGGAAGGGCATGGAATAAACACTATCATATAAGATTGAAAATTAAGAGGCAATGATATAGGGCACGGTTGATTAGAAGTAAATGGAATTAGAGTACCTATGATTAAGAGTATAAAGAAGGGTGATGTACTAGCACACAAATTAATAATACTTGGAGGACACGTTTATAGGTGGTAATGGTCGAATAGAAACATATGGTGTAGTTGAACTAGTTCTAGATTTTTATGGGGCCCTTCAGCTATCAACATCAATGGATGTGCATTTCATGAAAGAAGGAACTATAGAGAACTCTGGATGATGGTACTCATTAATTTTAGGATTTTATGAATGTTTGGGGATCCCCAAAGGTTAGAGGTATCATGAAGGTTATTTTTTTCACACAATAATATGTTTTTCAAAACAGGGTGACCCTTCCTTGAAGTGATGTCTTGGTTCCCATGGAGTTGTTTTCTCAAAGGATAATTGTCTCCTGAAACACAATGAGACACAAGTGTATTTCGCCCTATTAAATTTTATGGAACATTGTGAATGGAATATCCATCATGGTTTTAGGTAATAAAAACCCCAAGGGAGGTGGTTTTGGGATGGATGGCTACCTTTTGATGTCCATATCTTTTTTTTCTCATTATGATTATGGGTATCATTAATTTAGAGTTTTTATCAAAAGCTAAAAGTTTCTTCCCTAGAAAATATTTTGATAATGGTATTTATTGTCCATGTTGTTGCATTGGACTGGTTTTGTAAAATATTGAGGCTTTTATGAATGATTGTGTGCTTCAAGAACTCACAGGATCCCACAAAAAAATGTTACACTTCATAACGGTTATCACCAATGATTCAGGTTGGTAGTGAAATCCTTGAAATGATGCCCGATGAATCATAATTACACTACATAGAGGTGACCATCAATGATCTGTGTATATAGGGACCTATGTGAATTGGATCCATTGAAGAAGCATCTAGACTTTAAGAACCATACCCTTAAGAATTTTTTTCTTGTTTGGATTGAATTCTCATTGAAATGGCCATTTTTTTCCGCAAAATATTTCGTGAAATGCGTAGTTCTATGTAATAAATATTCCATACCTCTATAATAGGATTTGAAGAGGGATATGATGGTAAAATTCTGTGGGAAAATAACAAAAATGGAAATTATCAAGCCCTATTTGAAAAACCTGGGCATATTGATTGCCAATAAATAAAAGAGGGTCCAATAATAGACCCTGGTAATTGTGAAAAATATATTCTAGTGGTATATTTTCAAAAAACACAATTCCATCTCAATATATTTGTGATTTCAATTATCACAACTCATGAAACTCACCTATTATATGAACAATGGTTCAGTGAATAGAATTCCACAAATAGAATTCTATAAATTGGCTACCTCAAACTCAATATTCATAAGAAATAACTTATTTATAAACCTCTATGAAAAAATTATAAATTATATTAAATTCGATATTAATGATCTATAAGGGTGGTATTTCATTTGGTGACAAACAGATAGGGGTGGATGGCAACCACATGATCAACGAGATATTACTTATTGATTCAAACCACGAAACACTCACAACACCACCGAAGGAGGATAAATACGAGTATCTTCTATGCAAGAGACAAATTTTTTATGGGTTTTTCCTGATATATGATTTTTTTCATCCCATGTGCAGATTGGGATGCGCCTTCCTATATCATAAATAAAATTTCTGGACTGAACTTTTCCTACAACGCTGTTAGAGGCCACATTATGAAGAACCATTCATCTCTTATTGTGAAAAACTTATGGAACCACATAAAAAATGTCAACTGGGAGGAATTGTATGGAGATACATCTCCACCCTAATTATGGAAATATTTTCAATGTGGATTTGATTTTTTATCATTATGTTTGGAACATATAATGAGACCTTCTCTGGGGTGGAATTATCCTGGATGAATGGGCATGTGAATACATGGTATAACAGTAATTCCATAAATTTAATGTGGTGATGATGTGAGTAGGACATTATAAGGTGGTTTTGGTCCTCAAAGATCCAAATCTTCAACAACCTAAACATTATATCCTCGCGGTTGTGAAAGTGGCCACTAGGGACCAATACATTCCATTTACACCTTGGAAATTTCGACATAAGCATTTAGGGATCGTAACCATATTTCTTGGATCCCTTTCCATGTGTCCATGTATGATTAATTATTCCCCATAGATTATGTCTAGAAGGATCATGAACTACTTCATGACATAACATGGGTATTTTTTTTGATTGATGTAGGGGAATAGTGAGCACAATCTATGGATGAAGGACATCACTTTCAAGCAATTGTTTTGTTATTTTATAATAAAAAAATGAAAAAATACTAGGGAGGCCTCAACAATGGATTATGGTGTTCCGGGAAGGAAAAAAGAACACCTACTGAAGGATACTAGAAGAAAAATATTGGATGTTATGGGATACATCATGAAGTATGAGGCTCCCTTGGTTTAACTATCAATGATTATCACTGTGTTGACCTATTGGTGGATGATCCTTGTTTGAGATTCTTACATGGGTCTATGGATGAGAAAGCCTGTCATGACATTGACACAAGATATAGGGTATCACATCATCCTGGAGGTCATAGTAATGAGAATTTTTTACAATGTTCTGTACTATATTAGAAAAGGGATAACTTAATTCATGTGTGTGGTACCTTCAAATTCATGAATGTTGGGTCACCCCACAAATGTTGGGATATATATGTTTAAACCCTATCTCTCCTCCCAGAGTAATGTTTTTCTCTTTGATTCTCAACATCGCTAGCATTTTCCCTTTAAAATTGTGCTATGATGATGTTCTTGACAGGATAAGGCTAGTATATGACTTCATATTCCTTCTATTTTATCATTATAAGTGAACAAAGTTTCATGATGTCATGGGGACCTTCTAATAGTGGTCATAACCCTATTGTTTTGAGGTTGGGTACTAGTATGGAGGATAGACTATAAGTTGATCTATGATATTTATACCCCACATCACATTGTGGGATATTTCTAGTGCCTCCATCATTTAACGCTTTGGGTGATCATGAGATAATGTAGTAAAATCTATCATTGGGTCCTCTAATATATATGGAGCATGTCCTCACATAATAACGATATAGGGTAGAAAGAGATGCCACATCCCACTAATATTTACAATACCATCCATGAAAATGAACTAAGCTGGGAGAGTGCATATCATAGGGGTGTGTTGAGGTGGAGCACAACCCAGGACATAAAAAAGTAAGGGTTCCATGGTTGTGAGGTTTATGGAGAGTGGTTGGCAGGGATAACCATGAATGATGTTCCCGTCTAGTTGTTAGATGCATAGTAATAGATCAAATGATTCATGTACATACAATAGTGGTATGTATAGAGAGGAAAAAAGAAACATGCCTTACACTCTTGGGAATCTGGATTTTAGAGGAATTCTAGCCATCAATGGAAGTCATGATGGAGTATTCCTAATGTATGGGGAAGCAGATATATAACTTGTATTTCACCAGTGATGTGGTAATTTCAAATTCAAGGTAGATTTTAGGAATCCGATGATAAATAACAACTCTCAATATGATAAAAAAACACATCATAATGACATTATATTCTTCATCATGTTCGATCACACAAGGATAGGATTCCACATCTCTTGTCCTGGAGGAGATAAATACAATATTGAGATCGATGACATTGCCCTCACTTAGGAAAATTTTAATCACCTAACCTACTGAGTGAAGTTATAGTTGGGAATGAAATATTCTCCTCAGATCTAAGAATCTGATCTAGTTTTGTGTCTAACACTAAAAGAGGGGCAATAGAATGATTCATATGGAAACAATGCCTATCGAGACATTCCCGATAATCGGGTACCTTCCATTGATATGTAAAATTCATTGATCATGTGTACCTTGGATATAGTCAATCTTTTATAAATGCTTCCAAATTATCAATTTTGAATAAACTAGTAAGATTGGAAGATGGGGAGGTAAATTATAATCCTCTAGTAGTCTTATAGGGGGGACATACACTAGAGGGGGAAGTGTGGGGAATCTCTCTAATGTTGCGACAACCGTTGGAAAACTGTCGGCTAATGTGGAACAAGAAACATATTAAACAACCAATGGGGAAACACCATTTCCATGGGTATTTTCCCTGACCAATTCTATGATACATGTCATGCTATAAATATTTTGTAATTTCATTCAAAGTTTCAAATTTTCCTTATTATTTGTCCTTTTAAATGTCACACTCTTCTAAACATGTTCTTCAAATAGTAGTTCAATTCATGATTGGATCTTATTTAGTTGTGGAGGTTCATGATTCTAGGGTTGTAGAGGAATAAGTTCTACATCATTGAAGAACGTGATTAAATAGACTGTGATGACTGATCCTTCCATATAGGTGCCACAAGTGGTGTCTTGTATAGCTAAATCCCCAATGTTTGATGAAACATTTGTGTCAAAAACCATGATCATTATAGAGGCTACGATGATCATTCCTACTCCAAAGGAACCTTTGATGATGGTGATAAGAGATAAGAGCACACTGAAGGTGGTTAAGATAATTCCATTGAAGGAGGTAGTTGTGGATGTTGCGGTGGATGAGCCTACCTGAGAGGTTCTACAAGAGTTTTTTGGGGTTCCCACTATAGTTGAGGGATTATGAGAAGATGTTTTTACCCAATACCTATGGATCGGCCTACCTATGGACCATCCTAAAGTGGATGGGAATGCTATTTTTTGGATATTTTCCATTAGTAAAAATCTATTTTACCAGAGTAAATTGAGGATTTATTATCATAAATTATTGAGGATAATTGATTCATCCAATGAAAATAATGTAGGAGTTAGTGAAACATCATCACTGTCATTCCACATTTTTATAAAAAAAATAGGGTGGGATAGATCCACTATTGGATAGTCAACTGTCGGGTTGACAGGGAGGAAACTATGAGCCTCCATGCATTATATCAGGAATTATTCATTGAATCATAAATAATCAAGTGGTAGGAGTATTAAATTCAACATAATAAGAAAAATATTGAGGATACACAGGCACTTCAGAAAGAATATGAATATATTTCTTGCCTTATGAAGCTAGAAAAAGTGAATATACCCATAATCACTTCTTATGTAGAGATAATCAGCCAAATAAGGGCTCATTAGGTGGTGGATGATGAAAAAAATGTTGGGGAATCATCTCTGTGTTCTAGAGCCATGTAATGTCGGGCGGTTTTGAATCAGGGCCAATGAATTTTACCAAGTCACTACGGAGGATGTAAATGATTTGTTAGAGTTGTAAAAGACCATGGAGGCTACTCAATATAGACTTGATGATCAGGAAAACTAGGTCACTACGGTTGAGACCTATGGAAATATATCTTATCCGAAAATAAAAGATATTCTCTAATATGTGGATTACCCTAGGACAGGTTATTTATAATTCCATGAATTCTGTATATTTTTTTCTTTTTGATGCATTTCTAACTATATTCACATGGTAACAAATATTAAAAACCTAATCCCACGTGATTTTTGACCTACTTGGTAAACAATATAATTTTTTTTCTCAATTAAATGATATTACAAAAAAAATTCAATCACAAGGGGTATGAAGATATTTATTGACTACCAAGATGTTTCTTGACCGAGAACATTCTTTATGTAGTTTAAACCCATCTATACAGATGATTTTTTTTCTAAATGTTCATAAATTCATGAATGGTTTAATTATAAAAGACTTTTATTATACCTGAAAAAATGGGATATGAAATGCATGAATCAAGACACATAGGATTTCTAACAAAAAAACATTGTTGGTGTGATGATCATGGATAACTACTATCCATGTTTAAAAAATTAAATCCTTTATGATTTTTGAAATTATGAGGAAATCAAATAAGGTATGAACAATGATCTTGTTTGAAACAAGATATCTATCAAAAAAAATTCATACATCTCTTAAAGAATTCTCTATGTATGTTAGGTAAAGCAATTTGTCCTAGTTCCATGCCATGAAGGTGTGGTCCTTTAAGCCCTGGAAGGTGATGTGGATCCAAATCAATGAAGACATGAAGCATGGGGATAAAAATGTGTAATTTTAAAATGGAGTTCATCATTGTCAAAATTATTCCCCCATTTATTTTAGAACATTAGTTAGGTGATCCATCTGAACAAAGGTTAGAATTTTCATCCATGGAGAGCCTCATCAAAGATTCCATGAAACAATCCTGGAACACAATGTTTGTGGTATATTACCTACACTGAAAGGGGAATGATACCAATCAGTAGAGTTCCTATGGTGCATTGTAATTTTAAATCATTTGTTAAGAATTCTTGAAACACAGTTTAATGTTATATGGTAAGGATGATGTATACACAATTTAATTTCATCCGGTGAGGATGATGTATCCATATTTTAACATCATGTATATATGATGATCATAGAACATTATAGCAACATGTGACTAGTGAATCATCATTAATAACACCTGAACATCCAAGATAGAGTGGGAATAGGAGAGTAACAAATGAGTGTATCACCTATAGAGTCTCTTCATGAAAAGGGATCCTGAGATTCAGCTCTAAATTATTCTTGAATAGGTCTGTCCAATGAAAATAGAATGGTTTTTTCTAGGGTACAATTTGTGTATCTACTAGATTTTTACCTATTTCTTTTTAACTACTTAGTTTTCCAAGTTTATGTGATCAACCAGGCTGGGTGAGTTTGACTCTTTATCATGTTACCATTATGGGGTATCAACCTGATAAATGTTTGTGTCTCAAAACATTGGTATTTTAATTTCATACAATTCATACCAAGATGTTTCAAATTGATCAATGTCATAATGCTTAGAACATGACTTCCAGTTTAAGGAAAATTGTTCTTAGACTATGGTTTTGTAAATATATTATTTTCATAATTCATGAACCTAAATGGATCCCCCGTAGAAATTTAATTATGATACCAAAGGGTTCAAAACCGATGAAAATTTTGTTCCCTGGTGGCCTTGCACCATGAAAAATTATCTATGGTGAGAAGCACATAATCCACGGTCATGATTAGTAGACTATAGGGTTTTATGCCCCAATGAGACATTTGGGGCTTGAAATGGTGTTTAACTAATGTAAATTGAGTGAAATAGAGGTTTTCCACTAGATGTCACATTCTTATGATGACATTCACAAATTTTATTGTCACGATTCTTTGACATGGGTTCATAGATTATGACATAGATTCCAAAAAATATGGTCAATCAATAAATCTCAAATTTTCATGAGGAAAAATACTTTCCAAACAACTAAGACCATTTGACCCTTTCTTTATGCATGAAAAATGTAGTGGTTCTAAATACACATTTTTTATGGAAAAAATGGGAGAAATTTGTCCAAAAAATCCCACAAGGGTATATCGTGACTTTTGATATGGGGATAGTAAAATGGGAATTACCAATGAGTGGGTAAAAATTATATACCACATTCAAAACAAATATTCTACAGCCACACTAATCAAGGATTGGAATAATAAATGAGAGATCCACTATGGAAGCAATTCAATAAAAAATATTCCTGTATAAATTACTGAGGATCCTTTTAGGCATGGTCCCAGAATTGTACTTGAGCCACTATGTCCAGACACCACAATTGTTATATAGTCGGTTCAGAATGGTAGGATGTTGATTATCAAAATAAAAGTAAGTGAAAATTGTTTAAGTGGAATTGTGTAATTTCCAAGAGGGAATAATTTTTTTCTATAGAGCTATTAGTCCATACACTCCAATGTGTTTCATGTTCATTCTAGTAGGAAATGATCAATACTAGAGTAGAAGGGGAATACATTGAAATGGGTGGATTGTAGGATTGGACATAAGAATGTTGTTTAACATCCAACATTGAGGAAACCAATTTTGGGAAAATCATAATTATTATATGAGGTATCTTGTTTTTATAATTGGTAAGGATACAATTTAACATGATATCATGAGGACGATGTATTCTATAGATACCCTAGATTTATCTAATGTTGAATCCTAGTTTTATATGGGGAAATTATTTAGTTCAACATCATGTTCTAGGGAAATTTTATTGTATTTTCATCTCATATTGATCATATGAGGCATTCTACTTTCATATGAACTTTGGATTCAATTTAACGCCGTGTGATGGGAATTAGGGATTTGCAGTTTAATGTTGCACAACTCAAATGATGAATGCTAATACTTGATGATCACCGAGATTTAAAATTATTTGAATATTCTATATAAAAATCATAAAACCAAAGGGTGATGAGTTTTATAAAAATTAATTTTTTTGTATATAATAGTGATAACCAGATGCAATAGGAGGGATAAATAGTCCCCTTTCCATAAAAAACATTACACATGTACTCAGTTAGATGTGATGATGATAAGGGGAAAATTCATTATGATGATTCTATGGTGGAGGCCAGACACGTGATATGTGATTTGGTCATCACTATGTATCCCATGGTAATGGAAATCGATTAAAATGTGGTTCTCGAATGTGATGTGGTTGGAGATCAATGTTAGTTGGGTGTTTTTCACTTGAGTATGGATAATAAATATTATTACATTTGTGATAATATGAATCCCAAATTAATAAAGTATATATTGATAGATTAGAATCCAAGGATGGTGATATTATTGTGGGTTACACATTGAGTCACAAAATCTTTTTTCATCATTTCAGGTCATGATGGAAAATAAATTCACAAGTGAGTAATGAATTGTGATTAAGGCTTATACCCAAAGAGTAATCCTAAGGGAATTTTGGGAGATAGATTCATAGTCATTTGGTTGGTTTTTTGGGAATTTGTAATAGGTCCCGAATATAAGTGATCTATGAATCACTACATATCCCATGGGAATGGGAATCTTGACACATGTTGTTTTGGAAAGGGGTGTGAGCATAAGCTTTATGAAGAATCAGGTGTGATGAAAACCACATGAAAAAGGGGTGGATGCATGTATTTTAAATCCATAATTCTTAGACGATATGGTTATGTAATTTTTGGAATTTTGGGTGGTTCATAAGAGTTGAAACGTGATATGATGGAGGATCCAAAAATTCTATGTACCACAAAAATAAATCAGGAAACTCATATGGTGTACTTCAATGTTATATTCTTTGGAGAATGAACATGGAATCTAAATTTAGTTCTTGATTCTTGGAGTATGCAATGTTTTATTAGGTGTATATTCATGGCATGAATGTTGTGAATATGGCCGCTAATGGAGGGTGATGTCAGAACATGTTCCGTATAAGTACCTTAAAACCATCTAGATAGAGTTAAATGCATTTAGGCCTGGACTATAAATGCGGGAAAAGGGGAAAATGTTTGTTAATGTAATCCAACCCCCCCCCCCCACAAAGGGAAGGATTTATGATTAATTGGTTGACGTTATTGCAGCCAAATGTTCTAGTAGTCACTATGTATCACATGGAAATTGAGATCAAGCCACACATATTTTTGGGGACACAAAACTGTAGGAGAATGACACAAAAATTTTGGTGTAGTTCTCTTTAGTGAGGTTATTGATGCATCCCATGATTTTCATATAGTATCCCATGTATCTAAATTAGGTTAAGGGAACATTTTAACATTATTTTCTATGGAAGTTCATTTTTTTCTTCCCACACTAGGTATGTGATGCATCAAATGTTCATATCATCAGGTAAGACTATAGTTTAAGATCACGCACTGCAGATGTTGGCCATTTCAGTTTAAATTCATATAAATCGAACTATGGATTCTACTAACATAAGGCCATAGATCATGGTGCATAGTGTATGAAAATATTTAATGTTCATAATTCATGGACCAAATGGGTTTCTATTAGATTAGTTTTGTAGAGGTTGTCCCCTGATTTCTACAGTTTTAACTCACATATCATCAATCGTGAATCATAGTTTATGGTTATAGATTATGAACCAATTGTAAATCATGTATGGTCATAATTCAAAGACCATTGGTTTCATGAAATTTATTTCTTGAGGAACATTGTGTTGGTGGAAACTGAAATACTCTCTCCATATATTGTTCTTAAATAGAATGGTCTTAAATAATATACCTTACTGATAATATAAATTTTAACCCATTTGGAATCCAAAATTGGAATCTTTTTCAAGGTATCATCGGAGTTCGGAGAGCTCTTAACTTGTCACCATGTAAGAAGTATATGTGTCAAAATTTATTGTTGAGCCCTCAAACTATCTTTTTCGGGTTCCTCTCTAGGTTATACAAGTCAAGGGTCCTATTTTCCTCATTGGAATGACATTATGAAATATGATCTTATTCAGTTCTCTTTATTGTCTCATGATAATCAATATCCATTAGAAATGAGATAAAATGAACCTCAATTCTAAATACTACCTCTATTCCATACATTATAGAGTATAGTGTTTCAATGGTGTAATTTAATGTAATTTTTAGATAGACCCATAAGACTTTGGGGAGATTTTTTGGCCAATTTTTTTTTGAGAAAACCATTTTCTATAAGATGATAGATATGGTCCTATGGAAAGACTCAATATTCCATTTATAGGATAATGGTATAAAATATTATTTTTAGGAAAGATGTCATTCGTGGGGAAAAATTTCACTAGTTTAGAAACTCAATGATTGGAACCATTTTTTTGAGAATAGTGTGAGACACCCCAAATAGTGGATGGATTTATTATTCACGAAGTCAATAATCTACTGAGTTATGACTTCATTAAGGGTAACCACATCATCTTATTTGTAAAAGAAGTTTTTTGTTTTCACAATGATCCTTCACATATGCATTGTCATTTTAAGGTATGGCTTCACCACATCTAGTTAGTACACTAAAAGTTTTTAGTATTACATGGTTATCAAGAGATGCTCTGAAAACCAATTCACAAAATTATCATGGATATGAAAAGCATGAATTTTTTTTAACAGAATGTATTTTTGGACAAATGTGATCTATTAGTATCATAGCCTATGATTTTTTTTCAGGGGGGGTCAATCCTGCATGACGAGCACTTTAGGATATTGAATTTTCCTCTTCTATCACCTCATTTATCTCATCTCTTTGTTTAGAGACATGGATTTGGTCTTTTAATACATTGGTATATTTCTATATATATTTCTAAAGCTATGTGGTGAGTCTACATGTGATTCCAATGATGGGTGTCCCCTAAATAAATTATATAAAAATATTAAGGATTTTTTACTATTAACATAAATAAAATATGAAATATCTCAAACGGTAGCTATGATCAGAAATAAAAGGCCATGGATGAGTATGGAGTGTGGATTTTACATTAGGAAGTGTATGATTTCTGTCCGCATAGACCTTATTTGTAAAAAAATATTGAGGATGTATCCATAAATAATATTATTAAATAAAATTATTTTAATTGGATTAAACATAAAATATATTACTATTAGGGACTCAGATTTGAACTTTGAGACCATCGTTGAATTCGTAGCATGGTGTTTACCATAGGGGACACCTATAGTGAGAGGCTACAGGAGGATTGGATCCTTCGACTGTTGGTTGGTGAACTAATTTTTTTTAAAATAAATAATTATGTGGATTTTCATGGTTAGAGTCATTATAATCACATTCATAGTGAATCTCTCATTATCTCCTCCCTTATGAGTTTCACCATAATCTCCTAAGAAGATAGTGGCGGAGCAACAGATCTGAGTAGATCAGAGCATAGAAAATGTAACGATTGTAATAGGCTGTGTTCAGAAAAATAAAACGAATTCAAATTTGATTTATGATTATTTTCTTTGGGTTTTATATCCTTATTGAGAATTATTTATTCATAAAATTTTTTCCTTGCCGATTATAATACATTGAATATGAACATCGATGGACCAACAAACACTATCATCAACCAATCTCTATTTGAATCACATTTTGTAACATTATTTATCATTTCTTCATGTGTTCATCATATTTTGGTTTTTGGCCCATTGATAAATCAATTATTCATCAAGGTGGGAATGTATCTATGAATATCATGGTCCAATTATCATAGATAAGTTATAATTTCTTTATTTCATGTTGGATCCAACTTTCAGTGGAAAAAAAGAGATGGTGGTGTGAGAAGCCTGAGACGGTGATCCGATAGGTGTCAAGGGTCCATCAATTGTTTAGAAGATGGGGTGCAACTGCTCATGGTGAAAGAATAATCCCAAGGGTAATCAATAGAATGGATATTAATGCGACAAACCATGGGCAGTGGAATACCGGTTTGTGGTGGATTTGGGAGAATTAATATGATGTAGCAGGTGGTGAAGTATGCGGAAGAATAGGTTGTTGTATCCAAAATGTGGTAGGCCGAAGGTGGATAGGTAGAGTGCAGCAGGCTGGAGGAGGCGCACCGTAGGTAGCGATCCAACGACAACAGTTCAGAATGGCGGATGGAGGGTGTCGTATTGTGTGCACATGGTGGAAGACAACATGAGAGGATGGGGATTCAAAAAAAAACCTAACCCTATAAATATTAAACAAAATATATTAATAATAATATTAATAATATCATTATTATTAATAACGATTTAGCCACAACACCTATGTCATTCGGTGTCTAAATCATTTATCATTAGTGGTGACATGACCATATATGCAAGAAATTATTTTTAATACCAATATTGGATATTTATTTCTATATCTGGGATCTAGTATATAAAACAAAACAAAATAATAATAATATATTATTATTTTTAAAATTATAATTCAAACGCAACTTTTAAAAAGAGAATTCAATTGACCTATCATCTGCAACATCAAGACCCAGTTTTTATGCAGGTCTTTATTAATAACGATGTTGGATGAGTATTTCAAGTTTGATTATCAGGTCCATCAAACACCAGATAATACAAATATATTATTATTATTATTACTATAACATTTACCCACCATAATTCTGTCATTATACTTCCAATAGACGTGTCGTCAGCAAGATTCAGATCCCAATATTGAGGCGGACCTTTTGAGACCAATGTTGGGTTTTCAATGCAAGATCATGGTATGGGCCCCACAAATCCATGTTCGACCGTGTTGTGGTGAAATGTGACTTTATAAATGAGATAAAAATATTGAAAAATAAATATTCCATCCCATTTTTTTTATGAGAATTTCAATGGTGCGATTCATAATTTTTCAATAAGTATCAAGGAACATTCCCCCTGATGAACCATTCAGGTACGATATGAGAAGATTCCTATTCATTATTGTATGTCTGAAATGGGTGAATGAATTGTATATTATTTTTACTTTCTTGTAACGATTTCAATGGTGTGATCTGTTTGGTTGTCTGAGTCCATTTGAGGAGGCGCACTACTAAAATAATGTTTTTGAAATTTGGACCAATGATGAGTATCATGGAATCATCATCTTTTTTGGGATACATGTTCTAAGTAATCATGGAGTACATGAGCACAACTACATGTAATGTTTCATAGTTTAGTACCCGATAATGGCTTGTTACTTAACTAGGAGACTAGGCGGGGTCATATTTTAGGTGTGTCCCATACACTTTGTGTACCACATAAATAATCTTATATATTAGGTATCTCCTTCTATTAAATATATATTTTGGCATGTGAGTATCCTAGCGAGAGTTTTAAAGCATATAATGTGATAGAACTCTCCGTAGTGGTTTTCGAGGTATGATGTGTTATTTTATTGGTCTGACTCATTTTCATGAGATGTCTGATGGTGGCTATAATCAGAAAAGTTTATCAGATATTTCCAAAATTATCATCCCGTATGGATGGTGTGTATTTCATTGATTCTTTCTGAGAGGTACTATCCAGCAGAGATTACATCTATAGTTCCCCAATTCCTTCATAGTGGATTCCCCTTACTATATATGGAGTGGGTCCTTGATGAACTTTAGTGGAATCCTTTTAATTCCCGTGGGTTTGGGTGCTCTATGATGTCTATTAGAGTGGAATCCCTATAATGCACAAGGTTATGATTCTTCTACAACTACATTCCAGGTAGTTCCTTTAACCATATTTCCCATCAGAAGGGATGTGAGTTGGTCCACATCGACTCCCTAGTGTTCATCCCCCAAACACACTGGGTTACATATCCCCAATGTCAAGAGTTGAATCCCCTTGACACAGTAGGTAGTGGGTACTCTAAGAATACTATTATAGTAGAATCCCCATGACGTAATTGGGTGGGATAATCTAAATTGAGTTTGTACTGTATCTATACCAATCATGGAAGAGATGTGTTTTGATGTTCCTTTGGACTCACAAGAAAGAGGTGTGTTCTCCCCGTAGATATGAATCCTTTTCACTAGACCAAAAAATCGTTTGGGAAAGTCAGTGCCACTGAAAATAGATAGTATCAAGTTATATTTATTGATCTCCTATGACATTCATTTTTGGGGAATACATGTGGGATGATGGGCATTATTGATGAATCCTTCTAGAACTATTATAGACTCTTTTCCTTGGTTGAGCTATGAGATGGAGATCCCTATGATTTATCATTTGGGATTCTATAATTGTGAATTTATATATATCATGTTTCAGTACCAACTCCATGAGTTTTTGGTACTCTCCTCCCAAGATAGGAAAAGATGTTTAGGGTATTCGACACACATTCCATGAAATGATTATCATGGATAGATGATATCATCTCTAAATATAGGTAGACAAGACTCGATGAGAATTTAATAATATCACTATTTTGATATCCTTCTATTTGGATGAGTTATTTTTTTCTCTCTTGTCAGGAGGAGCAATATTTTATCAATATACCATGTTATATATATATTTTTTATCATTAGATATCCCTCTCTCAAGTACACATTCTCCTTTTCAAGGATACTACTGAGTATGTTAATACTAACCCCCGTATGGGCCTTTCCCTCACATATCGTGACATTGGATGATGACAGACAGGATGATTGTGACTTTAGGGAGCATAAATAAATGGTTTTCGTGGACTAGACATGGTGGTCGTAACTTGGAATCCCAAAATGGGTCTATCGAAGTTATTTTACATTCCTAGATTTTTTCTATTTGTGACACTTTTTTTCTTGGGAAGTTTTTTTCCCATTCACTTCCAGTTATAATTTCATTACTTGTACTAATTAATGGTAGATGTAGGATTGGATTCTTATTATAGTAGTTTTGTATCTTTTGTTCAATATCTTCTACAATTTTATCATTGAGATGGCTATGAGAGTGTGTATAGGTAATTAAGGAAATTCCACCTCAAGATTTTGTACCTTGAACACTAGTATCCACACCCTGGCCTATAGAGGCGATCTTGGGGTACTTGTGGCTTGATCCCCCGCATGGGTCAAGTTATCATAGATTGGTATCATATGTTCTTCGACACATGGAGGTTTGTTTGGATGTTTCCATAAAAAGTACTTATTTGGGTTAAGAGAAACTGTGTCAAAGTGTCTCGAGTGTGTCTCTTGGGCCAGAGAGTCCAGTGATGGTACAACAATCAATGTAGCTAGTCAACAAGACACTCACTACTGACTTGTTGACTCAGAAACCTGAGAGTATTTTAAAATGAATCAATGAAATGTGAATCATATAGAATAGATTAATTTAGTGTCGTTATTGATTAAACTCCCCATTGTGGTGAATATATATATATGATCATTTGACCTTGGAACTCCTTGATATGTTTCAAGACACTTCCATGTAAATAGCCATCAATGATACCTGGTTCAGTTAAAAAAGATGAAAATGTGAGAAATGAGTCCACAGTTCTATGTCAATTGTATGATCCACCATTCCTCATGGTGGGTAGGTAGAAGCACATACACTTATTGAGAAGTATTGAGTCACAATAGACTAGGTTGAGGAAGTTCACAAGATGAGAATACTCTGCATGTTTTAGTGTCTGAGACTGATGAGGTTACAAGGTTATCCATATTCACATATATTGGAGGATTTGATACTGTCATTAGTCCAGCACATCCGGATTATTCAGACACATTCCAATCAGATGGTGTCTTTGGAATTTAGTCTATTCTATTGAACAACTATTCGTTTGTTGATCTAGGTAACTCAGATGCATATTCATTCGAAACTATCTTACAAAGACACCCTGTATATGTTCTATGAAGATAAATACCCCACCTACATACACTCCATTCAAATTTAGTGAGCTTATGTAGCTCTAATAGGAGGGAGGATAGTGGATGGGTATCTGACTATGATCAAATACATTAATTGGTACTCTCTAAACATGATCTATGATAAGTACTTCTGATTGAAGAAGTATGTGCAACGAATCTATAGAGTGATCTATGATAGAATAATAGCCTTATGTATTTCCAACTATTATAGTGTTCTATAGAAGGAACTAGTGATATAGATCATTCTATTATAGGGGCACTGGTTATTTGAGACTATAAGTGCACACTATAGAGGTGATAGGTCTTCTACATATAGAATACATTAGTGTTGGGGACTCAATGCATCCAGCCACCCTATTATTAGACTCTGGTACATGGTTTGGGATAGTATAGGGAACCCTAGAATCCCAAGGAGGTCCAATGTTATGATAGTGATGGGTGTGGTCATAATTTATGTGACTATCTGACAATCGATGTGAATCATCTCAGACTGATAGAATATGAACCACCCCGATGAAGATGAAACTTTCATCAGTGATATCCTAGGTAAGGATATAATGGTCTCTATAGATGTAGTGCTAGAAGAAGAGAAGGAAAACCTGTGTTTTCTGGACAATTCTATGATGTCCTTCCACCACAAATATGAAACCCATATCAAGCGCAGTGAGCTAGCGGCTGGGGCAGTAGGAAACTGCATGCATATGACGATTATGATCCTGCAGTGTGCAAGATCACAAGAGGTAAATTCTATGTCTCATCTCATTTTTATAGTATAATTGAAAGAAATAGGGTTAGAAACTCTTCTCTCCCAGCTTATTGTTTGAGTTTTTACCATGGTGATATAGGGCATCAGTGTATCCCTATGTCAGAGTTGTTCAACATAACTATGAATTAACAATGAAAAAGGGTACTCCACCAACCGATATGGGTATTGGTGACACAAGAAAAATTGTGAGGAAGATTCAGTGACACTGAAAGATGATATTATACAGGTGTGGTCGATGAGTCCCTTTAACTTGTGCATTTTTGGAGGGGTTTTGTAGTGTAATGTTGAAGAAGGTCCTGGAATTGCTAGTGGAGTTATCTCCTATACCTCATTTTTTTATGAAATGATGCTAGTGGGTGTAGTAGATTGTCTAGTTTGGGGTTATTCTACAAAAAATAGATTCAAAAACACCTAGGGAATGCCAGGTAATTTCTATATCTATCTTTTTTTGGTTGGAAGATTTTACTAACCTTCCACATTCGTTTATACATCTGGTTGATCAAAATCCTTATTGATACAAAAGTTATCATGTACTTGTCGAGGTGATTGAGAACCCATGAATATGACTACGCGACTCACAAATTTGTGCAGGCTTTTGTATTATCTTGTTTGATAATTTATAGACACTACCATCTTGGAGTTCTCTTTTTAGTTTATATTTCACTAAAGTCATAGGTACGTCATTACTCTCAGATATCATAACCTGAGGTGGTGGCAGTAGTTGATCTTCTTAAAGGAATACAACTTTAAGGTAGTCTATACTCGATGATAGGGTAACATTTTATTAGATCACATTAGAAATAAGTCACATGTTCTACAAGTGTGGGAGGTTTTGGAGTAGTCAGTTTCCCTTCTACAGACCCTAGTGGAGTAGGAGAGTATAATTTTTATTGAGTTAATTGCGTTGACTCAATTTCTCCTCATGAATGTGAGAGATCCCCATCTTTGAGACATAGACAGAAAAATATTGTTGAATCATATGTCCATATGAAATTAATCATATGAATATTCTAAAGGATAAATCATGAGACCATGTTCTAAGAAAAAACAGTAGTTCCCGTTATGATACAAGAGGAGGTGTTGAAATAGTTCCACACATCTCCCTTAGCATCACATCTAGTTGTGGGAAATAAATATAGATATAATAAGGGGTAGTTTTTTTGGCTCAACATGAGAAAAATCATAGTTGATATCTTCACATGAATCCTCACCTATCCGTATTAGAAGGATCAAAAATAGGTTCTGGTGAGGTTGTTACAGCCCCTTGAGATCGTAGGATTGAGATGTGAAAACATATAATTGGACTTCGTTATAGGGATTCCACTCATATGGAAGGTCCATGAAATCATCTTAGTGATTGGATACTAAGTCACAGTGGCACCACTCTTCCATTATATCAGTGAGATGAGTTCAATGGAAGGTTTGGGGGTAGTTGTACATGCAAGATATTTTTTTTCCATCATGGGGTCCCCTCTTTGATTTTCTACTACCATGACTCATGTATTACCTCATTATTTTGGAGAGGAATATATTAGGCATTTAAGACATATTTTTAAATGATTAAATCCATTCACCCAATAACAATGGCCAGAAAAAAGAACAAAATCCAATTGTTGGAGGATTTTTTGAGAACATGCGTGTAGATTTTCATCTAGGAATGAAAGCTATCCCTGAAGATAATCATGCCTTTCTAGATCAGGCATTATGTTTGGTGAGGTTACCTACTGGCTTTCCCTAATCCCATAACTGGAGTTGGTGAATGAAGATTTCAATGTGTAGAGGATGAGGTGATACATGAATGATCTTTCATACATAATGTATAGGACCATAATTTATGAGGATTGATGATACCCTTGGTTTGGGTGGTTTGTAAACACAAAAATGTGTAAGTGGGTTCCTTGGAGGGGGAGATACTTGTGTGATCTTTGTATAGGGAGTTTTTTCCCTAGTTTTTTATTTCATGGAAGAAAATTTTATTGTATGGAATGATGTATAGACTCAATTTTTATTTGTAAGATTGTGAAGTATTTATACATATTTCTATAGAGAAAGGTGCTGATATGACATATGATTCCAAGACCAGAGGTTCCCTTAATAAAATTTATAAAAATATTGAGACTTTTTATTAATTGTTTGGTGAGGAAATGGGATATCTCTCAAACAGTATCACTTATCAGAAATATGATGCCATGGTTGTGTTTGGAGCATGGTGTTTACCCTTGTAGGGGTATAATAATTGTTGTTGCATACCATTTGTAGAAAAATAAATTGAGGGAATAACCATAAATAAAATATTTAAATAAAATTATTTTATTTGGATGATACATCGAATAACATCTAAATGGGGACCTATATTAGAAGTCTGAGACCACCGTTGATTTAGTTGCATGGTGCTTACCCTATGAAGGACCTCATGTGAGAGAGCGCTTGATGTTTAGATCCTTTGACTATTGGAGGGTGACACAAGAAATGTCAATAATTAGCCGATTTTGAGGATTTTCGAGATTCGACTCATAATCCTCCCATCTGTAGAGAAGAAACCCTATTATCCTCACTTGAGAGATTCAACATAGAACCCTTAGTAGATTGCGGTTGTACTGCATATCTAAGTAGATCAGAGCATGAAAAATTCAACATTTGTTTATGTGTATATTAACCAATTAATAACAGATCTAAATTAAATGCTGGATTCCTTACATTGGATTTATTATCCCCATTGTATATTCAGGATTCATAATATCATTCCTCATTTGAATATACTACATTGAATACAAACATTATTGACCAACTAACGGACCATAAACTGATATTTATTTGAAACACTTTTTTATGTTCTTTATTTTTTTCACATGTTCTTCATTGTTATATTTATGGAGCATTGAAACAATAATAGTTTTTCGAGTGGGGAATGAATCTATTTGTTTCTATGTCCAAAAATCACAAATTTATGATCATTACCTTATTTCTAATTGTATCAGAACTACTATTGAAAATAGAAGGTGCTAGTGGTGTGAGATGTCAAGGATGATGTTCCGACATGGGTATGAGGACGAGAGGTGGTCTAGATGATGGGGAGATGTTTCTAGCATCAGTGATTAATTTCCTAAGCCATAGTTCAGGCAAGGTTTATATTATGGAGGACATGGGGAAATGGATGACCAATGTGAGGTGGCTCTGGGAGAGCCTAGGCGAGGCAGCTCGTAATGTAGTGTTTGATGGTCTAGGTGGTAGAGGCTTTATTTAGGTAGGCCAGAGGCTACATAGCTAAGTGTGGAAGGATATAGATGGCACGATGGATGGGATTGTCTAGAAGAAATAAGCCTGAATGACATGCTTAGGGCAGTGACAGGGGTGTGCAGGGTGGTAGCCCGCATGAGAGGTAGGGTGAGGGGGGAAACAAAAAACCTATCCCTAGTATAATAAAAATAAATTAAATAATAATAATAATAATATTATTATTATTAACAATATAACCACAATTACTCTCTCATGCGACATCCGATTGATGCATTTTTAGCAGGGACATGACACTATCATCAAGACGGTAATTTTAAGATCAATGTTGTATATCTTTCCCGGAACTGGGGAAAATGCCCATAAAATTTCCTAAATTAGTAATAATATATAATTATTTTAAAAAAATTTATTCAAAATTAAATCCTATATATATCATCCAACTGACGTTCCATCTGTAGTAGCATGATCCAATTTTTTGGACGATAATTTTTAGGTCGATGATAAATTAATTTTCCTGGTTTGAAGACTGAGTCCAGGAAATGCCAATGTAACAAAAATATATTATTATTATTAAAACTTTGACATGAAATAATTATCATATGTGATGTCCAATCGATGTGTCATCATCATTTTTGTGATCATGAAATTGAGGTGGACCTTTTGAGTCTAATATCGGGTTTTCAATACATGATCGAGGAGTGGGCCACATGAATCCCATTTTAGGTGTGTTGTGGTGAAGTTTGACTTGTTCACTGGGTGTCTGTTATATAATAATTAATATCCAATCCCATTTGTTTATCCATCATGATAGAAATGGTGTGATTCTCAAGTTCATTTTTGGATTGATGTGTGATACCCATGAAGAGCTATTATTGTACGTTGTTGATTGATGTAGCATATTCACCAGGTTTCAGATTCATATGAATGAAGAGTAAACCTTGTGTCTTTTTCCAAAAGGATCACATCAAATCGAAGAATTTGATTTTTATGTCCATTTTAGGAGTCACGATAGTATACTTATGTTTTTCCTTTCGAACCAATAACGAGCATCATTCAATCAACATCCTTTTGGGATAGACGTTCCATGTACTTTGGGAGTACACATACATGACGAAGGGGTATTTGTTCATAGTTTAGTACTTGATATTGGATAGATACATGACCAGGTGATGAGGTGGGGTCACACATCATGTGGTCCAAATATGCATCGTATACCACATAAAAAATATAATATCCCCCATATATTTTTCTTTTTGACCCAAATGATGGAATGTGAGTATCCTATAATGAGTGTTCTTTTCTATTTTGAACACAATGGTCCCATCCATATTTTATTTTGAGATATTATGCGAGATGTTTCATTCTTGATACTTTTCATGTGATTTCAGGCAGTGTTTGTCATCATGATGGATTATCGTTGATTATCATGCATACCATCCAGCAGGGATGGTTTGAAGTTCCTCAATTCTTTTCAAGAGGTACCATCCATTCGGGATAGTGAGTGATGTTACTCAATGCCTTCGTAGGGGAATCACCCTACTAGGCATGGCATGGATCCTTAATGACATAGTGTGCAATACCCATGACACCCAAGTGCATGGGTTCTCTAAGACATCTATCAGGGTGGAATCCTACTGATGCACTAGGGAACAGGTCCCCTATACCTACTTGCATGGAAGTACCCCCAATCATATTACCTTTTCGTGGGTCAGGGTAGTGGTTCCTTATCAACTCTCTTATGTAGATCCCTTTGATGCACTAGGGAATAGATATCCACTGACTATAGTGAAGTCACCCTAATGCACTAGGGAATGGGTCCTCTATGGATACTACCAAAGTGGAACCCCTCTGACATACTAGGGTGTGGGTGCTATACCACTAATTTTAACTATCCAGATATACATATGAGTGACAATTTTCTATTTGACATACCTTTGAACTCATGATAAATTTTCACCCATCCCCCTTTGAGACACATCCTTACGACATGAGCTAAAACTGTTTGGTTGAGATAGTGCCAACCAATGTGCATATACTCATGGTGTAGTGACTCAGAAACTGTAACTTTTATGTTCTAGGCATCCATGAGGGATGTTGACCATCACTGATGGATACTTATAGAACTTTTAGAGATTGTTTTCCTATTGAGGGATGTGAGATATAGATCTACATACATTATCATGTGGGGTTATTTGATTGAAAATGTGTGTGTGTGTGGGTGTCCTATTTTAGTACCCACACTTTGGGGTTTGGATACCCTCTTTCACTGAGAGGTGATGATTTCCAGGGTATTCCACATGCGTTCTATGTCTAGATTCTCAAGGATAGGCGAGTATTCTCTACTACTATATGTAGTGAGGAAACATTGAGAAGTTCTTCTTCTCAAAATTTTGAGCTTATTATGATTGGATGAGTTTTATTTAACTCTCTTGTATGTTTGAATTATATTGTTTCATTACATATTATTTTATATTCAATTTTGATCTCCAATTGTATCTGTTACTTCTCCCACATCCCTTTTTCATGGTATCCTACATATTTTGTTTATACTCACCCCATCATGGGCCTTTCTAACACATATTGTTCTATATGAAGATTAAGGATAAGATGCTCATGGCCTTAGAGGTTCTTAGATATACAGGGTTCTTTGACATTGTATGATGGTGATATCATGGGACCATGAGAGGTTCTCTCCCAAAAGTTATATTTTTCATGTATTTTTTATGATGTGAAGCATTTATGGTTGGGAATTTATTTTTTCACATTCAATTTCAATTTAAATTTCTATACCTATTCTAATTAAAGGAAGAAGCATGTTTGGTTTTATTTTATTGCATTATTTTATCATTTTTTCTTTTTTCCATTTTGATTTTTCATGGAGTTGGATGTGTGTGTATGTGTGTACATGTAAATTTGAAATTTCCACCAAAAGTTTTTTGTGCCTTCGGGGATTGTCTCCACCCACTGGCCTATGGAGGTGGGCATGGGGTAGTTGTGGCTCAATCCCTAGTATGGTTTGGGTCCTGAAACATTGGATGAAATAATGTATAATTCCATCAAACCCTCAATTATAGTGGGTTTGATCAATGCCATGCCCACTCTTGAGAGTAAATTATGTTTCACACAAGTAGATTAACTAATTATCATCTCGACATGAAATATAACTCATATTAGAGATACTCAAGGAGAAGTGTCATCTAATCAAGGTTTTCCTTATGTAGGGGGGGGGGGGAGGGTTGTAGGATCATAGAATATAGGTACCAGTAGCTAGACGATATACCTTTTGGTTACAATATATGATGTGGTGTGGTTGAGGAACCTCTGGTCTACCACATGAATGACATAGGCATTATATTTGGGTTCCGTAAGAGATGTGGCCAGCCCTGGTAATGCATGAAATCTATTATTCTACAATCAAGGAACATTGGACAACTTTATATAGTAATGGAACATGGCCATTAGCTATCAGGTGTGTTCCGTCATAGGAAATAGATATTTAGTTAATAGAATGTAGTCACCCTAAATCCATTTGATGACCAACTCTTAGAGTCCCTTCACATGTAAATAGGGGACCACAATCTCAAGAGATGACTTGAGACCTGTAATGATATCCTAGTAATCTGACTTGATGTTGGGGTACTTTTTTGAAAACTGAAAATAGTATGGAAAAACAACATATTCTAGAGAAATGAAAATGTTCCCCAATCCTTCAATGTTAATCGTGAGGTCATTAATTCTTAGACCTTTGGGATTATGGCGACAATATTGAAATATATCTAACAACACTGTATATCCTGATCCATTGAGTGTATAGATTCATTCGTAAAATTGATATATAGTAGATATTCATAAGGGTCTTGATGTAATACCTAATATAACGCTAGAAACGTGATATTAATGGTCTTTCATGAGAAATATTTACACTAAACTACAGTAGGATTACCAACTAGTGTTCCAATCATCCCTTAGAGAAGGTGCAATTGACAATATATATTAACTGGTATAATCCATTCACCAGCTATATATCATGGAGATAAAAATATTTTCATCTTTTCTAAACTAAAAATACCAACTAGAGTGAACTATTCTTGATGGACGATTTTATGGTTTCCATTTCAAGAATCATACAACTATGATAGTAGAGGTTTTTCCTAACCCTAATTGTATTTCTAGGATAAAAAGGAGACGAGGAACCAGTCATGACCTGACCTTACTCTTGCTCGAGCTGCAACTACCCCAAGACGGCCTCCATAGGCCAGGGGCTAGCGACCAGTGCCGAAGGCACAATAACTCGGGGAGGACTTTGCCTAAGTACCTGTACACACACACACACAGAACACTCAATGAAAAAGTGCAGAGTAAAAGAGAAAAGACAAGTAAAGTAGAAGCACAACTTCTATAAATAAACCGGAAAAGTGAATCGATCGCTAAACAGTACAAGGAAGTGCTGAGGAAAACTGAAAAGAAAAGTGAAAAAACATGCTCCCAACCAGAAAAGTACCATAACCCGGCAACAAGTAAACAAAGGAAAAACAGCTGGAAGGGTCCCCCACCTAGAATCCGACTCCGACCGCCGCATGCGGTCCAAGCTCTCGAACTCCTAAGCTCCACTAAAGTCACGGCCAACCTGTTCGTCGTCTGCAAGGGCACACCAAGTGTGGGAAAAGCCCAAGCAGGGGTGAGTATAAAAATACTCTGTATGATACCCCGATGGCTCGAGGAAAAAACAAAGGAGGTACCAAAGGGTGATCTGTAGAGAGAACATGAAATGTAAAGGATTACAACCGAGAGTGCAGTAAAGAGTAACAGTAGAGTGTTCATCTCAACCCAACAAGAAGAAAGAAGGTAGACTCGTCCAGACACAAGGAGATGGAAATGGTGAGAAGACGAACTTCCAATTGAGTCTTCACTACCTATAGCAGGAGAGTATACTTGTCCAACCAAGAGAAGCTAGACACGGAAAGCAGGTGAAATACCCATCGCGTCTTTTCCTCTCCTGGAAAGAGAGTACCCATACCCAAGAAGTGGGTACTAGATCAAGGTATATACATATACATATGCTCAAAAAGATGCCTGAACAAGGTCGTAAGGGGATCTCCATCTCGTAGCTCAGCCCAAGAATGTGAGTAGCCAATAGTCCAAGAAGTAACACCATCGATGCCCAGCATCATGCACGTCTTCTCCAAAATGCAAGTTGAGGGCTCAAATCCCTACACCTAGAAACTATCCGCTTTGGGAAGCACTGACTCGCCCGCACGGTTTTAGGATGAGTCTCAAGGACGCATCTAAGTAGGGAAAATTCTACTCGTACTTAGAGTTCTGGTGGAACGTCAAACCATAACTCGCCACTGCCCCGCAGTCAAAAGGTCTCCTCAAAGTCGACAGGCAACCCCCTGCCCAGCCCCGCTGGAGGGTCCTTGGAAGTCGACGGGTTCCCACTATAGGGAGACCTAATAAGAGTCAACATGTGACACACTGCCTAGTCCCATAACAGGGTAATCCACTGGAGGGTGACCCGACTAAAGTCGGCGACAGGACCACTGCCCAACCCAGCTGGAGGTAACCCGTCATTGAAGACCACTGCCCAGCCCAGCCGGAGGTATGCCTGGCATCGGGGACCACTACGCAGCCGAGCTGGAGGTAAGCCCAGCGTCGAGGACCACTACCCAGCCCCGATAGAGGTAAACCCAGAACTACTCTGGAAATCCCTGTTGGACATTACTATTAGGTGAACACTGATGTACTGGCCATCCCTGCTGAATGGTATAACTAGCGATCCCTGCTCGAAAAAACCTAAGCCCTGCTGGAAAAAACCCCCTCCCTGCTAGAAATAACCTCAACCCTGCTGGAAAAAACCTCCTAGGTAGAGGATCGGTGCCCGCATAAGGTTTTGGTCACACCGAATCCACAAGAACTCTACCAGGGAACACGGAGTGACGAGAGAATCTCTCCCATGCCTCATAAGGTGATCCCGCTCCAATCCGCTGAGTTGCTATCGAAGCGAACCAAGACAACTCATCCCAGAAAGTTGGAAAACACCCATGCTGTACGACCACACGTAGTCGCAAACCGTGTCGCAGTCTGGTGAAAGGTCACGGTACTGAAACCCCTCATATCCGAAGAAATAGTAGAACCAAACCATCTCTTCCGGCCAACCGAGCACAGAACCAGGGGGAAAACTCAACCCCGCTGGTCAACAAGAGAGAATAGGACCAAGGGAAACTCAACCCTACTGGTCAACAAACAAGAACAGAGGAACCCTCTACGTCGCAAGAGGTAAAAAGTATGTAAAGTAGAGCACGACACCCACATTGGGCCCACACGATGTGTGGAACAAAGTCAACCCCGACCGAGTGCACAAACATTATCAGGTACCAATATCCACATGTACCTCCCATCGCTCCCGTATACTTCCAGAGTATACCACGTCTCCAGTCCAAAGGCTAAAGTGCACCCGACACCCAACATCAACGCGAAGGCATGACGTAACAACTCCAACCTGCCACCTCAATGGCTGAGGCACAACCAACCACATCTTGTTAATAATAAATTCACTCACACGAGAGTGCATGCGATCACATGCCAAGGGTTCTCTGCAAACACTGCGAGAAGAACCACCACCAGGGCACCTTAACATTCCACATATAACATGATCTCTTAAGAGGCTCTTCTCGCCTAAAAAGATTACACCGTTGTAATCCTCACGGAAAAACATTAGAGATAGAATAATTACTCACCTCAAATGGATATCTAACGGAAAAGTCACCAACATCGCCTCACGCACGAACGGCTTCCTGTGATCCCAAGCCTCGGCCCTGAAAACAGTCAGGCGCATCACACCATTGCGATCCCCTTGGGAAAACACGTCAAAAAGACTGCTCACTTGAGTGCAATGGATATCTGGGAAAAAAGATGCATTCCGGCGCACCTCACACGAGTGGTGCTATATAGGACCCACATCCCAGTCCCACAACACAACGGAAAAATCATACCATTGCGATCCTCTCGAAAAAAATACACAAGTTCGACTAATAACTTGTCCAAAACGGACACCCGGTGATAATGCTGAAAACCACCGTCAACTCCCGAAATGGCCCTCGCGGGGCCCACACCAGCGTGTGGAATTAGAGCAGGCAGACTACTCCAATGCGATGGCCTCGAAAAAACACCCAACATCGACTACTCGCACGCCCCAAACATAGGTCTGATAAAAAAGTTACAAAACACTACATGCAGCTCAAAAGACGGGCCGTGGGGCCCGTTCCTCAACTCCAGTTTCGACGCTCGAACCCACACTGGAAAACTCCGCCTCGACACTGTGGTCCCAACGACACTAACAACACTCAAAACAGATGTCGGAAGCGTCTGCGCCTTCCAAAATAAGATCCCCTGAAGAAAACTTCAAATCACTTAAAGACGTGTCGCGCCTCCGATCCCCTCATTTTTGGAATTAAAAATCCCCGAAACCATCTCCAAATATTCTCTTCGTCCTATGGAACGCGTTTCCGTAGACGGCTCGCGAAACTGACTCCCGGTTTATGATTTATTAATGTATAAATCACTTTATAATATTAATAATAATAATAATAATATATTATTATTATTTTTATTATAACATTTTTAATATTATTTTTATTATTATTTTTTTTAAAACTAAAACCAGAACGGCCGTTCGGCCGGTCTTCTTCTTCTCCCAACATGACCCGCAAAAGGCGGGTCCTGGTTTCCTCCTATAGCCCCCAAGGGCAGCACCTCGGGGCTACCTCCTCTGACCGCGACAGGCACGCCGACGCCTCCACCTCCCATAGCCGATGCCGCCTCGTCGTCCCAGCGCTGCACTGCCATGGACGCCCAACCCCACACCGGCTCCCCTGCGCCTCCTGCGCTCGACCGCGAGACGCCTCGCCTGGGAGACCACCACCGCCCGGCCTTAGGAGCCCCGCCGCGTCGTCGTGCCGCCATGCCGGCCTGCTGCCACCGCCCGACCATGATGCCGATCCCCGCTCCACCTCACCCTCACCGATGCCTACTGAAGCCACCCCGGACCACCGCTGATCCATCTTGCCAGAACCCTCGCCGAACCTCCTATGTCAACCGGAAAACACCAAACCCGCAAAGTTCGACGTGTGATTGCGATCTCCTCCGATTTCGGATTTCAATTCCGAAAAGAGCGATGGAAATACCATAAAATATACTACACGACTATGGGATTTTCACAAAGTAATAGACAAAATTCAACACTAGAAATTCGTATCAAAGTTAGTTCAGGAATTAAATACTCAGAATGAAAACTCATACTTGTTGGGCGTAGCCCGGAGCTTCGTCAGCGATCCTCCGGAGCTGCCGCGCCCCGCCGGAGCTGTCGTGCCTCGCCAGAGAGGTGGAGGAAAAGGGATTGAGGAGGAAGTCCTTCATTGGGAGTGTTCTCCAGAAGAGTAGAGGAGGAGAATGGGGGGGGGGGGGAAGAGAGGTTATAAATAAAACTAATTAAAATGTTTAATTAATTTAAACCCCTCAAATGACATGCACTGAAACATCCGGCGTGGTCACGATTAAGCCTCCCCTAGGGTAATCACCACCTCCTGAGTACAATGGTGGTCTCCAAAATTTTAATCCGAGGCCCCGTTAAAAAGTTATAAAACTCAACGCCCATGGCCGTCAAATTACGAAAACACCCATGGGGCCATTTTTCATAAACGTCCCACACCCGTGAAAATGACACCCCTCCTAGGGTAAATGGCATGCTCTGAACTCAACAGTTCCCTCAGTTGTAAAATCTGAGCCCCCTTTTAAGAGATACTTGAGTTAAGCCGTTAAACGAATAAATTAATTAATTTAAATATCCGTTTAACAGTCCGAAAGAGGACGAGGGGTCCAAACGTCCTACACCGACAAGTTTTATGTCGTTCCTAGGGTAAACACCCGATTCCGGACCCATCCGTACACTCAGATCTCTGATCTGGATCACCATTTAGGAGTTATCCAATTTATTTTCAATTCCCAGTGTGAAGGCACTGAAAATTTAATTCCGGCCACTCCGGGGCTCGGAATCGTACGCCGTCTGAATGAGCTACTCTGAAATAACATCATGAATATTCCAAATTCCTTTATTGCCAAAAAATGGGTTCTTACATAATTCCATACTTCAAAATTTTTGTCCCTGAAAAGCAATAACAGGGAACAACTCAGGGTACTAAGCCTGCACCTAGCTCAACCGTATCCAGAAGAACACGTGCGAAGTTATGCGTCACCGAACACAGACCAAAGGATTGGTCTGTTTCATGCGAGTTCTACCCTTGCAAATGACGTGCATAGGAGCACACACTCTTCTTCTCTCCTAAGACACACAAGTGACATCGTGAACCCCCTCCGGAATTTGGGGTTAGGGAAAGGTGGTAGGGAACCCGCCATCCCTTCGCACGGTCTCAAACGGCCCAAAGGACCTCGAGGGTAACTCACCTCCCCGATCAAACCTCTACATCGCACGTGCGACTAGAATCACCACCCGCACCTGGAACAAGTCCCGGTGATTCCCTCCTTCAGAATATCCATATGGTGAAACAACCATAGATATCTGGTCACACAAGGTTTTACAGTCGATGTATCGAAACCAAGACTCTCTTACATGCTCGGAAAGTGATGGAGTAGACACCATCGACAAAACAAAAAGGTCCAACGCCTTTTATCATACCAACACAGGGTTACACGGATGCCCCACACCACCCTGGTAACACCTCAAGAAAAGAGCAGGGAGGAAATAATTCCACACACAGAGTCTAACAATTTTACTGCAAGAAGTAGAAGAGCTGTAGAGCGTACCTCTTATCACCACATGCTCAGTAGGATCATAGAAATCCAAAGCTTGCGGCTGTCCGCGGTCCCAACTTTCAGCTCCCGGAGCCTGTCGTGTACCACCTAGTGGTGATGAGAAGACCTCGTAAAGCTGTCCCCCTCTATCAGCTCCTCCCACTCCTCTTCTAGCACCACCCCTTTGGGTACTACTCTGATCATGGAGCTACCTCCGTCGTGGTGGTGCACCTGCTGCCTTCCCGAAGCTCTCTGCATGCCTGGTCGGGCAGTCTCGTGCCAGGTGACCTCGCCCATTGCAAGAATATCACCGACTCTCTCTGGGTTGCACTGGTGCCCTCCGACGCCACTGTGTTGTACGACCACGCCCCTGGGTCCGGTTGTCATAAATCCACCTGCGTCGAGGTTCTTATTGTCGATGCCCACAAGCTGTGACAGACATCTCGGATCCAACGTGCCTGCTGCCACCACCAAATCTAGATTGTGACAAGAAGATCTCTGTTACCAGCGCCTGCTCTAGCACCCCGGAATATGTGGAAATGCTCAAGGGTACTATGACAGCACAAATATCTCAGTGGAGACCCTGCTCAAACATCTGCGCTCGGATGTTGTCGTCATGGACTAAGTCTGGGTAAAAGTGTGCACGGTCTGTGAAACTGGCCGCGTACTCAGCCACCATCATCCCACCCTTCTAAAACTGCAGGACCAACTGAATTTAAATGGAGTGCAAGCATGAGGGGAAAAAATCCTCATGGAAGAACTACTTAACGTTTCCACACGAAAGCGAAGACTTGTCATGGGTAAACGCGATATCTTCATTTAAGGAAGTGCAGACTACCGCCCCCTCAAAGTGATTTGATTCGTTAAATACCATATGTGGGACGTATAAAGGATGGAACTATGATATTATATATGATATTATACTGGAATTATAATATACTTTTATATCATTATGATTCCATTCTATAAAATACGAAATAGAAATGAAAGTAGCGTTCATGCGTACGTACGACTTACCGTCTCCATGAACGGTGCATTTAATTTCTTACCTCTAAATGATTATTTAATATTAGAAATGAATGCATGTAATGGATATATATGAAATATATGATATCTACATCATGAATAGCATTCTGGACATAATGGATACATGAACAACTTGTAATTATAAAGGGATTATTTTTTTACTCAAGTACCAATGATCGTTAAAATGACCGTTATTAACTTAAATAAATACATAGTGTTCATGAAATGGCAATAAGTGATATAAAAGGAATAATTAACATGAAAAAGGTTCTTAAAAAAGTATAAATTAACTCAAGTTTATTATTCAGGAGATTAAAGAATGACCGAGACAAGTCGGACCCGAGGTATGGGACTTCGTCTCAATCTTCTTTCATTGAGGTATATTTTGTTTTATACACAACCTTCTTTTATACGGTGTATAGACCCCTTTGACATTTACGTTTATTCAAAAGGAATATTTTTTATACGAAGTGTTTACCAAATGAAAAAAGGGAATGTTTTTGTCGTACGTATGCGGCGACACCGACTTCTCCGCCGCCGTGACCATTATTTGATTTTCGGCTTCCTCTACAAGCCATACCTTTTTTTTTAAAAAAAGAAAAAAATAAATACCATGTTTTACTTTTCTTTTATTTTGGTATTGAAAATTGTTTTCATAATGTTTTTATATCAATGTGTTGTATTGATATCTTGTGATTGAAAGGTGGAAATGTTATGTTTCCTTTATGCATGATTTATGTGATACGATTATGTTGAGGTTCTTGGGGATTATTATGAAGACGGGTGGTTCCATGATAGACTAAGGGCGGGTGAGCCCGATATAGATCTCCAATGTATTGGGTAACGCGAAGGAGTGAAACGTTAGGGGTTCTCCGAATAGATTTCAGGAATATACTGTGATGGGTATTCCAAACGTAACCAAGAGGGTTACTCCCTACGTAAGAATGTTATAAATGCCACAAGTTACCTTTATATCTTATGATTTCTATGATTTATTCATGATTTGATGAGGTATGTTAAAGTTCTTATGTTTTATGGGTAAAGTATTATTTCATTCTTATGTATATATGTACCCATGTTTCCTTTCCATATTTTTATATCCCTTACTGAGCTTTTTATGCTCATACCAAGTGTTTTTGAAATGTTTTTCACAGGTCAAGGGAAAGGTAAATGATATGATGATAGTGTCAAGGAAGTGTCAAGGAAGAATCCATGTTTTATTTTAAATATGTTTTCCATTGATGGGAAAGAAGAATACTATCTTTATGTAACCACTTTGTTTATATGTGGAATGTAATGAAAGTTTTATGATCTAATTCTCTAAAACTCTAAACCCGAAAAGATCCTCAATGTGTAATCTTGTAATAACTCAAGATTAAGTAAGATTTAAGGCTGGGGCCTTATAGTTGGTATCAGAGGTCAGTTTAGATAACATTGAGAGTTAGAATTCTATTAAATGATTATCCAAAAATATTTTTTATGGTAAAATTGAAGTGATATAGTATTTAAAGATTACCATGTTGATTCATATAAGACATGTTTGTTCAGAATGGTTTTCCACAGATGAAACAGGGAAGCAGTGCTAGGAAGGCATACCAAAGGAAATAACCTTCCGAATCAGCATCTTGAGATGGTTGGAATTGTAACTGAACAGTTTGTTGCAGTAATGGCACAATTGACTCAAGCGATAAATGGTGGTGGTATCCATGCACGAGATCAGCCAGATCAACCGCAGAGGAACATGTCAGTGTTGGAACATTTCATGAGGCAACATCCCCAATCATTCAGAGGATCATCTGACCCTGTGTTAGTTGAAGGGTGGATTAAATAACTGGAGAAGATTTTCGATGTCATGGGGTGTTCAGACAATCAAAAGGTTAGTCTTTCTATTTACCATTTGGAGGGCGAGGAAGATCAGTGGTGGTCTATGGTTAAAAATATCAGGGACACTGATGAGATTGATGCTCTTGACTGGGATGAATTCAAAGGTATGTTTCTTGAGAAGTATTTTCCTAAGGCTGTTCGACTTAGGATGGAAAAACAATTCTTGGAATTGAGGCAAGAGGAAGACTCAGTGGCTGCCTATGAAGAAAGTTTCACTCGATTGGCAAGGTATGCTCCAAATTTTATCCGAGACCTTGATAGTAAAATCAATATTTTTTACTCAGGATTAAAGCAAAAATATCGAAGGGAATTAGCTTCTCGTGAGTTTAAAAGTTATGAAAAGCTTGTTCGATGTGCTGAGAAGGTGGAAATGGAGTTTTCCGATGATCAAGTGTTCTATAACAACCAGCAGAAGAAGAGACCAAGGTGGCAGGAGAAAGGGAGGAATTCTTCAAAAAAGTCTGATGGTAAGAAATCTAAGTTTCCAGTTTGTGATAAATGTGGCAAAAGGCATGCTGGGGAATGTCTTCTAAATTCTGGAAAGTGCTACTGATGTGGTAAGATAGGACATAAGGCTCGTGATTGCACTGAAAAAGATCAAGGTGAAGGTAAGACCAAATTTGATTTACAGTTAGTGAAATGTTATAAGTGCAATGAGATGGGTCACTATGCAAACGAGTGTCCGAAAAAGATCTTGAGTGATGGGAAGTAGTTAGAATACAAGCAGAAAGGGGTGGTGAAATCCTTTGCAACTACTTCAGCAGATGTCGGGACATCAAATGAAGTTGTATCAGGTAATTTGTTTGTTTTTTCAGATTATGCCAGTGTGTTGTTTGATTCGGGGTCTACACATTCTTTCATCTCTGAAACCTTTTCTAGTAAAATGGAAATACCATCTCAAGAAATGACTCCTGAACTTTTGGTAAAAACACCTGGGGGAAATGTTGAGGCAAAAAGAATTTATAAGAATCTTCCTATCCTTATCTGTTGAAATAACCTACTTGCAAACCTTATTGTTCTACCTCTAGTAGAGTTTGATGTTATCCTGGGTATGGATTGACTCTCTATTTACCATGCTAATATTGACTATAGAGCTAAAGAAGTTTCTTTTCAGAAACAATTTCAGTTTATGTACAAGAATGAACCCTTACTGTTGATAACTTATCAAGAGGTCGAGAAACTTGTAAAAGATGGAAATGATTGTTACCTTGCACACATCATTGAAAATAAAGGAACTATTCAGATTAATGATGTGCCAGTGGTAAATGAGTATCCTGATGTTTTTCCTGATGAGTTGCCTGGAATAATACAAGATCGGGAAGTTGAATTTACTGTTGATTTGTACCTGATGGTAAGCCAATTTCAAAACCCCATTATTGAATGGCTCAAATTGAACTTTTAGAGTTGAAGGAGCAATTGCAAGATTTATTAGAGAAAGGTTTCATTCGACCTAGCACATCACCATGGGGTGCTCTTGTTTTATTTGTTAAAAAGAAAGATGGTTTAATGAGAATTTGCATTGATTATAGAGCCTTGAATAACATCACTGTTAAGAACAAGTATCCTTTTCCTCATATCGATGATTTGTTTGATCAGCTCCAGGGAGCTCAGTATTTTTCAAAGATTGACTTGAGATCGGGGTACCATCAGCTGAAGGTAAAGGAAGAAGATGTTCTGAAGACCGCGTTCCGTACAAGATATGGCCATTATGAATTTGTAGTAATTCCTTTTGGGCTAACCAATTAACCGGTTGTATTCATGGAATTAATGAATAGAATTTTCCATGAGTTCTTGGATAAGTTTGTGGTGGTTTTCATTGATGATATTTTTGTGTTTTCTAAAAGTAAAGAAGAGCATGAAAGACATTTAAGGGTTATTTTTCAAACCTTAAAAGAAAATAAATTGTATGGGAAATTCAGCAAGTGTGAGTTTTGGTTGCAACAAATTTCTTTCCATGGTCACATTATTTATAAAGATGGGATAACCGTTGATCCTGCAAAAACAAAGGTTGTTGAAGAATGGCCAAGACCCAAAAATGTAACTGAGATTCGTAGCTTCCTTGTTTTGGCAGGCTATTACTGAAGGTTTGTTAGAAATTTTTCACGGTTATCTAGTCCAATGACTAAGCTAACTCATAAGGGTGTTAAGTTTATCTAGAAAAAAGAATATGATGATTGTTTTCAGGAATTGAAAAGAAGATTGGTGAATGCTCCAGTTTTGGAACTACCTTCCAGGAATGATGAGTTTGTTATATACAATGATGCTTCATTGAAAGGACTTGGTTGCGTCCTAATGCAGAATGATCAGGTAATTTCTTATGCTTCACGACAGTTGAAAACTCATGAGGTAAATTACCCTACACATGATTTGGAATTAGCTGCTGTTGTTTTTTCTTTAAAAATTTGGAGGCATCATTTGTATGGACTAAAGTGTGAAATATATACTGATCACAAAAGTTTAAAGTATATATTCACTCAGAAAGAGTTAAACATGAGACAGAGGAGATGGCTGGAATTAATCAAGGATTATGATTGTACAATTCATTACCATCCGGGAAAAGCAAATAAAGTGGCTGATGCTTTGATTCGAAAAAGTAATGCTTCATTAGCAATGTTGCATTTGGAACGTGATCCTTTGGTTAAGGATTTGATTAACTTTGGCATAGAAGTTGTTAGTGAAGGAAGTTCTTGTGTTTTTTAGGTATCAGTGAGATCATCTCTATCAGATAGAATCAAGCAAGCACAGAAGCAAGACAGTGAGTTTGAGAAAAAGGTAGAGATGGTTCAGAAAGTTAAGTTGCATGAATTCAACATTGATAGTGATTGTGTTTTGAGATTTGGGAAGATATTGTGCGTGGCTTGTGATTCACAGTTGAAGAGAGAGTTGTTATGTGAAGCTCATAGTTCTCTGTTTTCAGTTCATCCTGGCAGTACTAAGATGTACAGAGATCTGTGGGAGTATTACTGGTGGGATGGAATGAAAAGAGATATTGCTGATTTTACTGTGAAGTGTTTGACTTGTCAACAGGTTAAAGCAAAGCAAAAGTTACCGAAAGGGATGCTTCAGCCTTTACCAGTTCCAGAGTGGAAATAGGAGAATATATCCATAGAATTTGTTGTGGGATTACCGAAGACATCTCGAGATAATAATGCAATCTGGGTTATTGTTGATCACTTGACTAAATCTGCTCATTTCCTTGCTATACGAGATACTTTTTCCCTAGATCAACTTTCCCATTTGTATCTTAAGGAGATAGTCAGGTTACATGGAGTTCCTCTCTCCATTGTATCTGATCGTGATCCCAGGTTCACTTCTAACTTTTGGAAAGGCCTTCAAAAGTCGTTGGGTACTGAATTAAATTTTAGTACAGCATTTCATCCTCAATCAAATGGGCAGTCAGAATGAACAATTCAGACCTTGGAGGATATGCTACGAGCTTGTTCGATGGATTATCAGGGAAGTTGGGACCAACATCTTTCTTTGGTTGAATTTTCATATAATAACAGTTTTGATTCCAGTATACAGATGGCACCATTTCAGGCATTATATGGGAAGCGGTGCCGAACTCCGAATTTCTGGGATGAAGTGGGTGAAAGGAAGTTGATGTGACCAGAATTGGTAGAAGGGTTGGCAGAAAAAGTTCAGCTGATACAGAAACACATGAGAACAGCTCAGAGTAGGCAGAAGAGTTATGTAGACAACATGAGGAAGGATCTATCTTTTGAGGTTGGTGATCATGTTTTTCTCAAAGTCTCACCATGGAAAAGTGTGATGCGATTTGGTAAGAAAGGAAAGTTGAGTCCAAGGTTCATTAGACCATATGAAATTATGGAGAGAGTTGGATCAGTTGCATACCGGGTTACTTTACCTCCGAGTTTATCTCAGGTACACAATGTTTTTCATGTTTCGATGTTGAGAAAGTATATACCAGATCCATCTCATGTTTTGAGTCCAGAGGTAGTTCAGCTGGAAGAGAACCTGTCTTATGAGGAACAACCGGTCCAGGTTCTTGACCATAGGGAGAATGTGTTACGAAATAAAGTGATTAACCAGGTAAAGGTTTTGTGGAAAAACCACATGATGGAAGAGGCAACATGGGAATCTGAAAATGCAATGAGGGATAAGTACCCCCATTTATTCGATATGTAAATAAATTGCGGGGACACAATTTTCAAAAGGGGGGAGGGATGTAACATCCCAAGTAAGTAATGAATAATAGATATTTTTATCTATGTCTATTAATGATTAAGATAGTGTTTTAGAGGCTTAAAATGAAAATAAATACAATCTTATGCATGGAATACACTAATATTCTTAAAAGATTGTTTTACCGCCTTTTGATGGAAAACCCTTTTTAAATCTATATTTTGACAATTTTATAATCTATATTTGTCAAAATAAACTTATTATTTATTTTTGGGACATCAAAATTTACATTGTGTGAATTTTTGGTATCTTTCCGATAAAGTTCATTTTTTTAATGAATAGTGAAAAATGTTGTATTTTAATTCAAAACCTCTTGTTAATATAATTTATTTATATGATTATATTATCTTTTTAATTGGTTTTGAAGTGAAATTAGAATATATTTTTACCATTTTATCCAATGGTGGTCATTGGAATCAATTTCACTTTGAAATTGGACTTAAACTAGTGTCAATCTTTTGATACTTATTGTTTCATAAAAACATGCTATTTGTCATGACAGTGGGAATTAGTTATTAAATTAATTAATTCAACTTACATGTTTTGAATTTTGTGAAATAGACATCATTTTTGAATTCGTAATATCAAATATAGCTTAGGGTGATGTTTTGGTAACTTTCTGAAAAACTTCAATTTTTTATGAATAGTGAAACCACTAAGTGGTAGTTAAAGAAACTGATTTTTCGTTTAAATGAAACTTTGCCACTTCTGTGATTTTATTTTCAAAAATCCGACATACATGGTTGTCATTAAGAAGTAAAATGTGGTTCAATGAGATTAAAATAATCTTTTGGTGAATAGTAACTTTTATGTTCTTAATTGCGATTAGTGGTAATTAGTGTAGTTTAAGGTAAAAATAATGTTTTAATAATATGAGATGAGCTTGACACATGTCCTACCCTCATCGTATGTGTCATGGCCGACCAAGAAAATCCATGGGTCAACTTGGGGACCCCATGGAGCCACTTTGGTTGGGAAATGACATAAATAATTTTTTATTTAATGTTAAAGTAAAAATGACACAAACATAAAATGTTTTATTAAAACAATTTTTAAATGGGGTTATACAAGTTAGATTTTTGATTATAAATATTCATTGGAAATATAAGAAGATTTAATACATCATAGTATTTGTTTTATAATTTTTAGACTGTAAATAAATTAAATTATTTATGACATCATGATGATGCAGCGATTACATCATTAATAAAGGATTTTAATAAAATGAAATGATAATGTAAAATATATGAAATACACATGTCCAAAACCTATTTTATGGGTGTATTTCGAACCCTTATCACCTTACCCTCGAATAATATTAATGTGGGACCTTTTGAATCAGAAACTCATTTTAAAATAAAGTAACATTTCTTTACTTTCCAAGAGTGCCCCTCCTCTCCTCTTATAAAAGGCCCCCACCTCTACCTCCTTACCCAAACTCACAAAGCCTTTGGATCGTCCAAACTCTGCCCATTTTGTCTCTCCACATCCCTCTCTTACTCCTTGAAGCCTCAATTTGGGCAGAAGTCTTCCCAAGGAAGCCCTTGAGCTCAAACCAAAGGGAGTTACCCGATTTTAAGGTAATGTCTTCTTTCGAGTCCTTTTGTTTTATTTTCCTTGTCCAACCCCCTAAACTCTTTTTATTATTTTCTTTTGTAACAAATCCACTATCCTAAATATACTAGGATGTTGTTATAAGAAGTATTCGAGCTACACTTACACACACCTACATCTAATGGTTAAGGAACATACTGTTTCCGTGGATGGCGAATTTCTGCCTCCCGAAATGATGATTGTTCAACATTATTTTAACACCTTCAAAGGTGGCCATTAAGATTTAAATATATTTATATATTATATATAATATGTTTATGTTTTCCTTAAGATTCTGTATTTTTCATTTTGGGCATACCTTTATGGTTTCCATTATGGGTAAACGCGATATCTTCATTTAAGGAAGTGCGGACTACCGCCCCCTCAAAGTGATTTGATTAGTTAAATACCATATGTGGGACGTATAAAGGATGGAAATAAGATATTATATATGATATTATACTGGAATTTTAATATACCTTTATATCATTATGATCCCATTCTATAAAATACGAAATATAAATGAAAGTAGCGTTCATGCGTACGTACGGATTACCGTCTCCATGAACGGTGCATTTCATTTCATACCTCTAAATGATTATGTAATATTATAAATGCATGCATGTACTAGATATATATGAAATATATGATATCTACATCATGAATACCATTATGGACATAATGGATACATGAAAAACTTGTAATTATAAAGGGCTTATTTTTTTACTCAAGTACCAATGATTGTTAAAACGACCGTTATTAACTTAAATAATTACATAGTGTTCATGACATGGCAATAAGTGATATAAAAGGAATAATGAACATGAAAAAGGTTCTTAAACAAGTAGAAATTAACTCAAGTTTATTATTCAGGAGATTAAAGAACGGCCGAGTCAAGTCAGACCCAAGGTATGGGACTTCGTCTCAATCTCCTTTCATTGAGGCATAATTTGTTTTATACACAACCTTCTTTTATACGGTGTATAAACCCCTTTTACTTTTACGTTTATTCAAAAGGAATATTTTTTATACGAAGCGTTTACTAAATGACAAAAGGGAATGTTTTTGTTGTACGTATGCGGCGACAAAGACTTCTCCGCCGCTGTGACCATTATTTGAGTTTTGGCTTCCATTACAAGCCATACCTTTTTTTTAAAAAAAAGAAAAAAATAAATACCATGTTTTACTTTTCTTTTATTTTGGTATTGAAAATTGTTTTCATAATGTTTTTATATCAATGTGTTGTATTGATATCTTGTGATTGAAAGGTGGAAATGTTATGTTTTCTTTATGCATGTTTTATGTGATACGATTATGTTGAGGTTCTTGGGCATTATTATGAAGACGGGTGGTTCCGTGATAGACTAAGGGAGAGTGAGCCCGATATAGATCTCCAATGCATTGGGTAACGCGAAGGAGTGAAACTTTAAGGTTTCTCCGAAGAGATTTAGGGAATATACTGTGATGGGTATTCCAAACATAACCAAGAGGGTTACTCCCTATGTAAGAATGTTATGAATGCCTCAAGTTACCTTTATGTCTTATGATTTCTATGATTTATTCATGATTTGATGAGGTATGTTAATGTGATTATGTTTTATGGGTAAAGTATGATTTCATTATTATGTATATATGTACCCATGATTCCTTTCCATATTTTTATATCCCTTACTGAGATTTTTATGCTCATCCCAAGTTTTTTTGAAATGTTTTTCACAGGTCAAGGGAAAGGTAAATGATATGATGATAGTGTCAAGGAAGTGTCAAGAAATAATCCATGTTTTATTTTAAATATGTTTCCATTGATGGTAAAGAAGAATACTATCTTTATGTAACAACTTTGTTTATATGTGGAATTTAATGAAAGTTTTATGATCTAATTCTCTAAAACTCTAAACCCGAAAAGATCCTCAATGTGTAATCTTGTAATAAATCAAGATTAAGTAAGGTTTAAGGATGGGGCCTTAATTCCAGTGCACCTGTGCTCACACTTCCTTGTAGTGGAGAAAGGTTTGTGAACTAAAGTGATGCATCCAAGAAGGGATCGGGGTGTGTTGTTATGCAAAATGATATGGTGATAGCTTATGCCTCACGGTAGTTGAAAATCCATGAGAAAAATTACCCAACTCATGATTTGGAGTAAGCCGCGGTAATCATAGCATTAAAGATTTGAAGGCATTATCTTTATGGAGAAAGGTGTGAAATTTATACTAATCATAAAAGTTTAAAGTATATTTTCACACAAAAGGATGTGAATATGCACCAAAGAAGATGGTTGGAGCTGATTAAGGATTACGACTGCTCAATTCATTACCACCCTGGGAAAGCAAACAAGGTGGCAGATGCATTAAGTCGACAATAACATGCCAGTTTATCCATGATGAGGATCCCAAAAGATCCAATATTTATGGATATAAAAAGGATGTATCAAGGAATTATAATGAAAGGAGAAAAATAATATCTTTCTCAAATGAATGTTCAACCATCTATACATGTTTAGATTAAGAGGAACAGAAAGAAGATGTCAAGTTACAAAAGAAGGTGAGAAATGTTCCTGAATTCAACCTTGATTGTGATGGGATAATAATGTTCCGGAATTGGGGTTGTGTTCCTCCCATCCCTGAATTATAGAAGGAGCTACTGGATGAGGCTCAAAGTTCTTCATTCTCTATTCATCCTGGAAGCATGAAGATGTATAGGGACCTGAAAGAGTACTTCTGGTGGGATGGCATGGAAAGAGATGTTGCTGAATATGTCTCTTGATGCTTGTTTTGTCAGCAAGTTAAAGCTGAGAGGTAGAAGTCAAAAGGGATGTTACAACCATTACCCATACCCGAATGGAAATGGGAAAACATCACTATGGACTTTGTCACAGGACTTCCTAAAACATCCAAAGGCAATAATGCTATCTGGGTCATAGTTGATCATCTTACAATGTCTGCACACTTCATTGCTATTAGAGATGATTTCTCTCTGGATCAGCTTGCCAGGATATATGTAAAGGAAGTGGTAAGATTGCATGGAGTACCACTTTCTATTATATCTGATCGGGATCCGAGGATTACCTCAATGTTATGGTGAAGTTTTCAGCATACTCTAGATACAGTGTTGAGTTTCATCACTGCTTATCATCCTCATACAGACGGTCAGTCTGCGAGGACAATTCAAACTCTAGAAGATATGTTGAGAGCTTGCTCTATGTATTTCAAAGGTTGTTGGGATCAACACCTACCTTTGGTGGAATTTTCTTATAATAATAGCATTCACTCCAGTATTCATATGGCTCCTTATGAAGCTCTCTATGGAAAGAAATGTAGGATTCCAACTTGCTGGGATGAAGTTGGGGAAAGAAAGCTATTAGGACCTGATATTGTTGATGAGATGGCAGAAAAGGTCTGATCTATTCAATAACACATTAGAGCAGCTCAGAGTCGACAAAAAAGTTATGCCGACAACCGAAGAAAAGACTTAGAGTTTGAAGTGGGTGATAAAGTGTTCTTACGAATATCTCCTTGGAAGAGAGTAATGAGATTTGGAAAGAAGGGAAAGTTGAGCCCTAGGTATATCGGTCTTTTTGAAATACTGGATCGTGTTGGGAAGGTAGCTTACCGATTGGTGCCTCCACCGAATCTCTCTCAAGTTCACGATGTGTTCCATGTATCTCTCCTGAGAAAGTACATACTTGATCCTTCACATGTACTCATCTTAGAAGTTGTACCACTGGAAAAAGATCATTCTTATGAAGAAAAAACGATAGAGATTCTCAATCGTAGTGAAATAGTCCTACAAAACAAGACCACTCGCTTGGTGATTTTTTTATGGAAGAACCACCAATTAGATGAAGCTACATGGGAGCTTGAGGATATGATGATGGAGAGGTATCCTCATCTGTTTGTTATAAGTGAAAAATTTTGAGGGCGAAATTCATTTTAAGGGGGGTAGAATGTAACAACCGAGACTTTTATAAGAAATATTTTGTTTTTATTTTATATAAATCATCAAAGGAATCTTTCACTACACACAACAGTAGCTTGTCTTTCTTTACACGCAATCACGACCTTCCTTGATAGCTTGCGTCGTACGTAATAACGAGTTTCATTAAATAACAATATGCAATTAAAATATTATTAAAACTAGCCATTATGAATAGTAATAACAAATTTTTGAAATTTTTGAAATTTTATTTTTCAAAATGGACTTCGTTTTTGGTTTCGGAATATCAAAATTACCCTAGGGTGAAATTTTGGTATTTTTCTGGAAACATTCAATTTTTGATGAATAGTGAAACACTGGCTTACTATTTAAAAACCAACTTTTATTTAAACAATTATTTATTTTATTCAAATTTATTTTAGGTCAAAATTGATACATAATACCTATATAAGTTCAATGTAATTCATTGGAGTAATTTTATAATAATTTTAGATATATAAAAATTTTATTGAACTTTTCACCGTCTTTTACCCACCTCCTAGGAGAATTTGCAAATTTACATAAAACATAATTTTACCGCTTCTGTGAGTGGAATGTAAAAAATTCGAGTGACATGGTTGATGTCAGTAAGTAAAATGTGGTTCAATGAGATGAAAATAATTTTTGGTGAATAGTATCTTTTTACTTTTATTTAATAGGGTTAAAAGTAAATAAGGTAATTAAGGGAAAAACTAATATTATTATTACCCTAACACATGTACTAATTATATTGGATAAGTTTCATTCAACCAAAAACAACCTTAGGAATGAAATAAGACCATTTAGGCACACATGGATTATATTAGGACATTTATTATTAATTTATTTAAAGAAGGGTTAAAATAGTTAAAATCAAACATTAATAAGTAAATAATTTTTAATATAGGGTTATACATAAGATAAATTAGACTCTAAATATTAATTAGAAAGATAAAAAAATTTCTACATAATGGTATCTTATTTGTAATTTTTAGACATTAAATAATTTAATTTATTTATGACACAAAGATGATGTAGTAATCATCTTATTAAAGAAATATTGACATAATTGATGTTATAAATACCCAAATAAATGTAATTTGAGACTTTTTATGAATTCCACTAATTTTATAGTTTAATATGACATGTTAGTATTGATTTAATTAACATTTTTAGAACTGATAATTATGTTATAAATTTCAAAAAAATCAATTACTAAATAGTGTCAAAATTGACATAAAATAGTTTTTAAAACAAATATTATATTATTAATTGTTATTTTACTCCTAAAAATCTAAGGATCAGCCAAGTGACTTAGATAAGGTTATATATATTAATAATAAACAACTTTGGGTTCTTTTGGCTTGTTATAGTATGTTTATTAACCTTAAAGTGTAAGAACACAAAAAGACACGGTAAAAGTAAAATTATCTAACTTACAGTTAAATCTAAATGATAAGGTTAAAATAGTAAACTAAACTTGTCCAAATTATATTGTATGAGATTATTTCGACCCATACCCACCTTATCTTAGAAATAAATCAATTTGGAGCTATTTAAAACCGAAAATGACTTTATAATAAAATAATATTTTTAGTTTTTCCAAAGGTACCCTTCTCCTCCCTTATAAAAGCGCCCCTCCTCCCTCTCTTCCTCACACCACTTTGAGCCTTCAAGCTCGGCCAAACACTGCCAATTTCTCCTATCCACTTCCCTAGAAATATCCTATAGGTCCTGGTCTTCTTCAGAGACCAATTTTATTGCCCTAAAAGGAGGTCTCAAAGAAGCACTTCAAAGAAGAGGTAATGCCCGTTACCGATTCTTTCAAATATATTTATTCTTCCACTTCTTCTTATTTAGTTGTTTCATTAGGAATTAATAACATCAGTATCACTCATTTAATGATATTTTATTATAAGTATGAAACAACCCTATTTAACCATTTATCCATCCTACGGAAAATAAAATCACCGCGCGTGCGTATGTACGGAATACCGTCTCCACGCCGTGGTGTAATCTATTTTCCACCACAACCTTACTTGGATGGGTATAATGGTGTAAATAATGAATATATATGATTATTTTAAATTGATATTTATTCTGAAATAGTATACATACACTCCAATACAATTCTAGTATCATGGGAACGATATCATCACTCATGTGTACGTATGGAATACCGTCTCCACGATGTGATGCGACTCGTTCTACATGATTTTCATTGCATAATGGTTACACAAATTAATTGAGTGAATAAATATGATATATATTACACTAATACCATTCTGGAAATTAGGTATCTATAACCTAAAAATAAGAATAAGAATTTATTAGACAAAACACGCATAAGAACAAAAAGTAATAAACACCTGATTAACAAGTAGCAATGAAATATTACTAATAATAAGCTAAGAATATGACCATATATGATATCATAACAATGAGTATGATTCTGGAATAAGTCAATGACATTATTTAAATCATTATACAGATGGTTCAGACACTTACGAAGCAAATCAGACCTAAGGTAAGGGAAATATCACAATCTCATTTTAATCCGAGATTGTTTATACTTTGGAATTTACTGGGGTGTATTTTATCATCCACATCCATGTTTCCTCAATATGTAATATTATTTATATTCTACTACAATTGTTTAAATCCAATTTTACCCTTCATTGAGTTTTTAGTAAAAGATATTAAAGGAATCTTTTGTCGTTTTTCGTATGAGGTACTTTTTGACTTTTCCGACAAAAGTATGAGAAGAATGTTTTTTTAAGTTATACGACATGAATGGATTTTTAAAACATTATTTCCAAGAAGAATCCTTTAAAAGTTTTCATGTTTATTTTTAATCAACTTCTTTTAGTTTAAAATTTTATGACATGTTAAGAAAGGAATAATGTTTTTGAAGTAGAAAGGATGTTTTCCTCAGGAATGGAGTTCAAGTGTTTTATCAAAATTATTTTCCATATAAGATAATAGAGGATTCTGTTTCTATCCTTATTATTACATTGATTTGATTATGTTGTGATGGAATTATTTTTATGAATTCCTTTATCATATATGAATTGTTTTATGTTGTCACGATGTTTAAGAATCCCATTTTTATTACATGGGTTATGCTATGATGTATGGTTTATGATTTTGTGGCACACATAAGAATGGTATCTTTATTAGATGGGTGGGACCTATATCTCCCTCCAATGCATTGGGTAAAGATTTTATATCTCATGATATAGACATGGATTGAACGGCAGGTTAAACTGGTTCCGTGAAACAAGACTGAAATGAGGAATGAACTCGGTTCAGAAATGGACATTGTCCACTAAGATAGTCTTGGAAATGAGTCTTGACTAATAAGAAATGATTCTCTATGATTATGTGTGTACAGAAAAAATATTCATGTTTTATGTTATGATTATTATTATTACAATTCACTACCATGATTTATCCCATGTTATGAAATTATGATCTTTTTTGGCAGGGTAAGATTTCCAAAATGTTATTTTCTTATGAATATGATGTGATTGATATTTCTTTTGTTTACACTTACTGATCATTTGAGCTCACCATTTTGTATGTTTTCCTTCCCCAGGCCAGGATGAAGGTTATTAAGTAAGATATGCCAAAAGGGACTATAGATATGATGAAATAAATGGGAGACAATGTAGACGCTTTATGAACCAGTTGTTTATGTTTCCCAGTTTCAAAAAACACTATACCTATACGGTCCTTTCATGGTTTTGTTATATGTTGTAATAAGTATACATAAATTTTTAAGTACTAAAAATGTATGTAAAGTATGGTTCGTTATATTTGTCATTAGGATTTTGGGTCAAATTTACTTATCTATTATTGAGTCTAACGTGCAATGTATGTTCAATAAAAATTTAGAGCCAAATGTAAATGAAATCCAAGTATGGATTTTAGGATAGGGGAATCCACTCAATTGATCTGTGATTTGCATTCCTATAGTTGGAATGACCTCAGAACTGCATAAATTTATATGGCTTTATGGAAAATGTATTTTTCCTTATGAAAATAAAATGGAACCTTTCAAAAATAATTTCATACCCACTCAATGTTTTTATTTTAATGGTGATAGTTATTGGAAAATGAAAACATATCTTGAAAATTAATAACATAAATAAATATATTATCTCTCAAATAATGTATATTATATAAAATAAAAAATAATTTAATATTTGTATAATATAATAAAATTGACATCCCATCATCCACAACATCCTAATGATTTTCATTGAAGAAAAAAATTCCTAAATGGACGTAACCTCTAAGAGTTTCAGAGATTCCATCAGGGTTTTCTATTCCATTATCAAAATCCTTATATTATATAATCCATATGGACTAATTAACTATCCAACAAGTTAAGTGATAGTGTTCATTTTTTATATAAATCATTTTAGTGATGTGTTTTGCATTCATTGTATAATTATTTCATCGGTGTCCAGTGAAAATATGATGTTTGACAAAAACATGGATTCATATAGAATGATAGATATCCTATGTGGTATTTACAAATAAATAGATATATTAGAAATGTTTCTGATTTCCAAGCATCTATTTCAGATAAATAATTGATAGGTTACACCAAATTGGTTAAAATTATTCAATAGAATTAGATATATTATGCACCTTGATGTTATGGGGTTTAAACTCCCCAAATAACTGGACAATGATCTCACTATGGAATCGATCCCTTAGATATTGTTCTTACTTTTTCTATATTTAAATATTAACAACATTAAAATATATCTTAAAGATCAATTCACTCTTATTCACCAGGGATAAATAGATACAATGAATGAAAATCCTTTCTTTCATATGGTGAAAAAACAGGAAGGGAAAACGCAGAGATTTATGTCCAAAACTTCTTCACACCCTTCCAAGAAGAAGTAGATCAATGGTAAAGAATGGGAATAAGTTGTTTTCTATTATTCATGTGGTATGAATGGATACTAGGGAAAAAATATCACCCTTTCCAAGAGACTAGGTTATTCTTTAGTTGTTCTTTTTATTGATTGATATTTCTCTTTTTTTATATATTTTATATTAGATACATCATCTTTTTCTCAAATGTTATTTGAAATACAAGAAACATATGGATTCAGAAAAATTGTATGAGGGGAGTTTTAACTATGAGAAACCAAAAGAGATAACCATTCTACTATATCAATAAAGTATTAAAACATCACTTTTCCAACCTTTGTTATCGTGGTTTGAAAGGGTTGTTATTATGTTCCTTCAGTTACAACAATCATTATTTATATATCCAAACATCAATCAAAATGATTTAATTTAAAATTATGTAATAAATGAATCACATTTTATAAAGATATAAATTTATTTGTAATGTAACATTTAAATAACCACCTTGATGTGTTCAATTACCCAAACCATGTAATGAAAATTGATAATGATGTTAACTTACATTACTCACACCAGACGGATCACAGGGATCACCATATACATTTTGTAAATGAAAAATGTCTTACTAAATTACATGATGATAGAAATTAAGATTCTTTTGAACTAAAACTACTTTTTTTAAGTCATTCATTTCAGAAGTGAAGATGACTATTTCCCAATTTAGTGGAAAAGGTGAAACAGATAATGATCGTTATGAATTTTTTCATATCGATGTGTGTAGAGTATTTTCAATTGATGTAAGTGGTGGGAACTCATACTTCATAAATATTACTGATTATTTTATTAGATAAGGGTATGTATACATAATGATGTAAAAGTCATATTATTTTTATTATTTCAAGGAATTAAAGAATGTATTTGAGAGTCATCTTTGTATGAATAATAAAAAATATATACTAATAACATGTTGTATCATATCGTAATCTGGACTTTATTCATTATTTATTGAATTCCAGGTTACTATTTCAAATCACCCATCTTTATAAACCATAGTGGAACCATTTATGTGATAAGAGGGACCACACCATTTTGGACATGGTGAGATCAAGTATGAGTCTTTAGATTCATCCGTTATCTTTTTATGGATACATGCTACAAATTGTGGTAGTGCCAACTAATGTGATATATGTTAAACCATACCAATTATGAAATGGAATGGAACATATTTTTTCATAAATAAAAGTGTTGCGTATCGAAGATTTTGTTAAGGCATCATTATGTAAAAAGTTTACACACCATTTCACAAAGAGTATCCCTATAATCAACCCCAAAGAAAAAAGTGATATTACATATACAATTACTCATAAAAATGTTTGTTGTAGATAGATGTGAAAAATTTCATGTGGAGGATATTATCTATAATAGGGATTGTGGGAAGAAGATATACTTTGATTAAATAAAGGCTCATGATAAACAAGAGATGGCACTATAAGAATTTTTACAATGTGCAATGTATGAAGTAGTTCCAGAGACATATGTTTTGCATTGGAGAACATGATAGGTTAGAGAACTAGAATGGTATGTGCTAACATTCAATCCTTATGGTGACATATTATTAATTTATAATAATGTTCATATAAGACATAATAAACCATTAAAGGCTAAATTTGATTCCATGTGGAAATAATCCATGAATTATATAATGTATTCCATGTACAAAAAGCATTTATTTATATTGGTAAATCCTAATATGGATTTAAAGACCAATTTTTTTAATGGGGTATTAAAGAATCAAATAGACATGGATGGAAAATTATTTACCAATGAGGAATGACTAGTTTAAAAAGGGTTTTAGTAGTGTTTGTGTATTGACTATGGGGAATCATTTTCAACAATTTCAATGCTCAAATTCATCACAATATTATTCTCTATTAAGGCATACCATGGCTATGAGATTGTAAAAATAGATTTATAAAATAGTTTCCTTAATGGGAACCATTATGAAGATATCTATATTAAATAATTTAATTGTTTCTGTCTCCAAATAATTATAATAAGATATGAAAATTTTAATAATCCATTTAAGGATAAAATAAAACATCTTGGTCATAGAGCACTATTTATAATGATTCTACAGTGGAATTTGGTTTTATAAAGAATGATTGTAAGACATGGGTCTACAAACAGTTTAGTGGGAGTTAAGTTGTTTTCATAATTGTATACGTTGATGAAATATTAATCTATGGAACATAACTACCAGACATAAAAATATCTAAGGCATTGAAGAAAAATGATTCTCTATGAATTACTTAGGATGGGTATCATCTATTATTGGGATAATGATCCACCATGATAGATATAATAAGATTATCAAGATATGTAAAAGTACATACACTGAAAAATATTGATATTTTTAAATATGGAACTATCTATGATGTGTTTATTCTCTACATCACATGTAATTCAATTTTATAAGAAAATGTACCATAAAAAATAAGTGGAATGAAATAGATTAGAATGGATTATAGGAACATCCATTATTAGGGAAGTCATATAATATATTCAATATACTAGGATAGTTTTCTCTTTTGAATTATGTTTTTTAGGAATATATCAATATGATCCTAGTGACCACCATTAGATGACCTTCAAGAAAAATATAATGAATCAAAGGTATAATAAGGATATGTTACTGGGTTTTGATGATGTTGAGAAACTAATCATTAGAATATATATTGAATATAGATTCTATAATATTCAATATTAGGTGATTTCATAATAGGGATATATATTCACTTTGAATGGATGTATTGTTAGTTTAATGATCTCAATGCCAGTTGTGGTCGTGGATACTATAATAGTGTTTGAGTATTTTATTTCTTCTGAGATCGCAGAAAAGTATAATGGATATGAATATTCATCCAATATATTTTTTTGGTGCCTAGTAGTAAATATCCTATCATAGTTTTTTGTGATAATACTGTAGTTTTCGCTCTTTCAAAACATCGATGGTCAAATCAATAGATTAAGAAGAGAAATTGTATATATCATCTCTTGTGGTATATTTATAAAACAGGGGAGGATACAATGTGTAATATTTTAATGGAAAATAATTTTTCTGGCCCCTTGACTAAATACTTGTCTCTATAGAAACATGATTATCATATAAATTTGAGAATATTGAAACTATTATATAGTTGGGTCTAGTCCAAATGGGAGTTTATGGAGTTTGTGTCCATGGATTAAGTATTTATACATTAATTACATGTTAATTAAATATATTGTATATTAATCAATCTTATTAGTCTATATTTATCATTTTCTTGCATGACTATAATTCAATAATGTCTCACAATTTATGTTGCAGTGATAAGTTCAAAGAAGTTCCCCACTGTGGTGATAACACTGATGTGCTATGATGATATTCATATATAATCTTCACCGGTGGGATAACATATTATGATGGGGCATGTAGTGCATATAATATCATGTGGAGTTCTCATTATATAATTAGTATTCTTATCATAAATTTCATAAATGGTAACCACCAAGATTGGATGTTATGTGAATATACCCTCTAGTTGAAATTCAATATTTTTTAGTGTCATGATATATTCATGTCTACAAGATGGGGTAATGGTATTTAGATATTAATATTGTTATTAATTAATGTGTTAACATTCACATTTATATTTGATAATGAAAATACTGAGGATATATATTAGTTGTTATTTAGGGTACATTTGGCATGTTACAGATAACATTTCATTCATGTATAAGTCTAGGAACATATTTTTCCCTTCCATATTTATATAATATAATACATTTGACCTCTTTTTGGAACAAAAATATCACATTAAATTACATTCCCATAGGTTAATGATGTGTTCGTTTTGGATAGTCAATGAAATATGTTTTGGGAAATTGGATGGTGACATAGATGATCATCCATATTGATGAACTATTTTGGAAAAATGATTATATTATACCACCATCATTTAAATGTGGTTGTTGTATTTTGAAATTTTTTTTATTTATCTTAGGATCCATGACCCACTAATAGATAATAATAACGGTATTTGGGCAAGATATCCTAATTTCAATGATATTTAATCCTAGAGGTTAAGACACTGAGTGTTTCTGGTGATGTCAATTATATAATATTTTAATTTAATTAATTTAGTAATAATTATTCTCATTACAGAGAGATATTTATATTTGTGTTTTATAATTAAAAATAATTATTAATGTATAAATATTGAAATTGGATATTTTTTCATCTGTTCATTAAATTAGTGGGGAGTTTGAATGGTCGACACCCTTATTAATGGAAAATATTATTTGAAATGTCATTAAATAAAATATTTTATTGAAGATATTGGAATGAACCAAAAAATATTAATATTAATATTATTATTATGGGGTATGTGGTTCATTAATTATTATAATATTATCTAATTTTCATCATGCAATGAAATGATAATTTTACGCGAATCTCACGTTCTATATATATATGTTTATTTTTAATTGTGTATGGTATGAAAATGAGATTATAGATTTTTTTATTCAAAATGAATTATCAATTTAATCATATACTATTTATATCTCTCTATAATTAATGTTAAATACAAGAGTGATTTTTTAAAGACTAAATGAAGAGTGATCAAAATAAACAATACATGAAATTCTATTACTCATGTTAGAACCCTCAGATAAATTGGAATATCTTGGATATCCCTCGGGCATGTGTGTATCGCCTGTAGAGGGATTATAACTATAGTTACTCATAACGCAATGAGTTTAATGTGAATGGTTTTATAGAAGATCAAAATAATTGAAAAATAAAGGGTTTTAATCCAAGGTAATCACTACTTCCATAATTAAATATATTAATTATAAATTTTTCATTTAAAGAGATTTTTCTTCTATTGTGTAATAGAAATATTAAAATAAATTGGAATAAATTATCCACCATATATGTCTTCTATTACACCGAGAACAATTATAAGGAATAATATTTCACACATGGATTTGAATGAGTGTGTCAATGCCGAGGGGGATGATTTCTCACAAGGATTTGGAAGAGCTTGTTCTCATAAGGGGAATGATTTAAAACATAGATGTAGTCAAGATTGAACCTCATGGAGGTTCCTTACATACCCTATAGGTTAACAGGGATCAAAGACAACAATGTTTTATGTAAAAATTTAATGTTATTTTATTCCAATAATCTATACAATTTAACTTCAGGTGTAATATATTATAGTTTCAATCATGTATAGTTAATGAGGAATGTTTTTGGGATTACGCATGAATGTTTTCTGGCATTGGAGTTGTTTCCCATGGTAGGGGTATTGGGGGACTCCATGATGATTTTACATGGGGGATATTATATTCATCGCACATGTTAAGGATACAGTTTTATGAAATATATTAAGGATGTTGTGGAATAGTTTATTAACATAAGACTATGATCTGGAGCAAGGAATATTTGTTCCATACAACAAGTATGTGGACTGGGGTTCCATTTGGAGGCTGTCATGTTAATATGAGTTGAATATACCAAAAGATGACTCTCTATAGATAGAGGTAAACCATTTCCCTCCATGATTCCACTTTTAGGGATTACATGTATAATTCTCACACACAACTAGGTGGGCATGGAATAAACAATTCCATGGAGTTTAAATCATGATATTTGATGTTATTGTACCTATGATTAATAGTAAATAGGATTAGGGTTCTTATTCTTAATATAAATTGGTGGATTGATGGACTAGGAAGAATTTGATGCATTGTGGGAGGATATAAGGGCAGGTGGAACTTGTATAATAGGTACTTGGGGTGCGCTTGAACTGGTATTAGATTGGTATGGGGGACCCAAACTATCATCATTTTTGAATGTGTATTGTCTAAAATGTGGATTCATGTATAGTAATGGGGGATGGGTTTCATGAATGTTATGTTTTTTTCAAAACATTATGTCTTCAAAAATATTTAGGGTCTCATAATGTTCATGGGTCAAATGGATGAAAATGTTTATCAAAATAAGAGGACCCTTCCTTAGAGTCATTTCATGGTTACCATGAAGTTTGTTTCATGGAGGATAATTAACTTGAAAATTAAAAATATATACAAAGGTATTTCATCTAAATTGATGTCCATAGTACACCATGAATGGAATATAAACCATGGTTTTATGTTCGCAAAAACCCATGAGAAGAATTTTAACAAAATACAAAATCCATTGGAGGTTAATAAATTATTTTTCTTGAGAAGAAGATGAGTTTCATGAATGTAGAGACACTCTTTGAAGATAAAATGTCATTTATCCATAAAATTAATATATATAGTGTATTTATACAGATGAAAGTGGAAAGGGAACTATTTTTGAAAATGATGGAGGAATTATTAAAAATTTATGAGATTTGTGAACTTATAGGGTTATACTAATCAATGTTATATTGGGAAATGGTTACCTTCAATGCTCTGCAAAATTGAATATTTCCATGAAATAGAGCTCTATGTGATATAATTATTCTATGTGGATGTTACACTCACATATATTAGTGGTTGGGGACCTATGTAAATCAGATATGTTATCTAATATTTTAACCTTTGTGAACAAGATCATAAATTTAATTTTTGGACCTTATTTCCATGAATTCAGTTCCTACACAATTCCATACTTATCCTCTTCCAAGAATTGTGTATTTAATCAACAAAAATGTTATATTACAACATTTGGATCCAATATTTCTTATTAGGTTTTACTATCTTTTCCGTAATTCATTTTAATACTCTTTTAAAATATTTTTCTTTGCCATTTTTCATTGGGTGATATGGGGTTGATGTTTTATGTTGTACCATATACCATTTATGTAATTCCATAATTAAATTGTTGAAAAAGTGGTTCCTTTTGCCACTATGATGGATCCTGGAACTCCAAACCTATAGAATATGTTGATACTAAAAAAATAATAGAATACCATTACATCATTAGTCCTGGGGTCTTTTAAATTAATCCATATTGAAACATAATCTAAAGTGAGAATAATAAATGAATATCCAAATTATGTTGGTAATGGTCCTATGTATTCAATAGCCCAATCATATAAACTTTATTACAAGGTATTTGGGTTTTGATAATTTATACCATTTTTGAGATTATTTAGGAAAACAATCATGTTAAAATTTTCTAATAAACCCACGTGATTCTTTAAATAATGTGGGCCAATAAATTAATGGTTATAAGATGTTAATATCCATAATTTGGGATCTAAATGTATTTTATAATCTTATTTATGATTGAAATTACGAAACTATTCAAATTTACTTTAATGTAAACATTTTTTAATTACCTTATTAGTGCATATCTTCTAGTGGAATATGTATTCTTAGATATAAAATACTGAGTTACATTTATATTTTTCCTACTAATGAGAGTTTAAACTTAATGGAACATAATAACAATCCAAATAATTTACCATATTATCATAACTTGGTACATTCCCCAAAATGGTCTTGGGTATTTTTTTTGGCACATATCAAAAAAAGAGTACTTTAGATGGGGTTATTTAGAGGGGGTTCTACGCAACCCCATCAAAATACATTTTCTATAACATGAGAGGGGGTTCTGCAAAAATCACCTATAATCATCAAATTTAGATGGGGTTATGAATCCCATAAAAATTAATTTTCTATAAAAATTAGATAGGTATTATACACAACCCTCTCTAATCATCAAATTTATAGGTTGTTCATAAGCATCTGTAAATTTTTATCATTTTTTTATTTTTCTTTGATTTTATTTCCAGTTATATCAAATCCATTCCAAATTTAATAATTAGAGGACTTAAATATTATATTGGATTATAGTGGAGATGTATATATAATTTTTCTTGCATATATATATATAATAGATTTTCTTAAGGATGTAGTATGGGATCAGAACCCCCACTAATTTAATATATTAGACCAGTTCAGGAAATGCCATTAATCCCTATGATTAATGTGGGTTTTGAACACCATCTAATTCAATAAATTATAGGGTGATTTGAAACCATCTTATTGTTGAAATTATATGGGGATTTTAACCCCAATAATTCATGACACTAGTGGCGTTTTGAACCCCTTCTAATTTAGGAAATTATAGGGGGTTTTCAACCCCTCTTAATTTAAGAAATTAGAGGTGGTTTTGAAACCCGTCTAATTTAGTAAATTAGAGGCAATTTTGAACCCCCTCTAATTGATTTCATTAGTGGGGGTTCAAAACCCCCTGTAATTTATTACATTAGAGGGGGTTGTTAACCCCCTATAATTCTAGAAATATGATGGGGTTAGGAGGTGCTTCAAATCCCTTTGATAAATGGGGGATTAAACCCCCCCTAAATTTGTATTCATGTCCTAAAATAATTCACATATAAATTCAAATTTTTTATTATATATTTAGGTGTACACATGTGTGCATGTGTATATATTACATAAAGACATTATATAAATGTATATAAATACTTTATAACACACATATATATAAATACATTATATAAAAATTGTAAATAAATACTAATAACTATAAATAAAAATATATACATATACATATATATATTGTTTTAAATAATATAAATGTAAATATAAATATATTTATTGAAAATTACTAATTTTATATATGGGTTTATAAATAATATAAATTTATATTATGATTTATATTTACATTAATTATATTAAATATATTTTTATTAAATATTTTTGTATAAATACATTTATATTTTACTATGTACTCAAATATATAAATAAAAAAAATAAATAAAAATAAAAATATTAAAATATATATTATCTAATTATATTATATATATTATATTATAAATATATATTTCTTTAAAAATTTATATATATTATATAATTATTTTATATTTATTATATTATACTGTATAAATTATAAATTAATTTACTACATATATATATTATTTTATAATTAATAATATTATTATTACACACACGTACATAAATATATTTTAATTTTATATTTATGTTTAAACAAATTTATATTAGATTATTTATTCGAATTTAAATAATTTTTCCAATAATAGATATAAATATAAAAAAATTAAAACTAAAATGAAATATATATTATTTATTTTTATTTTATTTTATATTATAAAAATTTCATTGTAAATATATTTATATTTTTTATATAATTATTTAATGTAATTTGTATTATTGAATATTAATTACAAATTAATTTAGTTGAAATATATATATCATTTAATTATATAATTTATTTCCAATTATAAGAATAAATTTAAATATGTGATTGTATATATATATGTAGATGATATATTAAAAATGTATATAAATAAATTAATAAATATATATTATAAATGTATTTAATATAATATATATATAATATATATTATATTTAAATTATATTTGTAAATACAAAAATACACACACACATAAATATAAATATATTTATAAATATATTTATAAATATGTACCTATCTACATATATTACACACAAACACACAGATATATATATATATATATATTATACACATATACATTATAATTATACATAAATACATATTATAAATAAATTTTATACAATAATATATATTATATTATAATGAAATATCTTATGTATATACAAATATATTATATTATTTATATTTATAAAAACAAAAACATATATATATATATATGTATATATAATTTACGAATATAAATAAATATACTACATCATATATTACAACTAAAAACGTGTTCAGCGGAGTTGTAGTTGTGAGTTCCCTACTTCCACGAGGTATGAGCTTCGAATCCCCTGAGATATAATTTTTTACCCCGAGCGCTCATAGGTGCGTTAGTGGGGACTGTTAAGGCGGGGCACGAGGGTGTCTATGAAGAGGTGTCCAAGTGTCCATGTGGGTGTGTGTTGGGTTTCAAAGGGAGAAGGGGTATCTAGGAAAGGGGTGTTAGTGGGGGGATGTCCTAGTGTGTGTGTGGGTGTCCACATTGGGGTGTCAAGGGGTGTGAGGGGGAGGGGGTGTCCACACTGTGTAATGGTGTGTGGGCTGGGTGTCCACACCAGGGGTTCGAGGCTGGTGTTTTGGGTGTTAGGGGGTGTAGAGGTGTCCGGGTTGGGGTGTTAGTGGGGGGATAGCTGAGTGTGTGTGTGTGTGGTGTCCACACCAAGTTTTCACGGGTTTCCAGGGTGTCCAGATAGGGGTGTCCGATTTCTAGATGGTGGCAATTCTGGTGAGTCGAGGGTGTGTTAGGGGGTGAGTGAGGGGGTGTCTTGGTGCCCGTTGTGTTGTTAAAGGGGTTAGGGGTGGTTGTCTTACCACCCATAATGCAATAACAATTAGGGGACGTTCAAGTTAAAATCATCTCAAATTTGTTAAATTTAGAACAACATTAGAGTGGTTTTAAACCCCCAAAAATGTAACTACTACTAAAGACCCCATGAATTTACCAGAACTCCCTTACAGCTGCATCTACTAAATGTTGGTGGGAAAATTTGCAGCAATTCCTCAGAACAATTTTTAATGTCTATAAAAATTCTTATAACCCCTTCAAATTTAAAAATTAACCCCTTCTAAAGTGGTTACATTTTGTAGTGGTAGTTTATTTTTTTTAGTATAACATAGAATTTCTAATTCAATAGTGAGAGGCTCTTTTCTAAGATAATCAGAAACATGATTTTTTGTTTTTGTCATAATTTTCTAGGGTAACTTCTATAAATGAATCATTAGTATCACCATTCTATAATAAAATAAACATTTTAAATTATATTCTTGAGAGATACATGATCAAAAAAATAATAAAATTGGTTCTATTTTGTTATCTTCAAAATATATCGACAGAAAATACGGATATAAAGAACACCTTTTCCAAAGTCATGTAACTGATGATATTGGAATTTATTTTTCTTGATTTATATGCTCTTAATTAAAGCACGAAGTTAATTAAATGTGAGATTTAGGTTTCTATATCTTTATTTAATGAGACATATAGCATCTTTAAAGGATTTTCCTAGTTGGGTGGTTTGATTTTTTAGTTGGGTAATCAACCATTGTTTCAACTCATCAAATGATTTATTGTACTCATAATCAATTATAAAATTGGTTTATTTTAATATATTTTTTAATAGTGGTGGGGAATTATTTCATAAATCCTTGATAAATATTAATAAGAAAATTCAGGGACTAATATTTTTCTATTGATGTTACGAAATGAATGATACGAGAATGTGTTTATTTCATCAACCATTAACTTATCTACCTCAATTTTCATATATAAAATTATGTGTCCTAACCCTGTTAAATTTTCAATCCTAAAAAATATTTTTAAATGTTTAAAACATAATTTTTATCAATGATCATTTCCAAAAAATTAATTTGAATGCACTAATAAATGATTATAAAATGACATAAAATACTAAAATAATCAAGAAACACTTAATATGTTATCTATATGACATAAATAAATAATCTTTATAAACCCCGTAAATTTTTATAGGGTGTTTCATATCCCAAATAGATCCATCTTGAACATAAAGGTTCCAAAAGGATAGGTGATGGTCACCTTCAATGAGATATCATGTACAAATGGTACATAGAATTATACTTGAGACCGATCTAAAATTAATAAATATTTTATTAGAAAAACTTTCTAGTAATTTATTAATTAATGGTATTTGAATGTTGCCTTTTTTGGTTATTTGATTTAACTTCTTCAAATTTATTCATACCCTCAATAATTTTTTCACTCTAATTGGGATTGGTTTATTTTAATTATTCATAAAAATGACCAAACTTGTTTAAAATGTGATTACATGAATGGGGTTGACCTAGTAAGAATAAAATATAGGGAAAATGTTTTCAGGTACTAACAATTTTCATATATATTTCTTAACAACCACTATTATGTTTGGAATCATTCATATTTTTGTTTTTCATACTAGATGAGAATCTCTTTTTAAAATGATTCTACGCGAGAGGTCTTTGGGGTTGATTCTTAGGATATTTTATAAAATCTATCTTACGGCTTGGAAATTTTTTTTGAGAGGGACGTATAGGGAATTTTTCTATAATAAATATTATTTTAAATTACCACTAGTTTCTTTACATCTTAAATAATTTAGAGATACCAAAATTCACTGATATGTGTCCTTCATTCAATTCATTGATGTTATAAATGGGATGATAGTAAATTGAGGTTTCCTACTTCTGAGGCATGTATCTCTTATATAATCTATATTTCATTTATTAAATTAGAAAAGGTAAAATTAATCTATTATTATATCAGTAAAATGTGATTTCCAATTTTTATTTCATATTTTTATTTTCTACTGAAATATTCTTCACTAATTAGATGAATTTATATAGCATACCTGAATCTGAAATTGGTGTTATAACTTAATCTTGGAATATAACATTGATTGGATTAATTCTTGAATGATTCTTCCTTTCATATAAGATATTTAATTTAATGGTACTATCTCCAATCAAATTTATATGTGTACCTTCAAGGATATTGTTAATCATTTTTTCTATTTTTAGGAATTGCCTACCCAAAATGATTGTTTAGATGTATTTTGCTCCATCCTATTCAATTGTAAAGATATAAATGTCCACTAGAAATATTTTTCCTCTTATACATATGAGATCATATTTTATAACTACATAGGATAATATGGTGGGACTATTTTAAAATTATATAAACCCCCTTCATGGATTTAGTTATCTAAGTAATATAGTCCACAAAACACTGATTGATGCATGAAATATACTAATATAACCATATCACATAACACATCAGAAAAATTTAATGAACCATTAATGTCGAGAATATATGATTATCATATATCTTTAAATTGTTATGGAGTTTGATGTTTGAGTAGTGCTGATATTTTTCTTCGCAAGCGATGTTTTCTCATTTCCATCTATTCTAAACCTATTGATGCAAATTTACATAAAAAATTTTACATACTTACAAAATTCATAGATCTATTCGTATAGTGGGATATATATTTCAACCTTATAAAATTTATTTTTCATCACTTTTTTATGTTTAAAATCATACACATTCTCTAAAACAACTTGCGCCAAATGAAATATTTAATGGATGTCCATCATTTCCTTTTAATGATTCATTAAGGGAAATTTTTTTATATCCATTATAAATAATGATAAATTTCATTCATTTATTAGGTGCCCTTTTTTTAAATGGATGGGATGAGCTTTATATTTTTTATCATAATCATTAACCTTACATTTTTAGGTAAATGGATATATTTTACAATAATTTTTTCATCACTCTAAATTTAACTTTGGGATTCGAAACAGTTTTCCTTAGTAGATTGAGTGGATTATTTGATAAAAAGGCCCATTGAGTTATTACTTACATGAATTAATATTTTATATTTTATCTTAATTCCTCTAACTCATAGTATAATTTTTCATATGATGACACAATATTTGATGGCTACATATTGGTCTTCTATTGGAATGGTTTTTGAAAATACTTTTGATATGGTTGATAAAATCGGGGCGAGTTCTAGTGTAAATATAATTAATATTGGAATAGAGGTTGTGGTGGTTATTGATTTAATAATGGTGATCAATACATGTTCTATTAGAAATTACATGGATTAAAATCAACTAAAAAACATTTTATCCCATGTTCTTGAGGACCTTAATAAGTGTAAAGATAAATATAAAAGAATAAGGAACATAACTGGGTTGGGACTTGTTTTTATTTTACATGGTTGATAGCTATTTTTCTTTTGAATAAATTTTATACCTCAAACATTTTCAGTTAACATTTCAACTAGTGGTCCTCCAAATTAGGTGGTAAGAATATTGCAATAATTATGAATAAATCCTTGGAGTAATAACACAAGTATGTTATGTTATTCAATAGTTTTATGTGTGTAGATATATATGGAATTCATAAAATTATTATTAGTACTCATATATAGTATCCATAATCGACACCATGATGGAATATATATCCTTTAAAATCATCATTATTTTGTTTATAAGTAAAATTAAACTCATAACGAATCTATTTATCTAATCTAAATAATTTAATTCTCTTGTTTTTATGTCATACAAACATTCCTATGTCACATATCCTGGTGAAAAGGGGAATTCCTTCAACATAACTACATCTTATTTTAATTCTTATTGTATGATGATTTTGAAGACATGTATGATTTTTTAAATGTGTATATCTTGGACTTATCATATAATACAATGTATTTTAGGCACATTTGAATCATATTAAATCATAGTTCAAAATAATTTTTTTGTAGGAAAACTCAGTACTTATTTTTTTTATAAAATTATGGAACACACAGATCATGTTGGGTTTTGCTGAAATTTTTATCCATTATGTCTTGTTTAGAGTGAGAACTAAATGTGTCACTTAGATCTGAAACGTTTATTATCATTTCTTAATCTAAATCTATCAAAATGTTTTTCTAACATTAGGATATTATGTTTATATAGATTTTAATAATTTGAGTGTACATTGACGAACTACCTCCTTAAAAATAGTATATAATTTGATGCACTCCTGTCATGGGGAAAGGGAAAAAAATCATCACCTAAGAATACTATATTTAGTTAACCATTATGTTGTCATTATAAAAGGAGTTCACATAAATTGATTTTTTAGTTATTATTTATACTTCGTAAAAATGGTATTAAATTAATTAATGAATTTGAGTATTTTTAAAAGGTAGATTACAATATTGAATAAAAATAGATGAAGAAACTAGTGATCAAGATGATCATAGATGAACCTAATGAAATTTTATAATGGGTTTAATTAATAATTAATCTAATCATCCTATACAAAATGTATAAGAGATAGAGAGAGGTAGAGAGCCATTTTATGATTCCTCCCTTTCCTTTGATGTTTGGTGATTGATAGGGTAACCCTAATAAATGTATCTATTTCTCATCCTACATTACTATATGTGTGACATTGTGGAGGAACTTCTTTTTAAAATAGGATAATATGAAATTGGGTATTTCAATTACCCATTAACAATAGTTATAGTCACAACTCCTCACATGTTCTACTGATCTTCCATCATTTACAACCAAAGAATAACGTGTTTAGTCATAAATCGATAGAAATTTGGTGATGTGAGATATTGATCATTGACCATGAAAAGTAAAATTAAAACGTTCATACTCTAGCACAATTGCATTTTGTTTTAATAACTAAATAAGAAATGGAAACAAGATAGAAGATGGAAGAATGTATTTTTTTCATGAAATAAAAATAAAAATAAAAAATTGCAATTAATCTACAATCAGCCATCATCCAGAGCATCCCCTTTCAAGGTTATCTCCATTCCCAAACCATTAAATAATTATTTATTTTAGTTGATCATGAAAAGGATTACCAAAATGTTGTAATGAATGATTCTAGGTCAATATTTTAGATAATTGTGTGGTTGGATAAAAAAATAGTGTTTATATTTTTATTTACATTAAATAAAGTCAGCTATTTTTTTCCAGTGAATTTCACATCATGAATAACAGTCACGACATGTCATTGTTTGGGTCCATAAAAATTATTCATGATTTGATTTCATTATTTGGTGTCTTGAGGTCGTATCATGGAATGATCATATGATTCACATCGTGAAACATGCTGGTTGGTCCTAGAAATCTTCATTATCCTCACATCATGGATTCATATCTTGTAATATATCATTTTCCCCAATTGAAAATATTTTCATGATATGTATTGTTTTTCAAGCCTTATTTATCCTATTTTACCTAGATCATTGTTTTATATCCTTCTACATGGTCATTGACTATTCCATTTTCCTTTTCTTATATTTTGAGTTATAAATTCATCACCATTCACCTCATTTTAAAAAATTTCATGTATCTTCCTTTAAAAAACAAGAAAAATAAATATTTGCAAGTAAAATCATTTAATGTGTAAAAACTAAATCATAATAAATGTAAATAATTGTAAATTTTTTGTCTTTATCGATATCCAAGATGATAATAAATGAGAATTAAGGGATGCTTACAATGGATCATGGGGATATCATAGAGCACACCTACATTCTTGTCTCCAAGAAGAAACCTTTAGGGAAACTGTCTCTCATAGAAATATTCCATGAAGAAGGTACATAATCTATTAATGAAACATGAATTATTAATTTATTCATATCCATACGTGATTATATATTTTTTTTCGATACCATTGTATATGTTAATAGTCAAAAACAAATAAATTATTTTTTTGAAGAAGAAATAATATGTTATTTATTTAATAATTTTTTACATGTGACTGACATTATTACCTTTACACATGATATCCTACCTTTGAGAGTTGGAAATCTATGTCTATATTAAATCTTGAGAAACCATATATTTTGGAATTAAAACCACTCAAATATTATTTTTATAATTTTTATCTTGTGGAAGATGAAATTTTCCCAATAACCATTACTAACAACCTATCAATCAACAAAGAAAAAACCATTATTGAACTTTTGTAAATAAATTGACCAAATATACGGTGGTGTATAGGGGATATCCCTTGAATTAGACCAAAAATATTCTTACATTAAATATTTTTAGATAGTGATTCCATACCAATCATGAAACCCCAATACAGATTAAATAGAATAATTATAATGGTAGATAAAAAATAGATAAGTTTCATAAATTCAACTTTATTTAACATAATCCTAATTCATAGTGGATTAGTCTAATCCATGCAATCCCAAAGAAAACTAGTTCAACCATTTTCAAAAATATACAAAATGTACTAATTCCCATGTTACTAAAAATTATTTTGAGGGTGTGCATTAATTATAGAATGAAAAAATGGTTTCAAAAAATTCCACTTTCCAAACCATTCATCTATCAAATTCTATAATAGTTAGTAGGAAAAACTCACTATTACTTCTTGGATTTTTTTTGGATACTTATCTGTACCTATTAAACTAAAAACCAATTTAAGAATAATTTAACATATATTGTTTGATACTTATCCTACAAGATAATTCTTATTTTGTTTTGAAACACACAAGGAATGTTTCAACTATGTATGGTGAGTAACTTCATAGATCATATTAATGGTCACATTAAGGTATTTAATGATTAATTTTGTATTTTCAATGATTATTTTTATAGTTATAAAGAAAATATGAAATGTTTTAAAATTTGTAATTGATAAAATTATTGTTTTATACATTTAAAAAATATATTTGAGGTTCATGAAAGGAATATTGTTAGGGTAAATAATTCCAGATAAAGGCACTGAGTTAGAGAAATCAAATGATTAAGTATCATATTCTTTACCATATCTCACTTGTGTTGTCAAATGAGATATTTTAAGGATATTTGGGATTATATATATTATTAAATAAGTATTTTATTATGATTTATCTTCATCATTATAGAAATATTTTAAAATAAGATAAATTTTACATAATTGATGATTAGATTAAGAATTTATATGTTTTGGAGAAAATATCTGAGGAACCCAACAATAATTAAACCCCTAAATTGGGATCTCCTAGTAAATATTATTAATGATCCATCTGACCAATATATTGGACAAAACCTATAACAATGGATTGAAGGAATATCAAAAGTCCTAACTTATTCCTCAATAAACATATATTCGTTGTATCTCAACAACGAAGCCACTAAAAATGTGATCCTCACTATTTTTTTATTTATATAAATTCATATCAAACATACATGTAACTAAACTGGTGTTATTTTATGATCACATATTAATTATGTTATTGATGAAGTGGATGATTACAATCCACTTTTAGTGATAACAATACTACTCTTACATGAATTCAAAATGAAAATTAAGGATAAAAGGGGAGATTAAAATTCAATGTCAAACAACCATTGAATACATCACATTATTATTACAAGAGAAATTCATGAGCTCAGTAATATCAATAAAAACATACCATGAGAAAAAATATATATATTGGATGGTTAAGATCCATGATACACTGATAAAAAAATTACTTGGCTACATCTCATATACCATCTCACCTTGATACGCATCAAATTCACATGATCTAGGCTGAATAAAGATTATTATTTAGTAGGATCCATTCCTTGGGAATATTTTTATTAACCAATTCATAATATGATCGTTACCATTTGGTTAAAATAAAATTTTACATTAAAACATTCAAAAAATTTCTTGTTTAGGCCACATTGGCCATCAATGAATGGCATTAAAATTGTTGGAATACTGATTTTATGGGGAAATGATTTAAATGTTGCTAATGAATACTGTAATAATTCTAAAATGTGTCAATATTTTAAAAGGGATATAAATTAATCAAAATGAAATAATTTTTTCAGAAATTATTGAAGTATGTGTAATTAAATTTAAGGACCCTTTATTATGTATTTTAGGAATTGGTACATTATACTTTCAATTTATTTTATCTTCAAATGGATGGAATCAAAGACCACCAAGACTGATGATGCCAAAGTGGTGTGTGATATTTTCAAGTCCAACATATGTTGTAGGTTTGGATTACTAATGGTCATCATTAATTTCTATGGGACTCATTTTTTCAATTAAAAAAATAGAAGCAATGTTGAAAAAATATGGAGTGCATATGAAGCCATATCTAATGTAATATACCAAAAAATAGCCAAGATGATTTCTCTAATAATGAAATTAATTGTATTTTGGTGGGAATTTTCAAATCCAATAGATAGAATTTTTGTCAAAGTCTTGATGTCAACATATGGGTATACCAGACATCATATAAGACCCCTATATGTATGATCCACTACTAGTTGATTTATAGAAATATTTTTCATCCACTAGTGGGGTTGGGATACCAAAATTATAGTGATTTCATAATGATGGATTTTTATTCAATATGTATCATAAAATCTTTGAAATTTGAGATACAAGAGCTGGAATAAATCAAAATAGAGGCTTTTTATAATTCTGTAATTTACAAAGACTCAAATAGAGTGGCACATGACAATAAGATTTAGAAAAAACATTTCCACCCAAAGTTCATGTTATTATCTACATGTACGGAATAATGTTAATGATGAGTGAGGTTATTTAATGATTGGAAAGACGTTTTATTATTACTTATATATATCATTTTGGTTTAATTAATAAAAATATTGATGATAAAGGTAACTAGTCAGTGCTAAAGAGAAAAGGCTAAAAAACTACATGTTAATCTACATGAAGAACAAGTGGACGAGATCAAACATATCTAGAATATCAACTGATTTCAAATCCATATCTTTTTTAGAGATAATTTAATTATCCACAGTAACTTATATGAAAATTATTGAATGAATTGACCATTCAACGCCAAAAATTGTGAGAAGGATTTGGATAAAAATATTTATAAGAAAAGACAGTTCACCTATATGTTTTCATTTTAAACTCTATTATTGTTTTATGGTAAATCGGTTTCAAATTTGAAATTATAAATACTAAACCATAAATAGTAAATTATATGTACATACAAGATCTTTCATTATTTACAACACTTAAATACTAGACAAGACTTTTATATTAGTACAATTATTCATTGTTTTAGATTTCTATGATTGTGGTATTAAATGAGGAAAATGGATAATTTAATGGTTTGAGTGAATCATTTTTGTCAATTTTATGAATCATAATTTTATGGAATTGGTTGATTCATTTAAATGAAATTTCTCTTCCATTTTTTCATTCTTTGAATTTATAAAATTCATGTAAATTATCATGTTTATATTATTGATTTTATAAGTTATTTTCATTACATTTTTACCAATTACCCAATTGTATTTCCATACCATATACATTTTTTTATATTTAGATTATTGTTTGAGTGATCAAGGGTAATGTAACCTTCAATAATTTTAAATCAAACATTTCAAATATATAAATATGAAAAAACACATTTAATATGATTTTGTAACATTTATTGATCTGAACTTTTTTGTAACACTACCTTTTATATTTATACTTGTTTAGAACATAGAGTCCATGAATTTACTTTTTAGGAATGAGCCACATTTCAAACAATTTTTATCTATCCATACACCCTCATAGTATTTTTCATAATATTTTATAGATTAATTTTGTGGTTGAGTAATTCATTGTTAAATTGATTCACATTATTTTTAAAATAATGTGAGTGGTGATACTTTGGGTATTGAGAAAGGTTGTTGAATAATTTATATTATTGTATTTTCTTCCTTTTGTGAAATATTTAAATAAATAATTTATTGTATCATTGGAAAATAAAAAAAATACTATTAACATACCAATTTTTGTATCATATGTGGTTATGTGGGGGATTTGGGGTTTCTTTCCAAGATTATCACTCAAAAAAGTCAAAAGAAGAGAAAAATAGTTATAAAAATAAACATCTAGAGAAAATTATTTATGGAGAAATTCATTAAATATGATATCATTTAGAATAACATAAATTTATGTCTTTGGATGGGTTAATTGTCATTCTGAACTGTTGAATTACATTAATTATTGTTCTTTTTAATATCATTCACTATGCATTAAGACATAAACATCCTCTTTACTAAATTTGATTATGTAGTTCCTTTTCAAACCTATGGTATATATGAATGTACTTATTATATGAACATATCTCTACATGAATTTTTTTTTCATGAGTGTTGAGAGAAAATATTCCATTTAAGGTAGGTCATGACATGGCTTTTTTTATTAATAATGAGTTTAGAAACATGATTGAATGAAATGAGAATATCTACCATTTTATAGGGATGTAGTAAAATAATTGGATTGAATATTTCATTTAAAAATGTGATGTTGAATCGACAAATAATTTCCTTCTTGAAAATTGTGTTTAAAATCCAAAAAAAATTTATTTCGTTGAGATTTAAATATTTGCATCATGGTTTTTCTCATTAATTTAATTTTTAGATTCAATTATTAAGGAAAATACTAGTTCATGTGTGGGAGTATTTGTTAAAGTCATTTTGAAATAAAATTATATAACATGTATTAATAATTTTAATAGTTTTTAACATAAATTTCCATGTAATTATTTATTATTTAAAATGGTGGAATTTAATCTTCAAGATTTAAAATATGGGTTGTTAATGTATTAAATTATTAAATAATATTTTTTTAATAATTATTAATTGTTATAATGATTTTTAGGTACAAAATAAGGAAACATCGGTTATCCCCCCACCCAAAGTGCATCAAACCACTTAGGCATCCCGTGAAGGGTCGTCATGTGATGAAGACCCATAAGGAGGGGCTATCAAGTGGAAGGATGAGTAATGATCCTTGTAATTGTGATATTAAAATATGTGGTCCTAATTTCACCTATCCATGAATTTTTTATTCAATACACATATATATCTACGTGGTGTAGCAGTATCCCTTCCGTACAAGAGGTTATTTGATCTAATATCATCCTTGATTGCTTATTATTTATGTGAAAATCCAATTTTATTGATGATGTGGGACTCAAATAATATGGATACTATTCACCAATAAAAAAACTATCCTTCTCATCCTATGCTACCTCATGCATAGACACTCCCTCTCAGCCAATTCCTACTCTCATTTTGGATAGATGCAATAAAAAAATCACAAAAAAACTATCTTCATTCCTTGTGAAGCTCGAGATCTTTCCAAATTGACATCCTAAAGATCAGTACAATGATGAATCCCTTATAAATCCAAGAGATTCCTAAAAAAAGATCATTATGATGAATATATAATCCATTCATGATTATTAGAAGCCCAATCTAGCCATGTGATGTCCACATGGAAGGAGTTGGATACCTGAATTGTAAGCATTGTCACATGGTTGTTGGTTCACTATATCGAGGGGTGTTTTGTTGTTTTATTAGAACTACCCAAAATATAGTGGTCGGGGTTTCAGTGCGAGATATACTTATTCTTATAACACCATGGTACATTTTATGAATGAATAAGATGATAAAATATATTCATTAAGGATGACATACAAGGAGATATATTTTCACTGCATTTAAATAGAAGAAAAAAATAGATAACATTGAGATCTATTGTGGTGTTTTTCTAGCACTATGGAAGATTGAATATTAGTAGTGGCCAAATTATGAATAATAAATTTAAAAATTCCAACCACCTTTTAATAAGTGGTTTCCTTGCACATCATATAGTAATCCATGCAACCCTGCATAGATATTATGAAATTTATCACACCATACCAAAAAAGTGGTCGATGAAACAATTTGGAAAACATGATATTTCTATAGAGAATAAAAATAAAAATACATTGAAATGTTAGAAAATATAAATATGAGACATGATATATATTAATGAATGAGATATAATGGTATCATCTCACTATAAATAAGAGGTTCTTCGCCATGAATATTGTATCAATGGATAAGATAATGTACTGGATTGCTGCCCCTAATATGTTTCTTTTTTATTTCCATCTAATATTGTTTTTTTAGAAAAAAATTGGGGTATTTCATTATTCATGGTTTTTTAAATATAGATTGTTAGTTCAATTATAAAATACCACTTTTGAAATAATATTATTTTTATTTATTAGGATTGAAATTTGTAATACCAAGGAAATCTAAATTACACCTTCCTATATTAATCATGATTAATGAAACACCTCAATAACGTGTGTGACATGTTCCAAGACCTGGAAATATCATATATTATTTCATCCATTTAACACCTCAAATCTAACATGTAAAGATATATAATTCAATAAAAGAGAGAAACAATTTATAAATAAATTAATAGAAGTGATCTTGGGACTCATTACAGGGTGGATGATCTTCAGTCATAAATTTCAAAATAATTCCCCAAGAAATAGCAAAAAAATTATAATTTAAGAGCATAACTACTGAAACACCATCATCCTTCCTCATTGACAAGAGATGGTCCAGTCAATCATTTCTAAGAATAACAGGTCAAGATGGAATTAATGAGAATGATATAAGGAAAACTAGATTCAACGAGACACACACAGAGTTTTAAAAAAAATATATGATGCAAAATTCAGAAACAATGGATGAAATATGTTGAGTACATTATTTAAAACAAAATGATGTATGTTAAAAGTGAAAACAACTAGTCTATAATAGATATAAAAATAATAGAATCAATTAAGGGGAAGTAATTTATTCGACCATTTGATCCTCTCATCAAAAACTATTGGAGCAGGAACATTTATTTATATACGTAGGGTACATTTATATCTCATTCATAAGAATTAGCCTTATTTTTTATTTAACTCAGTTTAAGTCATCAATGTATCATTATTTTAAATATCATTATAAATATCAGATGTTTCAAAATTTTATCATTGAACACTTAATTGGGTTAATGTGATAAATAGTTACATATCACAGCATGGTTATATGTAATTCATCATGGGATGTACAAAAAAAATTATTTTACATACATTGATAATTTTAGACATTTCTTCTTAATGTTGAATCAAATAATATTCACTCTAACAGGGTTTATAATCAACTCTATAATTCTTCTAAACAATTAAGACTGTTTTCATATACTATGATACGGTGTAGTTATTTCCAAATTGATGTAGTCCATCTCTAGTTCCATTAATCTTACTCATATACATGACCTAGAATGGAAAAAGAGGCTTAATGACATAGATTTCTAAATCCAACACTACTAACATTTTGGAAACGGAAATGATGCAGGTCCAACGCCAACACAAAAAACCTACATTATTGATAGTCCATGGAATATTGAGAGTTCCTTTGGTGTAGATCTCTCTCACCTTCCAAATGGACTTCATTTTTTTGGGTTGGAGCTTCCCCTTATCATGTATAGATTATGTTTTCATCAAAATTATCTTCATCAAGATTTAGAAATATTCCATAAGGGACCCACGGTGGTAACGATATTTTTGAGGTAAAATTTTGTGAATGAAGTGTTTTATATGTGGTGGTAATGGTTTCATCGGCATGTTATAGATGGTGGCGGTCGATGTTGAGTGAAGAATACAGTGGAGAGGGAGTTTCAAACCGTGGTGTAGGGCTGACTGAGAGGAATGGTGGTGTTTTTGTGTGAATAGTATCCAATGATTCCTATTCTCACATTGAATAAGTGAAACATTGAACACTTGAATAAATAAAAATCGGTAGTGATAGTATATCAGATAACCTACTGTGGGGATGGTCTCCTTAAACATTACTCACACACATGTATCATTAAAACTTGCATGGTCCTACAGTCTTCATCCCACATATTGTGAGCTCACATATATATAAACGTTTCCACCTCCTTCCACTCGAATGGTACTTGAAAATGGCCATAATCAACATAGATTCCCCATTAGTGGACACTCGACCATGGACCCCATCATGGAAGGAATTCCAAGAAGTATGAGGAGGAGTATGAACTGTTCCTGTGAGATCATAGTGCGGGGACCTAGGATTGTAGGTTTCTATGTGTTGCCCCGCACCATGTCTGTTTGTGACTAGTATAGTCGGAGAAAATACTACAACAGGTGATATGATCATCATTAATTAGATATTTTTATTTATTCAAGAACTCAAACTAACATGTTTCTGATATGAGAATTGGATTACTTGGTTTCAATTCCAATATAACAAAAAATTTATCTTTTCACTGATAATTGAAACCCATGGTATTATACACTCCCTCTCCACCATCAAATTTACTCTTTTTGGATTTATGTTGTTTTCAACTCCAGGAAGAAATTGTGGTCTCCCCTATGAAGCTTGATCATGGGCCAAATTTCCATGCCAATGCTCAGGAATACCATAGAACCTATTTAAAACCTTGTAAGACCACATGAATTCTTATTTTTAATAAAATTGATGCCATGTATGAAGAGTAGAAGCTATGTTCAGCCATTTTTAGTTCTCGATGGAATGTGGTGGAGACCTATGACACATGATATCTCGTCATGTCATGGAATAACTATGCAAGATGGGGTAATCTCCTGGTGTTGTACATCCATCTTTGAGGTGTCCAAAATAGTAGTGGTGAGGTTTTGAGAGAGTTTGATATATGGATCTTTAATATTTCATCCCTATTATATCATATCCATGATGAAGAAGTTAGAAAGATTAGGTGGACTACTACCCTGGATAAAAGGATACACCATATCCATAAAAAATTCTTAAAATTGAGTTTCACCATTGTTTTTATCATTATTATTAGAATTCTGAATATTAGAAGTGGTAACATTATGAAAAAATATGTGAATAAATTGTATATGTACATGGAAGAAAGTTCTTCCCCATAGACCTCTCTGCAATCCATATAGACATATAAATCTATTCAACAATTTTTCACTCAATATCTCGTAAGTTTTCAATAGTAATATTGGAAACACAATATATTTCTAAAAATATTTTCAATCAGGATACACAAAAACGTTTATTAAATATAAATCAATGATATAGTAGATATGAAAATATTCGACATAATTTTATGCTTAATATATAAATAAGATGTGTTTAACCATGAAAAATTGATAATAGGATCAACTATTGGATGATATTTCATCCCCTAATCAATTATTTTTATTTTTCCTTCTACAATAGCTTTGAAACTTCATTCATTTATATAACCTCATTTTTTAAATAAAATTACTCGACATGTTTCCTAAAATGCTTCTGAATCACTAACCATCTCTTTTATTCAACTATCACTCTCTCACTCACACACTTTCATTCTCATTATTTATTTATATATATTTCAAATGTTTCATATTAAACTCAAAAATTAGTGACTAATTAGAGGCTTAGCCTCAATGGAGGATGATGGTGTTTCTAAAATTCTACTCTTAAATTCTTCATAAATTTTATCCTTTTTATAGTGGATGATGGTGAAATGTATGGTTACTGAAATCCTCCACAACAACTCAAATCTCATGTTACCTTATATAATTTTATTTAAAAATACTCCCTCCCTTTAACTAAATGAGATTAAATCACATGATATCCCTTCATACCATGGTTGTATCCATAATTCACTTATCTATTCATAATTTGATTATTTTCAATATTCACTCCTCTAATGTGCATCATTATATCTATAGTGAATATCATTATTAGACATTTTTTTTTATTTTTCATGGTGATGGTGTATCCATTTTACCATTGTCATAGTACATATCAAGTGTCTTTATTCATAGTAATTGCTACAATGTACCATTGTTTCAGAAGCATAACTCCCTCTCTCACTTAAAAACCTCAGAACTATTTTTTTGGACACTGTAATGATATCAGTCTTACACCATGGAACAAACCCCTTCTACATAGATATCCCATTGTAAATGGAGAGTGCCTACGGTGTAGGGATCCACATCCTATATTACCATCATAGTAGTCAAATGAAGCATCACTGCATCAGGAAAGGATTCTGTTTTCCTCAAAATGAGATGTGTTTTTCTCGCCCATTGTTTTATAATAGATATATAGTTTTATAAATTATCATCATTTTGGGTTTCCTCAAGACTGGGCTTAACAGGAGTTGGACATGTTTTCTCTAACTACATTCAGATGGAATCATTCAAATTCAAGATTGGTAGAAGGTATTGAGGGAGTTTCTAACACATGGGATCAAATGATGTGTGGAAAAATGTTGTTTTTCAGTAATGAATAATGGAAATGAAATCTAAATCCAACTATAGAAAAGAAATTGGTTGAGAACATGAAAAAATAACTGTCATCCTAAAAATGGCTCATATTTCATATTTTAATTATGTTATCTTATTACACCACTAACTCGCATACATGGATCTTTCTGACCTATCCTATCAAGAATGATTTGGCCCACATATTACATAGTCACCTAAATATGACCTGATCTTCCTCATCCAACTCAGCTGGCCTTCCCTATTAGGATTCATGGATGATAATCCCTTCACCGGCTATATAAGAATATTTTGGCCCTTTTGATTTATGGATACCCAATTTGGACTTATTTTTATCTTATAAAACAATAAAACACATTGAAATTGTACAAAAGATATTTTATAGTAAAAAAAAACATTCTATATCCATATTTTATTTAATTTTCGGATTCTATAGTTTCGAATTCCATATTTTTAATTAAATAAGGAATTATATTATAATTTTCATTAAAATACATTAAAATTATTATTAAAATTTTTAAAATGTTTTCGTCAAAAATGAGGACATTAATATCCCCACTATAAAAATATTCCATAATGCCAAAAACTCAATATTGAGATACATCTCCAGGATAAATTTTTCATGATGAGAGAAGCATAGATAAATTATAGTCATTAGAATCATGGATTAAATCTATAGAACTCCAAAATTTATAATAGAAAATACTGTCATCAAAATTCACTCATCTAATAATTCTTCAAGGTATTAGTTTGGAGGCTTCATACTCAAAGAATATGCAATGGAATTTTCTTTTACATGGGTGTATGAAATTTCAAAATCATAATATTATAGCTACTCCCTCCATCATCTCTGAAAAATATTCAAATCCTTTTTTTAAGAATATATCCTTTAAGATTATATGATCAAAATAATCGATAAAACTAACTCCAAGATTGAAATGCTAATAAATAATATTACTATTCACCATAGTTGTGAGTTGCATATCATGCTTAGGATTTATCAAATGTAACATAATCAATTGAGAACAATATTCTAGCTCCAAATCACTTTTTATAAGAACATGTTCCAACATGAAAAACCAAATCAACATAGAATACCACATACCCCTTCCAAGACTATGGAATTTTCAATGATAGAATAACTGTAAAAATGTGATTCAACATACCAAAATAATTATAAAATATTAAAAATTGTTCTCATTTACATGTTATAATCATCATCAATAAATCCAAAATGTAGAAATATTAATCAAATAGGCTGTAATACACCACTAATACAAAGATTCTCTTAATCTTATAAACATTTATCAGTTGTTCGTATATCATAAGAGCCTTCATATTTTTAGAATAATTTTATAATCCACCTTCCAAGACCATATTTACAAATAAAATAAATTCTAAAATATTGAAAATAAATTATTATATATTATCAATATGTTTTTGATCTCTAAAAATTTTCAAAATTGATATCAAATGGTACACATGATCCTCCTCGGTTTTTTTATAAAATTTGGATGTCGTCCAAATACACTACCATGAAAAAATTGATATATTCATGGAATATTATATTTATATACTTCATTAAAATTTAAATAGAATTGGCGAGGCCAATATGGATAACATGATACTCATTATTCTGATATATACATAAGAATGCAGTATTTTGGATATCATATTAATATATTTGAAGCTGGTGATAACTAGATTGAAGTCTAATCATTGAGCACAACTTCTAGAACTTTTAATGGTAAAAAATAATTAATATGAGGAAATAAATAATTTCTAATTTCCATAATTATCTTAAATTTTTTATAATCAACGGAAATTAAATAATTTCTATCATATTTTTTTGAAAAAGAACATGCACCTATCCATTATGATACAATCAGGTGAATAAATCATTTATTCAATAAATTCTGCAACCCACCCAATAAATACTTCAATTTCTCTTTTTCCATTTGTTATAATGGATTATATAGTGGATGTGTATCAGTTTCTAAGTCAAAATAATACACCACCCCCTTAAATGTGGGAAAATAAAATAGTTAGATGGAAACATGGTAAAAACATGATGAACGATTGAGGGAGATCCCCAATAAATGAATCTATAAGGCCCCAAATATAAACATTACCTGATATTGAGTAATGTCAAGAGTTCACATTGAGGATATGTTTCGGATTATATTATTTCATAATTAGGTGATAACTGTTACATAATAGACTTGTACATCACACATGGATAGTTACACATAGATTGCACTTTTTGCAACAAAGGAAATACTTTAAACAAAACATGATTTGTGATTCATTATAAAAATATTATTGAATAATTCCATAATCTCACCCATAATTATACCATGTGGAAAACATTTCAAAAACTACATATGAGCATAAAAATATTACTAAAGAATAAAAAATAATCCACATATTTGTTAGTCCATTAATATATAAAACTCATGAAATTTTTTTCACAATAACATAATTTTCAGCCATAAAATATAATATACATATCTTATATAATTTTTTAATAAAATTCATACAAAATAAATAGAAATAATAAAACATAAAGGAAACATGTGGAATCAATATCGTACTTATATTGTAGATTTCATAGGTAATTAAATAGTAACCATCAATGTTACATTTGGAAGAACTATTACAATATATTCTTGAAATCACTTAGATGAAACTTTATTGTTTACCTCTGTCATGTTACCAATTACATTATAGAGAAGTCTAATGATCTTTCCCCCTTGTATTATCATATAAACACCCATATACATAATAAATTCCCAATAACTATAACATAATCATAACACGTAGACCATGCATAATGTAAAAAAACATTTCCACTTGGAAATCACATTTAAACATAACAAGCGCGACCTAATAAATAAAAGAACATTATTTAAAAATAAAATATAAAACATATAATGTAAACATAAGTACATAATATACACCTAAATGAATGAAATTCCTTCCATGATATATATATATATATATATATATATTAATCAATCAATGTTATTCAAATAATCAATCCTCTTTTAAAACAAAATTAAAAACTTCTCAAAGAATATTTTTGAATGAAAGTGTCCCATCCAACATTTAAATGATTGAAAATAATTTACACATAAAAAAATTAATTTACAATTAAATAATTCATTATATTCATTTTTAATACTTGGAATATTAAGAGATGTATTTATATGTTTAAATAATTTAATCATTTAAAACATTGTTTTATATTTAGAGTACAATACAATTTTGAACTATTTTATAAAACCACACTAGAATGTAGGACATTTTACAAGAAAATAAATGTCATGATCATATATATAAGATTTCTATATAATAAAAAAATTGATTTTTATACACTTTATATATAAATAATAGATCATATCATCATGAAATGTCTCAATGAATAGAGATTGAGGTGAAGTCCTTAACAATGATTGTATCATTTGATTATGGATAAACCAATGAAATAATTTTGTGTGAAAAAATTAATTAAACCAAATATAAGTGGATATACATTGTAGAACAATAAAATGTCATTCACAAATATTATTTAAAAAACATAACCATTTACATGAACATTAAACTCAAAGAAATGTGATTAAGTTAAGATTTCACTTACATTGAGTCTCAATCATTATGTACAATCCTTTTGTCACAGAATAATGAACATACATTAATTTAAAATTTCACTAGATCCATTATCAGTTTTATTATTCATTTTATTTCACATATTTCCATGCTAAAAAAATTAATCAATTATTAATGTTCATATTAGTCGTTTTTTTTTGATATTTGGTGCTTGAGTCAAATATGAACATGTTTTGATGTAAATTGTGTACGTGGTAAAAATTACATCATATCTAGAATATTATTAATTATATAAATATCACATATATCGAATATATATGTTTTAATAACATTCCATAACATTTGGAGATACAAAATTAAATGCACTATTCATGGAGATGGTAGACCATATGTACGCGTGAACGCTACTTTCATTTATTTTTACAATTCAAGTGATGATAAATAAATAAAAAATATGTATATGATAATTTAATTATAATATTTATGTTATATATGTTACATAAATTCATTAACTCCTTCTTTTATATGATCAATGTATGGCATGAATGAGTCATATCACCTTGATGGTGTAGTGGTACATAGTTCCTCATATAGAATTATCGTATTTACACGTTATAGAAATCATAAAAGTTTGTTTTAAATACAAATCACACAAGTATAGAGATAATATAAATATAATATAATTAATATAAAATTATATTTCTATGATAATGGCCACCATTATAGTTTTACAGAGAAAATTGAAATGTCATCGTTTCGTGAGGGAGTTGTTTGTCACACACATAAACAATATGTTCAATATCCACTAGATAGAGGTTTGAGTAACTGTATGTATATACCATTAATTAATCAAATAATATTATATTTATGATACTGTATTTTTTGTAAAATAAAGGAATAATGAGAGGATATGTGGTTGGAGATGGAAAATAAATAAAAGAAGAGTGAAAGAAGACATTTCCTCTAAAATTGGTAACTCATTTTGATTTGAGGAAAAGTGCTTCATTGACATTCCATATACCCAAGGTAAATTTTATAAATGAAATTTATGGATTTTGGGATCTTATTTTAGTAGATTTTGGGTGATATAATTGTCATTAGATGTATGAGTAAGTGGGTAGAGGTGGTGTATTTTTATAAGAGGGAGGGACACTTTTGGAATGTATTGAAATAATATTTTATAGTAAATTTATTTTAGAATTATAATACACTAAAAAGTAATAAATTTAGAAAATAATATGAGTATCTACCTAAATACTCTCTTCTAATTGGTTTTATAAAAAGTTAGGAAACATATTTAACCATATCATTTGGCATTAACCCTTCCATAAATAAATTAACTCTTAACATGTCTTCTTGAATTTTTACACTATATGTTCAATATATTTACTCTAAAATTAAAATATAAACTCAATTAGATGATTAATGAAGTTGTTTTTAATATATATTTCAGTTTTCTAAATCACATATTTTTATGACTATAATATCATTAAAAAAATTTAAAAAACCAATTTATGATAATTTTGACACTATTTAGTAACAACCCTTTGATAAAGATATAACAAAATGATTCATTCAAAAAACTAAATTATCTCAAATATATCATATCATAATAAACCATAAAATCTTTTGATGTCTGAAATTTTTTTAAATTACATTTATTTTATTATTTATAATATCATTTTTTGAATAATTCATTAATAAGATAATCACTAGATCATTATTGTGTAAGAAATAAATTTATTTAGTTAATGTATAGAAATTATAAATAAAATACCATGATATAGTAAATATTTATAACATTATAATGACAATTTATTATAATAGATATAAGTTCTACAACCTTATATTAATTTCTCTTACGGAAATGATACTCGTTTATATTGTATTTTTATTTTCATTGAATTTATTATTATAAATGTCATTATAATACCAAAGTCTCTCCATGGGGTCCTAAGATAGTCCCATGGAATTTCATGGCCGGACATTTTTAATAAAGTAGGATTAGAAGATGTTTTAGTGTACTTTAATATTATTACAATTTTATTTTTTACCCTTATTTACCTGATTTACCCTTTAACCAAGGTAAATTATAAATAATTACTAAAGATAGTAATCATATTGTACAAAAATAAAAGGGACCTATTTATATAATTTGAAAATTATTATTCAAATTATGAAATCCACTTTTACATATTCAAAACAAAATAGTTGTCGTAATTTGTTTAAAATAAATTCACGTTGCCAAATGGATAAAACATCTTATTAAAAAGTAATAACCATCTAAATATTGATGTGTGTTTATATATAATTTCAAGGTCAAATGACTATAATTGAACCAAATTGGGTTAAATGATAAAAAATAAATCCTGTTAAACATCAAAACACGTTAAATGGAAAATACAACTATATTAAAAATAATACTAAAAGTACGTTTTGAATTGAAATCCAATATTTTTCACTATTAATTAAATAAAATTATTATAAAAATACCAAAATTCTTCCAATGGAAATTTTTAATTAACTATACTATTTAAGAGGTTTATATGGTCAAATATAACATATAAAATTGAAAAAACTCAATTTAAAGAGGTTTCACCATTAAAAGAGGGTAAAACTGTATTTTTTCTAAAAAAATACTTATTTTATCTGAAAAATTAAATATATTCTTATATCATATATAGAAAATATATAGGTATAATTTAAAATATTTAATGGAATATAAAAAATATATTTTTTATTTAATAAAAATACAAAAAAATGAGATGATTTTATAAACATAATTATTCTATCTTAAATAGGTTTTCATAAAAACCATCTTTCAAATTCCTTTTGTTTTTATTTCCATATGTAATAAATTTGGAAACTAATAAATTACTATTAAACCATGTGAAAACAAAATTTTCTAAATTCAGTTGATTTTATTAATTATTTCCATTCCAACGTTCTTGTTATAACTGATACATTTTAAAAACAATGTTTATTTGTTCATTCTAGATCAATGTACAGTATCAGGTACACTATAGAACAAAATATTTCATTCGTAAAACATGGGAAGTTACATCATCATCATTTAATAAATTATTTCATTGATATTTGAATTTTGGGTTAGTAATTATTCTATGACTTTTCAAAATTCCATTATTGCAAACTGCCATAAAAAATGTTAATAAAACTTCAACTAAAATGGATTGAAAGTGAAGTACAAAGGTCACCCGAGAGAACACATACTAGGGTTCTATATAATAAATTCTAGATATAAAATAGAAACAAAGTGTCATGTTCTAATGGTTTGTGATAGAAAACCATATAAAGTTAAATTTATCAACAATAAAACCACAAACTTTTTATGTGTTAAATATTCCATGATTTCGTAATAGAAAAATGTATATTAAAAACATTATTTATTTAAGATCGCATTTCACAATTTTGATAAATTATTTTAATACTTATAATAATAACATAAATATGAATACTTACTTTAATGGTATATTATCATATATTAATAAATTACAACCACACACTCATCTTTTTCATCAAACGATGAGTATTCATGATGAATTTTTCAATCCGGAAGCACAATAATCAATTAATAAAAACTCATATCATCCAAAAAAGTTTAACTATAAATTTCGCCTACCTTTAATCATTGACCATACCCAATGTGGTATGTAAAATACCATATAATACCTTATAATGAATAATCCTTTATAAAGAGAATGACTAATTTTAATCTCAAAAATTCAAAGACAATACCCAAGTTCTACATAAACCATTAAACAAACAAATGTCCATTAAATTCAAAAAAAAAAACACTCCAAACTCATATAGAATCTCAAAACCCAAAATGATTTTATCACATATTCTGCAAAAATATATCATGAAATTTATCTCCAAATAGCATCAAATACTCTTAAAGTCACATATTGAAATTTTATTAACCTAATAATATATTCTCCATGATTGGATAATCATTTCCATAAATAAAAAAATATCCATATTTCAATAAGAAAATATAGATTTTCCGAAAATAAATTTCATCCATTACTCATAAAATTTAAACCCATTGTATTATATATTCATAAGGCATATAGTGTTCCTAAAAGAGTGAAAATATTCTCAAATAACATTTATCATTTAATCACAAAATCATTTTTCTATACTAAGGTTATACATTTGATGAAACATAATTTCCCACTATTATTGTATTCAGAATTCATAAAATCATTTAACTAAAGATAATATGTAATACTAACAATGGACTCTATGTGGGGGAGAGGTAGTCGATAAATCCCAGTCGTAATTCAGTTGTGCGTTTGATTCAAGCATCATTTTCTGAAACAAGGGGTTGTTATATGGTATTCATGTTTTCCTTTTTTTTAAACTATATAATTCTTATAACATTACCTAAATGAGTTAAAATACTCCAAAATAACCATAATATAATTTTACCATAATGTTTATCTCAGGATTTTCATTTTTTTCCCAAAACATAATAAACCATAATTACATTAAATTTAAGGATATCATAAACCCTAATTTTTTGTTATAATCTTTTTGAGAAAAGAAACAACAATTATTACCCAAAATTTTTTTCACATAACAGAATTAAGGGTTACACATAATGAGAAAATTCTTCCAAATTATGCCCATGTTAAAATGAAAATTAATACATTTAAAAATTCATCATCCAAAAATCCCCATAACTCATGAATTTCATTATAATTGTTTAGTTTCCTTCATGATATTTTAACCATTATTTTACACATAATTCCATAAAATAGATATCCTGTAAAAAACATGAATCGTGTTATACGATTCAATAATGCCAAATCATATGCTAAGAAATAATCCACACCAATATTGGGTAATTTGTAGTTTTCTCATATTCAATTGTAATGGAATTAGGTTTTGGTACAAATATATTTTAATGGTCCATTTAATCCAATAATTTACTCAAATGAATATGTACACTAAAATATCATTAATCTCCATAATATTTCAGAACATAAATCCTAAAAATGGGTTTTCAAGGACATTTGATCTAATGATCTACATTAAAATTATAAACCCTATTAGAATATACCTAACCCTTAATAAAACATCCAAATATCTAAATATGACTAAACCATCATATGATACTAACTATAATTCCCTAAAATTAAACATTTCATAATATTGAGTTTATTCAAGAATTCACATTGAGGATCTTTTCAGGTTAATAAAATATGGTAATTAGGCCATAACTATTATGTAATAAACCTGGACATCGCATGGGGACAGTTACACTATGTATCAACCTTTCCACCAAAGGAACCCTCTAAAAAATAATTAATTATTTTTCTTGATAAAAATATTATTTACTTACTCCTTTGTCATTATCATCCTTATACCATGTGGAAAAAATTTCTAATTCTTAGATGATAATTAAAATCTCAGTATGGAATATAGAATAAGGAATAAAATTATTTGTCAATGAATATTTAAAACCCATGAAATCATTTTCACAAAATCATAATTTTCGCCCATAAAACATAATATACTTAGCATAAATCATGTAATCATAATATTTCTAAAAAACATCATTGAAATCATAAAACATAATGTCATCATTATTATCAATAACATACTTAAATTGTATCATTAACAGTTACATATAAAGTAACCATCATGGTTATATTTGAAATAACCATCACAATGTATCCCCAAAATCTCTTAGAAGAAACAAAATCATTTACCTATTTTATGTCACCCAATGTAACAGAGATATATCCCGAGATCACCCTCTATTGGTATATCAAGGAAAAACTAGTATACTTATTCAATTCCCATGAAACATATCATAACAATAACTCATAAACCAATAATAAATGAAAAAAATAACATTTTGACTTTGAAATCACATTTCATCTTCACTAGTTGTGTCCTCATAAATAAAAAGTTATTTTAAAATAATTTTTTTGAAATTTAAAGTAAATATCAATAAATAATAGAGACATAAAAGTGATAAATTCCATTCATGATTTTCATATATATAAACAATTCAATGTTATTGAAATTATCAACACCCTTTTAAAAACAATTAAAACATTGTAAAAGTATATGATATATTACTTGTGTCTCATACCACATAGAAGATTTTGAAAATAATTTTCACTTAAAAAAATTCAGGTACATATAAATACATCATTAAAATAATTTAAAAAACAATATAATGAAAGAGAATTATTTAAAACACTATATATTTAAAACATTTAAAACAATGTTTAAGATTAAGAGTACATTACAATTTTTATCATTTAAATTATATGCCACATGAATGATGAAAAATTTAAAAGAAATTATATATCATGAAAATAGATATAATATAGATAGGTAATTTAAAAGGAGACGTATATACACATAATAATGAAATAATGGTGCTTATCATCAAGAAATATTTCAATGAAAGGGGATTGTGATGATGTCCCTTACAATGATAATATCCTTAGATTATGGATTAGTCAATGACATATTTATGTGTTAAAAATATAAATACCAACAATATATGTTTATATTTTTTAAAAAATAGTCATAGGACATTCACACATATTCTTGGAAAAAAAGAATCAATTACATTGTTATTTATCTCATTCAGATGCGATTGAGTTATGATTTCCCTTACATGATTCTGAATCCGAACGTACAATCATTATGTTCACGAATAATAAACATAGGCTAGTATCAAATTTAATGAGAAAATTTTTCACATTTCTTATTCCTTATATTTCTCATATTTCCATGTTTTAAAAAATATATAATTATTTATGTTCATATCAATCATTTTTCCTATAATCACAGTTTGAGTCGAAAAGGAACTTATTTTGATGGACATAGTCCATGTGGACAAATGTACATAATATATAGTATAATTGTCATGATAAAAATTTCATCTATACTCAATAAATATTTAAATATAATAATCCATTACATTTTGTGATAATAAATGAAATGAACCATTCATGGATATATTATGTCATTCGTATGCATGGGCACCTCTTTCATTTCGTTGTCATATTTATTGAAATAAAAATACGTGATAGATATGTATATTATATAAATTACAATATATATGTTATATATGATACATAATCCTTCTAAATTAATTATTTATACATTAAATTTATGGCATGAATGAGTCACATCTCTTTGAGGGGGTGGGAGACCACATTTCCTCAAATTAAATAATCATATTTACAAAATATGGAACTCATAAAGGTATGATGTAAATAAAAATTAAAAAATAATTGAGAAAATTTAAATAAAATATTTATAATATATAAATAATGTTTTATCATAATTTCCACCATGATAGGGGTTGGAGAAAATTGAACAATCATCATTTTGTGAGATAGTAGTTCACCGTACACAGATATGATATGTTCTATATCCATTAGATGGGGTTGTTTGTATGTTTAGTTATAAAAATAGCATAAAAACATCTGATTATGTTTAGTATACTGTTTCTGTTATAAAATAGTCAAAAAAAGAGTGGGTAGGGGGTTGGAGAAGGAAAATAAATGAAAAAAGCTCGAGAGAAGACATTCCTCTAAATCGGGTAACTCCTTCTAATTTGTGCCAAAATACTTCTTTGAGTTTCCTTCTTCATAAGGTAAAGATTATAAGAGTAATTGATGGATGTTGAGATCTTATTTGAGTAGAATATGGGAGATCCAAGAGGCTTTAGAGGTCTGAGTATGTGGGTAGATTTGGTGCCGTTTTATAAAAGGGAGGGGGCACAATAGGAATGTCATAAAATATTATTTTATTTTAAATATATTTTCAAATTACAATATCGAAAAAGTGATATATTTCTACGATTATATGATTATGTGTCTAAATACTCTCATCCAATAGGTTTTACACAATATTAGGTCATAAATTATAACTTATCTTTTGGATTTAACCATTAATTAAATTAATTAAATATTACCATGTCTTCATGTATTTTTACACAATATGGTGAATCTATTTACTATTAAATCATAAGAGAACCTCAAGTGAATAATTAATGACAGATGTATCAGTTTCCATAATCTTATCTTTTATTGACTATAATATAATCTAATTAAAATTATTTTTTGGAAAACTCATTTATGTTAATTTTCACACTATTACGTATTTTATTTTTATTTAAGATATAAAAACATTGATTAGAACATTAATAATTACCAAAAAAATTGACAAGTCATAATTATCCATAATATTTGTGGATGGAATAAAAATTTTCACATTAATTTTATTTAATTATTTATAATATTGTTTATTTAAATGTTTTATTAATAAATTAATAATTTCATCATCATTGTGTCATAAATATGTTTAGTTATTCAAAATATATAAATTTTAAATAATATATCATGATGAAATAAATATTTTTATAATTTTAATTACAATTTGTAGTCAAGCATATCAGGTATAAAACCCTATATTAAAATTGTTCTAGTAAAAAGATACATGTTATTGTTATATTTCTCTTTAATTTAAATTAATAATTATAACATTTCATTATCTCCCAAAAATTGCTCCATAGGGTCCTAAAATAAACTGTAGGATGGCAATTGTCGGCCATATTTCATGAAATAATATTATGACATGTTTTAGTGTTGTTTTATATTATTATAATATTATTTTTTACCTTTATTTAGCCGATTTACCTATTAACGATGGAAAATAAAAATAATTACAGAAGTTACTATTCATTATTTCAAAAAATAAAATGGTACTATTTACCTAATTTAATCAATATTATTACAATTATCTAATCTATTTTTACAAATTCAAGACATAAAAGTTCTTGTATTTAGTTAAAAATTAATTCTCATTTCAAAACGATTATACAGGGTTTTAAAATGAACTTTTTTTGATGTAAATTACCCATGTGGTCAAAATGACGTCATCTATAGAATATTATTCATGATTTAAATATCATATATATCAATTATATTTTTATTTATAATAGTTCATAAAATTTTGAGATAATAAATGAAATGCATCATTCATTGACACGATAGTTCATATGTACACATGAATGCTAGTTACATTTCATTGTCATATTAACGGAATGATATCATAAATGTTACATATGTATATTATAAATAATTTAAAATATATATATTTTATATGTTTCATAATTTCATTAAAATCACTTTCTATATGTTCCATTTATGGAATGAATGAGTTATATAACATTGATGTGGCGATTGTCCACACTTCCTGAAATAAAATTATCGTATTTACAAATTATGGAATGATTGAAGGTATGTTGTAAATATGAATTACACATGAATTATGAAAATATAAATATAATTTATATCTTATATAAATATACTTCTATCATACTAGCCAACATCAGAAGTGGATTGAGAAAATTGAACAGTCATCATTTTGTAAGGCAGTAGTTCGTCGCACAATGAATCAATATGTTATATTTCCATTAGATGGTGGTGTGTGTATGTCCAGTTATAAAACATATCATAAAAACATCCTAGTATATTTTTGATAACATTTATGTTTTAAAATAATTTTAAAAATATAGGTTACAATGTTGGACAAGAAAAATAAATGAAAGAAGGTTGATAGAAGACATTAACTCTAAATCAGGTAACTCCTTTTGATTTGAGAGAAAAGGCTTCCTTCTGTTTAATTCTACCTGTGGTGGGTCAAATAAATAGAATGAAGTGAAAGAGTATATGAAATTATTCCCCTTTTCCCTTGTAAGGGGTGTATCAATATCCATCGCATATGGTATAAGATATGAAGGATGTATCAAAATATTCACTATGCGTGTTGATAAAAACAAATGAAATGAACAAATATAAAAAAATTAGTCTCCACAGTTGATGTTATTTTTATAGAACATGTCACTATTTTTGATCCCATATCATCTACTTCTAGATACTCATTTACTGGGTGAAAAAAATTCATTATGGTTTCTTGTTGCTGGTACTTATTAGTTTGTGATCACTATATATAAATAATTGTATAATTATATATATAAGCATATTCCACTACATCAGGAATAATGTTAGTGATATAACTTCTATTAAGGGCATGTAAAACCTCAAAAACCAAAAAAATGTTGTTTTATTAGTACAAATCAACATTCAAATCCTAATCGAGCCACATTCAGTGCAATTCAACAATAATCTTAAATACATTTATGTGTGTCTGGATAATTCCTACAATCGAGATCCACCATGAGACTCATTAAACATAATTTTTTTAATGGAAGTAACATAACTACCACTAGGAGTAGGATGAACATTTATCAACACTGATATAACATCCTATCATGATCATCAATCAATTATCTATCCATCACATTTTAATAAGATGTGAAATTTATCATTAGAAACTATGGATATATATTAAATTGAAATTCATAACAAGTCTTTGATACGTCAATTTCGAAATAGATACTCTCAATGTAGAAAGATGAACATGTTTCTCAATGGTGGTTTAATATTTATTCATGGTTTTATTGCCTTATTAAAGGCCTTAAAACTCCACATAAATCACCAAAACCATCAAATATGGATATAAATAATCTATGAAAAGAGATCTAATGTCATTCCAGTCAATGCCTTCATGTTTCTTATTCATATCCATTGAGTCCTACAACTTCATACCTGGACCTTCAAGCATAATTGTTTCTCATTTTACATTTATATCATATATTGATAAAAATAACTAAAAACTAGATAATTTTATTTCAACTAATTCAATACCTGTATAAAATTATATAAATTAGATCAATAATCCATGCCATATAAAGATATCTGTTTCTACTAAATAAATTCTTGAGCATGATCTGTATAATCATATCTTTATGGTTCAACTATATGTCACGAATAGTAATGAGTGTGGCCACCTATCCTATGGATGAGAAAACATGAACTACTATCTCAATGTGGTTCTAATCAATAGTATGGTTATCTTATCATCGTTCACTATTATATCCCTCCTTTGGGTGTTTCAAATGTATTCTTGGAGGAATGGTATTACACTTCATAAACTAAAATGATGAAAAGATTTATAAAATGATGAAATCATAAATCCAATGAAGTGATACAAAATATCAATTCCATAAAATAATATTAAAATTTCAATGATTTTATAATAATCTGATCATATATGGAAAAGTACTAAGATCCCAAAAATTTATTCCTCAATTATTATTTTCTTAAACACTCAATGTTACTCATGGCCCACAATGATGGGATCCTCAGAAAAACCCCCTTAGAAAAGACCCCTTTCCTCTGGATAATCAGACCACCGATCAAACAAAACATCAAGGTATGAAAATCATCCTATTTTGGTACCATCCTGTCATGAACCAACCTAAATAACCTGGTAATACGGTTCTCGAGCAACTAATGACTTGAGACAAAGGTATTAATTGATACCAAGAAGTTATTGACTATCACATGGGAATAAATTATTTTCAGAGGCAATGATTTCACACCAATAATAGGCAACAGAGATGGATAAAAAGAAGATAATACAGTTATAAATCATCATTCCAAATAATCTCCATTAATAAAAGTACAATAAAAAGATATATATAGATCAAATGGTATATAACCCAAATAAACAAAAGAGTATCCATAAAGTTGAAAACCCAATTACTCCATCTAACGAGTGATTAATAAATCTAAAATCTACCATTATCACCCCAAGTCTCATAAATAAATCATACCTTTCACCTTCATGTGGCGTAAAACATTTTCATTGGAAGAAAAAAAGAAAATATATAAACACATGAAGGAAATGGTTGGTTTTGGGAATAAAAACCCCAATTATATTTAACCAAATGTTCTATATGTATATCCATATCAAAACAAAGTTTATAAAAAAAATTAAATAAAACAAGACATTACAGATCATTTTAAAATTTCTACACCAATACTGATTTGAAATCATATAGAAAGAAATCATATAAAAAATATGCATAAATGAACTTTTTAACAAAATAAAATGGAAATGAATAAAATATTTATGAAAAATGATATAATGTAATAATAAAATCAATGCAATTTACCTTGTTCATATTCCATAAGTTTAATTAGTTTCTCGCTATTGTACCCTCACAAAAATTAATCAATCAATCATAGATATATGTGAGTGTGTTCACATCCCTATGGCTCGTTTAATCATGATAAAATAAATCAACACCCGATTAAGGAAAAATCATGCCTAAAATTTTTTAGTTATAATTTTCCTCATCAATACATTTATATGGTGTCAAATTCTAGGAATGATTATACAAATCACCTACTAAATACCTAATATCACATTGTTATTCAATCAATAAATCAATCAATCAGTGTAAATTCATCTCATTTCTGCATTAAAGAATTATGTTCCCAATTTTTAATTTTTAAAATTCAATTTCAATTTAAATATCATATCATAGTGTTTCATATAATTCATTCAATTCAATTTAATTTTCATTTAAATATATTTTTCTCAAGAATTGTGAAGAAAAAATTTCATTAATTCCATCTTTTCTCATAATGGACCAAATTTTTTCAATTCTTTTTTAAAAGTGTATATTCCATAATTCCATGCCTTTTCAAAATCAATCATAAATTCTTCTCAAATAATGTAATTCGATAGAAAATAAATTTAAAAAAATCAAGAAATCGTGGTTTCATCTGTAGAGAATATAATTATGGACCCAACTACCATTATTCTCATGATCAATTAATCACTCAATTTGGATACAACTAACAGAAATTACAAGGCATGGAAGATAATTGAGGAATTACTAGAATCACATATATTAAATTACAATTTATATCCTCCAAAAATATGAAGATCCGTATGTCTAAAAGGGAGAGATAAGTGAAGAAAATTTATTTCAAATCAAGGAGGTTACACTTAAATAAAAGTGATCAAAGACAACCCCACAAACGTCAATCTAATAGGTAGGGGTTGAAATAGATTAAATCCTTTATTGAGTGCCTCCAACATCCCAAGGGTATAATTTTGGAGAATTAGGATGAGATTATAATTTATAAATTGGTGTTTGGGATTTTAATTAATATTTTTTGGGGATAAAAAATATGTTTACATGGGTTCCAAGGAATAGTCACACGATTAGTACTATATGTGAACCTAACTATATTCCTTCAATGGGAATTGTGATGATCTATAAGTTATGTTTACGTTTTTTGAAAAACCATTCACCAACTATGAGCTCCACCCTAGATTATTGAGAAGTGTGCATGATTTTCCTTATATTTTGTGAAATCATTCCCCAACCGCAAAAATCACAAATAAATAATTCATGACAGTTTAATGGGGAATTAATATAGTTTTCACTAACCTTGTGCACCTTCTGAAACCTTAATTCACAAAACATTGATTCTTGGTAAAACCAAAATAATTTTTTCTAACCATTAACCAACTATTAAGAGCCCAAAAACATACAAACCATTTAAAATGAATCAAAAAATATAATGAATCAATTCCCAAACAATGTATTATCAATTTTTTTTCAAGATGTACCTAAAAACATATAATAGTATATTTTATGTCGGTTCTATTCATTAATGGGAAAATAAAGGATGGATAAATGTCACGACCTATCCTCAGAGCCCGTTCCATGACTACCCTAAACATGCCTTCCATAGGCCAGGGGCTGGAAACTTGCACCAAAGGCATAATCCTGAAAAAAGGAAAGAAATTTCCTTTTTAACCTGTAACACAGACACAGTCTAAACACAAGTGGTAGAAGAAACAACTGAAAATAAAAAGTAAGTATAACTGAATACAAAAGTAAGTGCGGAAAGGAATGGGGCTGGAAATACAAGCACTACAGTAATGTAAAACTGTAGAAAAGTAAACAGCAACTACTGAGTCATCCTCCGGGAATCCCACTTCAAGGGTGGTTACATATGGCCTCTTCCGCACCTCAGGTTCGTCCGTACACTACGTGTACATCACACCAAGTGGTCCACCTCCAGGTACCATCCATCTCCACAACACTCTGCCTAGATCAGTGTTGTCTGTCATATGAAACCAACACAACGAAGTATGAGCCTTTCCCATGCAGGGGTGAGTATAATGATACTCAGTAGGGACCCCAAGACCCCCAAAGGTCTCCTAGAATCCAAAAAGGATAAAAAACAAAAGGAATGAAACAATCATGAAGTATCAATAAACCCTATATAGGTATATGCCCATACATATACCTATGTTATCAACAATAGTTTATCTCCAACTCTCGAGCCCAAGAACATCCTAGTCCACACAAGAATGTAATGTCAATTACATCTATGATAATGATTTAATGTCAAGAATAAGATCAAACAGGTCTATATCTTTTTTAAAGTGATAGAGATGATCCGATGTAGTAATTGATTCATCTATGCTATTGGACCCACACAGGATACTAGACCAGGTAAGCTATCAGACCCACATAGGATACAAAACCAGCTACTCTGTCAGATCAACATTGGATACTAGAACAGAATTCATCGTTATCAAACCCACGGAGGATTCCGGTAAAATAGCCATCGTCATCAAACCCACGTTGGATCCTAGTACAGTAGTCGTCATTGTCGAACCCACGTAGGATTCTGATACAGTAGGTATCACAGTCGCAACCATCTCTAGGGTTCCCTCACACAACACGCTCGATTCAGGGAGGGTCTGCTCCTCGAGAAAATTTTCGATACATTAAATATCACTAAGTACTGAGTTGACATATCCTGTTGTTCTGCATCATCATAAGGAATACAGCATGAAAGACGTTGTGTCAATTAGACGCCAAGTCTGAGAGTTATTGGCTTTTCTATTTTAGGGGTTCAGTTATATTTATGCTCATTCTTAACCCGTACTTTTTCCAAATATGTCCAAAACTCACTTAGAGTATCGCAAAAGAAATGACTCATAGTGAGGGTCCCAGTTCCATAGACAACGCGTCGATCGGATGTGAGGTCTAGAAGATATTTTTGTTTCAGAGAAACGGGACAGGCCCATCAAGCCCAGTGGGCTGGCGGGTCGGCCTGACCCGGTTTGGTGGGTACAAACCGGATGGGGGTCGGCCCGACCCAGTGGATCGCGACCCATGCAGGGACCAGGCCCGGTGGTTCCAACCGGTTTGGGTGGGGGTGGGGGGGGGGGGGGGGGGGGGGTTGGCCCGGCCTAGTGGGGCACATCCCACCGATGTACCCGGCACGCGGTTGCGGGCCGATTCAGCTTGCCAAGCGTCGCCACCCCTCGTTGCTGCCCGACCGGCCGAAGTCCGAAAAATTTTTCCTACGCGAGTGGCACGCATAGTGGGCCTATGTTCTTCCCATGCGGTGCCAAGTGGCACCGCAGTTCCCTTCAGCCCGGTTGGTAGGTGGAATGCCGGTTCGTCCACCGAGCAGCCGGTGGAAGCAGGCCCCGGTTCCTCTGCAGCCCAGTGCCTAGTGGTTCCACGGTTCACCAGCTTTGACTGGCATGAGGCCGACCGGTTCTTTTTCGGCCGAGTGACCCACGGTTTCAGGCCGCAGTTTCCCCCACGCGGCCGGCACGACGACTCCGGTCCTCTACCGCCCCGTCCTGGCCTGGTCGCGGCCTCCAGTTTCCGTGACCATTAGTTGCCTCTGCCACTGGTTGTTGCCGCCTCATGCCCATGCCCTATTTCCTCTGACGCGGCGCGACAACATCACACCCTTCTAGCTATGCCTCCATCAATATCATAAAAAAAGTTCAACAGAGGGATGTCGGGCTGTTATTGTTTAGCCCGCGCCCTCCAAGTTAGATGATAACAACTTGATCATCGTCAACCAAAATCAATCTCTAATTTACGAGAGTGTTATATACACTTATAAATAAATAAATAATCCATATTTCACCTACCTTGATTCAAGAAAATTGTTCACTTGTTGGTGTCGTGGGAAGAGAATTCAATGATGACGTTGTACGTTGCGCCCGTCATGTGCCGATGATTCCGGGCTCAAGCGTTCTTCCTCTTTCTTCGTTGGAAAGGACATCATTCTTTGTCAAAGATGTTCATCATCCTTCATTGGAGATGTTCTTCCTGGGAATAACTCTTTCATTCTAATCCTCCCAATGCCCCCCCAATAACAAATTTTCCAAGGAAAATATAATAAAAGGATCACCAATATTAATATTACCATACATTCAATACAATTCAAAATTAATTGTTGTCACCACAAATTAATTAATAAAGGCATTAATTAATCTTGTGTTGGAAACATTATGAAGATAAAGTGGAAAGGCTGCACCATAATGGTGAAGTTTCAATGTTATGAGAGGGTTTTAATGAGTTAAAGGGGAGTTGAAGGGTTGGTGTTTGTGTGGGCCCACCACACAATATCCTCCCATGGGAGGTTATGTGGGGGTGGGCCCCACCTCCAACTTCCCATTGGAGAAAACAACCACCACCCAAAAAAATTAACCATCATCAAATAAAAATGTGTTACACGTACATTTTTATTTAACCATTAATTTTTAATTAGAAACCCCAATTTATAAATACCACTCTCGACCAAACACATCTACGATATAGGTCTTCTTATGTGAATACCTGCACTGCAAGTTCATCAGTGTCCTCAGATTTCAATTCTGAGCACTGGTTCAATAGATTGAAAAATCTGCACCTACGTTTACTGAACGTACCCAAACAAAACATCAGAAATTGATTCTGGGCACACCAAGGCTCTGAATCAGGCACCTTCAAAAACCGCGGACTCGTAAAATTCCAAAGAATTTAATAAAAAAAAATTCATGAAATTTCTAGTTCTTTACATTACCCCTACCTCAGGGCTTTACATACCCGTAAAGGTACAACACACGCTATGGAAACAAAAGGGGATACTGAGCATTAATCTAAGCCTCCCGTTCCCATGTTCTCTCCTGGAGGTTCATGTGCTGCCAAAGAACGCACACAAGAGTAATCAAACATCCACGTAGGACCCAATCATTTCGATCCTCAATCTCCACTGGAACCTTTGTGAATGTATCTCCACCATCGATGTCCTTCTCCCTTTGGTTGATGATGTGGGATGGATCATGCACATATATCCTCAGCTGAGATACGTGGAATACTTCGTTCACCCAATGAAACTCGGGTGGAAGGGCCATGAAGTAAGCCACCTCGCCTACTCTACTGAGGACCTAGAAAGGTCCGATGAATAACGGAGACAACATTCCGCCTTGGCCAAATCTCTGTAGACCTCGTCGTGGTGGGACCCGAAAGAAGACGTGGTCACCATCCTCGAACTCTAGTGGTCTATGTCTCCTATCAGCATAGGAATTCTGTCTACACTGTTCAATCTTCGTCGGCTCCTAGATGATTTGCACCTTCTCCGTCACAGCCTGCACCATCTATGGTCTTACAAGTGCTGACTCCCCTTGGTCTGTCCACCATTGAGCTGATCTGCATGGTCGGTTGTAATGTGCCTCATAAGGGGTAATCCCAATGATGTAGTTGTAGCTGTTGTTGTATGCATAATCCACCAAGGGTAAGTGATCTTCCCAGCTGAGACCAAAGTTGAGGACACATTCATGGATCATGTCCTCGAGAGTCTGAATGGTCCTCTCAGTCTGACCATCCATCTGAGGATGGAAGGCAGTGCTCAAGTGAATTTACGTCTGAAAATCCTCCTGCAACCCCTTCTGTAACCGGGAAGTGAAATGAGCATCCTTATTGGAGACGATCGACGATGGCACACCATGAATCCGTATGATATCCTGTATTTAGAGGCATCCCCGACTCTCTACTAAACCCTTCTCTCTGATCTTTAGTAAGTGGGACGACATGGTGAGATGGTCGATTATGACCTAGATAGATTCGTGTCCTCTGGATGTACATGGATGTCTCGTCACGAAATCCATGTATATCTTGTCCCACTTCCACTCTAGGAGCTCTAAGGGTTGTACCAAGCATTCTGGTACCGTGTTCTCTACCTTCACTTGCTGACAAGTGAGGCATCGCGATACAAACTCTGGTGCTTCTTTCTTCAAACCTTGCCACTAGTGCTTTCCTTTGATGTCCTGATACATCTTTGCAACACCTAGATGTACTGCTAGAGGGTAAGTGTGAAACTCCCTCAACACCTCCTCTTGTAGTAAAAATGGTACCTTGGTATGTCCTCTGAAGATGATGACATGCTCCCCACCATTAGAAAACCCATCAGGTGCAGGCCCTGAGGATATATGAGCACATCATGTCTCACTGTCAATGTCCCCATGTTGTGCCTCTTTGTCTCATTGTATAAGTGGAGGAGTGAATATGAGAGACTGAAGAAAGGATGATCCATCCCTATCCACGATGGATATCTGTAACGTGGCTAGCTGCTCACTCACCTCTCCTAGTAGCTGAATGCCCGATCTTTTGATGAGATCATCTGCTACACTATTCCCCTTCCCATGAGTATAGACTATCTCAAAGTCATAGTCCTGGAGGAACTCGAGCCATCACCGGTATCTCAGGTTTAGGACCATATGCGAGAAGATGTAACGGAGACTCTGGTTTTCAAAGTAGACTATAAAATTCTCACCCATAAGATATTGTCGCCACATCTTCAAGGAGAATACCACTACTGTTAACTCCAGGTCATAGGTAGCATATTTCTGCTCGTGTTGTCTCAACTGTATTGAACCATAGGCGATCACTGCCCACTCTTGCATCAGAACACACCCGATTCTGGTACCTAATCTGTCGTAGTAAATTACGTACCCTACTCCCTCCTCTGGTAGCTTCAAGATGGGCAGACTGATCAACCTCAGCCTCATCCCTTGAACGATCTTCTAGAATATATCTTACCACACAAAGGGTTGTCCCTTATTCCTCATGTTTGAACACAGTACTGCAACTCTGGAGACGTCTGGCACCAATCTTTGATATTACCCAGCCAGACCCAGGAAACTCCGTACCTCCGTCACACTCCTAGGTGGCTCCCAAGAATGTATTGCCTCGATCTTCGCTAGGTCCAGTGAAACTACAGCCTCTGAGATGACGTGTCCCATGAAATGAACTTCTCAAATCTAGAACTGGAACTTTGAGAGATTACCATAAATATGGTGCTCTCGGAGTGTATCCAGTACCACCAAAAAATGGTAGTCATGCTCCTCCTCAGTAGTCGATTAAATCAGTATCTCGTCGAGGAATACTACGACAAAGAGATTGAGCTAAGGCTGGAAGATTCTGTTCATGAGAATCATGAACACTGTTGGTGCATTGGATACGCCGAAGGGCATAACCAAGAAATCCTAGTGGCCATACCAACACTTGAAGTTTGTACTTTGCACATCCTCTTCTCGAACTCTAAGCGAGTGATAGCCTGACCTGAGGTATATCTTCGAGAACCATCGTGCTACCTTGAGCTGATCAAAGAGGTCGTCAATAATCTGAAGTGGGTACTTGTTCTTCACGTCACCTGATTCAGGAGACTGTACTCGAAACACAATCACAAGCTCCCATTATCTTTCATGAAGAAAAAAATCAGGGATACCCAGGGTGAACGACTAGGTCAGATAAATCCCTTACCCTTCAAGTCTTACAGCTGTACCCGCAGCTCACGAAACTTGGAGGGATCGATCTGATATGTTGGAGTAGATATTGGTACTGTCCCTGGATACAAGTCAATGTAGAAGTATACATCTTTACAATGAGGTAGTCCTAGAATGTCCTCAGGAAAAACATCCACGTACTGATCCACCACAACAGAAAAACTCAAGCTCTGCACATCAACCGCTCTGAGGATTAGACTATCCAACTGATGTGTGATCAGTTTCCCCCTACACTGCTTAAGTCCATCCTACACTGCAAATCCTCCCTTCTCACCAGTGAAGGAGATCCTGGTCCCACAAGTGAGTATACACAACATATTGCGCCAAATATAGTCAATATGAGAATGAACTGTGGATAACCAGTCCATACCCAAGACGAAGTCGTATGGCCTCGACGCCGCTATAAGAAGATCCCAGCCGAAGATCTCACCTCCTAGAGTAAGCTCACACTGCCAGTAATAGTGCACAATCATCGAGTTTCTCACGTAGGAGTCGCTAGCCGTAAATATCAAGCCAACGACTCCGTCAGAATCTCCTAGCTCCGAATGAGGGTAGTAAAAATAAAATAATGACTCACACCTGTGTCTATATGTACTGCAACAAGGGTATGGTAGACACAGATAGTACCTCAAATCATCTCAGGTACACCATGGTTGTAGTCCTCGACTGCCTGGAGATGAGCCTGCCTCTGTTCGCCAGCTCAATGTGGTCGGGATGGACATCCTGGTGGTGGTGGTAGTGTCTCGAAACATCTTCCACCACCCGCTGCTCATCCAGCTCCTCTTCCACGTCCACATGTTCCCACCGGACCACCATGGTCAAACCTCTGCCTCTACCTGGGTGGTACCTCTACTGTCTGCTGCTCATCTGCATGGCCGGTCGGGTAGTCACAATTCATGTTTCCTTACTCGCCACATTCATAGCACTATGTGCTCCTCGTATGGATGGAACTGTTTCGTGTGCCCCACACAACCAAAAAAATATTCTGAGGTCACCCACATGATGACCTGATCTGCTTGGACCTCTGCATCAAGTGTCTACTACCGCCAGTAGAAGACTCCATTACATGTCATCCTGCGGTGGGTCTCGGTGCTGGTGACTAGTCAGCGAGAAAACTCTCCACTAGAAGGGATCACTCGAATACTCCCTCCTGAGTCGGAATGATGAGGGGAATCATCGCAACCCTGATCTCATGCCTGAGTCCCTACTAAAAGGTCTGTGCCCTGATGAAAGGGTCTCGTATCACATCTATGGACTATCAAGAGAGGTCGGTGAACCTCTCTGAGTACTGAGATACTGTCATGATGCCCTGCTGCATATGAAGTAACTACTGAATCCACACCGCATGAAGGGTGGCTGGAACAAACTCAAAGTGAAAGAGAATCTCAAAGTCTATCTAAAGTAATGATGGCTTGTCATGAACCAGGAGAATCAGGATCCACCATCTACCTTTTGTTGCATGTAGGAGACTCACGGCAAGGATCAATATAGGGTTGGCTGGTATCCCTATCAATCTTAAAAATCTCATGAAAGCCTCCAGCCAATCCTCTACCACCGGTCGGTCTGTCGCTCCGCAGAACATGGGCGGTGTCTATCACTGGAAGTCGTTCAATTCACTAAGGCGGTGTACACTATCTACTACTAGGGCTGGTAGTATTGTCGATCTAGAGGGTAGAGGTGCTGCCGGAACCTCCACTTTGATGGGGCCCTACACTGAGGCCTCATCACTCGGTGGGCTACCATATCGTACGAAACTCAGAACCGTAACTGGATGTCGTCATGGGGCCATCTTAAAAAGAAACAGGTGCACCTCGGTAAAAATAGTATACCTCGTGAGCTAACACAAACTAATTACAAAGAATACTTTTGAAACTCACAAACAATCAGAATCTTCTTGCACTGAGTCCGAAATCAGAGTTCAGGGTCCTAGTGTATGGATACGTCGGTCGCCGGACCAACACTGGACTCCCTAGGCTGAAAACCACACTCAGTAATCTTAACACTATTGCATCATAGAAAATGATGATCAGAGTCCTATGTTTTGTGTTAGAACCGACTCCTCTGATACCAATTTGTGAAGACCCATCCTCGGGGCCCGTGTCGTGACTACCCCAAGACCGCCTTCCATAGGCCAGGGGATGGCGAATAGAACCAAAGGAATATTCTCAAAAAAAGTAAAGAAATTTCATTTTTAATATTTAACACACACACATTCTAAACACCAGCAGTAGAGGGACCAACTAAAATTAAACACTAATTATAATTGAATACAAAAGTGAGTGCTGAATGGAAAGGGGTTGAAAATACAAGCCCTACAGTAAAGTACATCTTAAGAAAATTAAACAGAAACTACGGAGTCGTCCTTCGAGAATTCCACCTCAAGGGTGGGTACAAATGTCCTCTTTAGCACCTCAGTTCCATCTTTTCGCTCTGTGTACGTCTTGCCAAGTGGTCCACCTCTGGGTACCGTCTATCTCTACAACACTCTGCCTCGATCATTGCTGTCTGTCGTCTACAACCAACACAACGAAGTTCGGGCATTGTCCGTGCAGGGGTGAGTATAACGATAATCAGTAGGGACCCTGAGACCCCTAAAGGTCTCCATAAATCCATGAAGAATAAACCAAAAAAGGAAAGATACAATCACTAACTATCAACTAAACCTAATTAGGTATATGTTCATACATATACCTATGTTATCACCAACAGTTCTGCTCAAACTCTTGAGCCCAAGCACAACCCCGTCCACACAGGAATGTAATGAAAATCACATAGATGATACTGATTGAAAGTCATGAATCAGCTCACATAGGTATAAATATTTCATAAAGCGATAGATATGATCAGCTGTAGTCACTTATTCATCTAAGCGGTCAGACCCACACATGATACTAGACCAGCTAAGCTGTCAGACCCACACAGGATACAAGACCATCTACTCTGTCGGACCCACACAAGATACAATAATAAATGTCATCGTTGTCGAACTGACAGAGGATTCTGGTAAAATAGCCATCATCGTCATACATAAAGAGGATCCCAGTATCGTATTCATCATTTCTGAACCCACGTAGAATTCAGATATAGTAGTCGTCGCAGGCGCATCCAGCACTAGGGTTCCCACACACGACACACTTGATTCCGAGAGGGTCCGCTCCTCAAGCCATGTGTCGATACATACACCATAATTAAGTCCTGAGTTAATGTATCACATTGTTATATCTAATTATAAAGAACCCAATGTGACAGGCCACACGTCCATCAGACGCCCGGTCTAAGATTTATTGGCTTTTCCATTCAAGGGGCCCAGTTGAATTTATGCTCGTTCCAAACCCGACCGTTATCTAGAGTGGTTCAATACTCACATAAAGTATTGAAAAAGGACCTTCTTGTACATAGGATCCCAGTTTCATAGACGACGTGTCGATCAGACGCGCGGTCTAGAAAATATTCGCGTTTATGTGAAATGGGACCGGCCTGTCATGCCTTGTGGGCTGGCGGGTCAGCCTGACCTAGTTTGGCGGGTCCATCCCAGCTGGGGGTCAACCCGGCCCAGTGGAGCATGGCCCACCCAAGGACCCGGCGCAGCGGGTCTGACCAGTTTGGGGGGGGGGGGGTCTACCCGGCCCGGTGGGGTGCGACCCACATGCAGACCCGTCCTGCGGTTGCAGGCTGGTTCGGCTCACCCGGCGTCACCGCCCCTCCATGCTGCCCGGATGGCTGAAGTCAGCCGATTTTTTCTGGAATGAGTGGCCAACACAATGGGCCTCTATTCATCCCACACGACACAAAGTGGCACTACGGTTCTCTAGCCCGACTGAATTTAGCAGGCCGGTTCTTCCAGCCCGACCGGTGTGAGGCCGACCAGTTCTTCTTCAGTCGAGCAGCCCGTGGTTGGGGGCCGTCGTATCCCCCACACGGCCGGCGTGACGGCGCCTGTCCTCCACCGCTGTGGCCCAGCCTGGGCACAGCCTTCGGTTGCCGCCGCCTTCAGTCTCCGCCGCCTCATGCCCATTGCCTCTTTCCTCTGGCACGGTGTGACGACACCACACCCTTCCGACTCTACCTCCATCACCAACCTATACATGGTTCAACAGAGGGTCATCAGACCGTGTTTGTTCGGCCCACTCCCTCCACGTTAGAAGATAAAAAAATGATCATCATCAACCAAAATCAATCTCCAAGGTACGAGGGCATAATAAACACGTATAAATAAAGAAATTATCCATATTTCCCCCTACCTCAAATCAAGAACGTTGTTATCTTGTTGGTGTCGCGAGAAGATAATTCTAAGACGACGTCGTACATTTCACCCGTCACACGCCTCTGATTCCAGGATCGACCATTCTTCCTCATTCTTCGCCGGACAAGACATTGTTCTTCGTCGAAGATGTTCTTCATCCTTCATTGGATATGTTCTTTGTGGGAAGAACTATTTCTTTCTAATCCTCCCAAAGTCCCCCAAACAGAAACTTTTCCAAGGAAAATATAATATAGAGGTTCCCCAATATTAATATTACCATTCATTTAAAACAATTCAAAATGAATTTTTGACACCAAAAATCAATTAATAAAGGCATTAATTAATCTTTAGTTGGCAACAATATGAGGGGAATGTGGAAATGATCCACCATAAAGTTGTAGTTTCAATTTTATGAGAAGGGTTTATGGAGTTAATGGGGAGTTAAAGGGTTGGTGTTTCTGTGGGAAGCGCAATACAATATCCTCCCCTGGGAGGTTATATGGGGGTGGGCCCCACCTCCAACATCCCATTGGAGAAAACAACCACCATCCAAAATAAATTAACCACCTTCTAATAAAAATGTGTTACACACACATTTTTATTTTACCTTTAATTATTAATTAGAACCCTTATTTATAATTACCACTCTCTACCAAACGCAACTGCAGTAGAGATCACTTTAAGAGAATAACAGCGCTGCGAGTTCATCGGTGTCCTCAGATTTCAATTCCGAGCACCGGTTCAAAATATAAAAAAACCCACACGTACATTTACTGAACGTACCCGAATATTTTTTTAGAAATTGATTCCGGGCACACCGGGCCTCGAAATCAGGCACCGTAAAAAAATATAGACTCGTAAATTTACATAGAATTTTAAAAAAAAATCCATGATATTTCCTTGTCTTTTAAAATATATACACTACAAGGTCCCTAATTCTTATGTGGATTTTTGGGGATGGAATTTCAATACAATCATATTATATGTGATCTATGAAACCTAAAATGATATATAAAAATGTATTCATTAATTGAGACAAATATATAACATATTTATCATGCTAATTCCACTAAAAAATTAAAAAAAATATTTAGATTAATAAATAACGATTAACCTACATAAAATGGTTGTTGATCATAAAAAATAATCTAAAAAATTTGAACAATATGACTCAGAGTATGCCTATAATACTGAGCCTAACTCTATCAGAAATAATAATAATATTCAATTAGTTAATAAAAATAATTTCAATAAAATTTTAAAACCACTAAATTTATTTATGTTAATATAAAAGAGTCATTGGAGACAGTCATGTAATATATAATGGCGGAGGTGGGGTGATAACTCTAGGAGAAATGAATGGAAAATTCTCCCATTACCACATTTATAGTAGAATTTAGAATTCTACTATCTATCACTGCTGCACTAAAAATACTAATCAGAAAATCCTAAACAAACAACCTACTAAAGTATATTCTCATCAATATATAGTGGTTCTATATAAATCCTCAAAATTTTAGAAATTAAAGAATGTGTACTAGGGTTTTATCATTATAAAAACATATTTTTCCTCTTATATTCAATATAATGTATGTACATGTGCGTTGAATAATTATATCCCCAGATAGATCTACTAGAATCAATTGTAAATGATGACCAAGCCATCCCATCAATAAGACAGAACCCTAAAATTATCATGGATGGTTGATAAAATCAATGTCATATAAGTGATGTATGATTTCTAGATAATCTCATATAGTCACACCATAATGGCATCCCCATTGATATTTAGAGGCAACATGTACTGCACATCCTCTAAGGTAATACTCATCTCCCAATTTGGAAGATGGAATCTGTGTGTATCTGGTCCTTATCTCTTGATTAGTTCCCCAATCAAATTATATCCACTAATATTAATAATTCATATTAAAATTCTATAGAATTCATCATGTTAATGAAATGGAAAAATTGGTGTCGGATGTGACACATTGTTGAAGATATGAAATCGTCTTACATAAATATTTCAAACATTTCTTCTATACAACACCTCATACGACACATGAGACTACTATGTATGTAGGAGAGAATCCTATTTCAAAATGTATAATATTATAATATTTATTTTAAAAAGCATTTAAAAATAAAATATTTTTTATAAGTGACTTTATTCATTTAAAAAGATAAATCGAAGTAATATGTTAAATTTTTCTTGATTTTGATATAGACATTGAACATGATATGGGGAATCATTGTTCATAAATATCGAATACCTACTTCTTTTTAAAAAAATGTATATTTGTTAGGATCTCAATGGGATAACCCAATAGAAATAGGTTAGGAGAATTAGTTATGGTATAATTTTATTCCATTTTCACCTCTTTATAGTTTTAGATTTGAGTAACCTCTTTACAGATGACTATGCCACCGATGTACATTTAAATTTTAAGGCTATATTCTGTCAATAAATTTAATGAACTAAAACATAGTAAAGATGAATTTTCTTGTCAAAAAAATTAGGTCGGTGATAAACTAACAATAAATATATATAATAGAACCATATTATTTTCAAATCCCACAATTTTTATTTTCCAAACATGTCTAATACTAATTTTCATTTTACTGAATATATTTCATAAATATACTTTTCAATAATTAAAATGAAATTATCTTTGAAAAATTATATTATGACAGTTAATTATTATTAATGATAGTTCAAGATTAGATTTAATAATATAAATTTTTGGAAGTTGTAGAAATATTAATAGATAGTAAAAGACTAACATAATGTGTTTTAAAGAGAGTGATCAAATGAGCTTTTCACTAAGATTGCAAATACCAAAATTCATGGGATTTAATATATAATTATATTCAAAATATTACAAATTAGGACTTGTTTAAAATGTATTAATTATCTCCTACTAATTGAATTATAATATTATTAAATGTATATATAATTTTCAAGGTTTGAAATTATTAATGGAAGCTATTTGTTAAATATATTGTGCTTCCTTGTGGTTTGATTCATAATATACGTTTATTGAAAATCATTTAAAATATATTTAAATTCATATCCTATAACCCTATAAATTATTTAGATTCACGTTATAGTAATTGAATAATTATTTTTTCAAACATATAATTTTTTAGCATCTATATTATATTACCTTATACATTCTATAAATTATAAAATGTTTTATATTTTATTATGTGTGAATAAAATTGATTAATATGTTATACTAATTTCAAATAATTTTAACAATTTTTTGATAATTACCATGAGAAAATATATATATATGAAAAATTATAACATTTATTTCATTGGATACACCATTACAATCCGTGGTTTAAAAGATAGTGAATTTAACAAATGGTGTAAAAGATTAATTATGTGGATAGTTTGAGGAATTCCGCATAGCTATAGGGAAACATTTCTAGATGTGACATTACTTACCACAATAACCACAAATCAATAAATATGTAACTTCACATTGAATATCCATCTCATTCTAAATAAAAGTAAACTTAGTCATCATTTTTTTCATAGTTTATTCATGTCCGGTAGAATTATAGGGGAATCAATGGAAATTTTGATGTTATTGACCTATAGGCATCCATGTAGAATTATCGCTATAGAGAATAATCATTAGTTGATAAATATTGTCATATGTGGAACATTCCAAAAAAATTAATCTCTCAATTAAATGTCAAACCCTTTGGATATATCAATGTATCCTAATTATTTAATCATAAAATATCCAATATTGATTGGAAATATTCAACGAAAAATATTTTTATATAAAACTCCATCCTTTTATCATTGGGATCGTCCTTAACATGAGAGAAACATTTTCACAATCATCATCATCAATATTTGGTTAAGGTATATGAAACAACCAATAATTAAAACTGCAGATGACTATATAAGATTTAATGTATCACCTTGTTAGATTTGAATTCTAACCACAAAATTATCTTTCATTGAATATATTCTTCCATAGTAAGACTGACGATCATTATCCCTTATTCTGGTTTCCTATTATAACTGAATAATTATTTGATAATATTTTTTTCAGTGAAATAATTATATGTAGCCTTATTTATTTCAATAATATATAAATAGGTTTTAAATTTGTCTAAAATATTATCATAACTATAATTCTTATAACTAAATTGAATCATATGATATTATTATGCATGGTTTGTGGAGTAAAATGAATATAAATCACCGAAGATTATCCCCTATGTGTGTAAAGCCATGTTTTAAATTGCAACACATTGTCTTGCAGCTGGTGACAATTGAGTAAATTCCGAATGCGTCCATTTCATGGTTTTTACCCTAGGTACATTCATGTTATATCCTCCATCAAATTTTAGTACCTGATTGGGAAGCAATTTATGAGATAAAACATATTATACACTTTACCAAAATATTATGATGTTTTATTATGTTTAATGATATCCTGATGACTTTCTACAACGTTTTATAGTCCCAATTTTATTATTAATAAAAAAAATTAATTTATACATTTGAATGAAAATAAATTGATTAACCAATGAATGACCTCCGAGAGTTTCAAACATTCTGTGCAATTAGTCCACATTGTTGTGAATCAGTTGATGGTTGAGTATTTACCCATTACAGTATTTTATGGATTATTAACCCAAGGTACATCAATGATAGAGCATGAATCCACATATAATATCCAAATTGTTATATAATTACCCGGATACCAAAGTATTTTAAATTATAAAATATATTAATTTGTTTTTTATAATTATTCATATCCCTAAAGAAAACTACTTACATTGAAAAATAATTTATATGTTTTCTAATGCTTTCAATAATCCCTAAGTTTAACAAATGAATTATAATTATAATTGTAAAAATTAAATTCAACATAATAACAATAAAATAAATAATTACTTATAATTAAAAAAATATAAATCATACACAATTTTATTAATAAAAAAATATTAGAGATCTAATTTTTGGTTTCTAAAAATAGGAATAATTAAAATTCATAAAAATTAACATATTATTATAATATTTTTAACATTATAACATCAATTAAAAATATATAGTAACAAAATATTATTTTCAAATACATGAATTTTTAATTATAAAAATGTACATATATTTCATATTAATATAATTTATTTAAAAAAGCATGATAACAATTTAAAATAAAAAAACATGTACATTCAATTTAACAACCTATTTTATTATAAACTAATATGATGCAATAAAAATCAATCCTAATAATTTACCAAAATAAAATATCAAATTATACAATGATTCAAAAAATAATGAATAAAAAATTAAATAAAAATTAAATAAAAAAATATTAAATAATAGTCAATTAATAATAAATATTATATTATATTCAAAAATATAAAAAAATAAGAAATAAAAAACCCCCAAAATTTTTAATAATGATGAAACGTTAGAATGAAAGTGAGTGGTAACTGTCTATAAATAGATTCAATGAATGAAGAAATGTTTTAAGAAGTGAAAATCATATGGGAAATGAACATTTATTGGTTGACTCTTCCTTCTAGAATTAATGCAATTGATTCCATTAATCCATAAATTAAATGTGAGAGAATCATTAAAATTGACACTCTTCTATCAGTTGATGAATATAAACAATTGAATCGATGATATTTACTGAAAATAACAAGAAACATTTGAATTGAAACATGGAAATCCTAGTTTACAAACTAATGTAAAACCAATCACAAATCATTATAAAAACCCATGCATAAAAAATCTATATCCTAACCTTAATCAGTCACAAAGATAAATCTATTCCAAAATGTTTTTGACTACACAAACACTTGATTGATATTGGAATGAGATGTAGCTAGCATGGATTACTTTTTATCAAAAAAATAATAGATAGTGTGGGGAGGAGGTAGATAATAACATGGGGTAGCACACTATAGAGAAAAAATAAATAAATAAAGATGGTTTAACAAACCATTGATTTTTTTTTGTTTTTATATTTAAAATATAATGGTTGTTTATTAGAATATGTTATATATTTTAAATTTTTAAGAACTGTTGATGGATTTACTAAAAAAACATAAATAAAATATATTGGGATGTTTACACAAATAACTTCCATTGAGTAACCCTAAATACAAAAACCTAAACTTACCTCCATCACATATATTCCCTTCAAACAATGATGTATTTCCCTAATTTATTAATCCAAAAAATAATCCCCCTATTCAAGAAGAAATTTATCCCCTATCGAGACACTAGTGATTTCAGGGACCACTCATCCTTAAGGTAGGCCACCAAAAACTATCTCCCACTTCCTCAACCAATTACCTAATACCCTTTACCTCAGACTCTAGAATCACTAACTGAGTCTCTCTAATTCCAATCCCTATAGTTTTCTGGATTTTTCCTCCCTTTCCATCCATGCAATATTTAATTCCAATCCCTTCTCCATATAACATGTATTATTAGTAATCATTCATTAATATGATTTCTGTTTAATCTTTCTTTTAAGAGATTATATAATATTTTTCATGGTTTTTCATGTTTTTATTATCATCCAATGAACATTCTTATGTGTTAAATATAAAATAAGTTATTTTATAATGATAATATGATGTAATATATTATATTTAACTAATATGTGAATCTAAATATGTTATTCTTATAATATCCCAAATTTATTTGAATCAAATATTACTTCTGGATAATCATGTGTGAGTTGTTTATAGTAATATAGAATAGTATAAAATACATATAGTAGACAGAAAAAACATTAATATTAAAATAGAATATCAAATTTTGAGAATAAATATGTTCATAATATGGTTATTTAGAATTAAAAACATTAAGAATTATGATGGTTGATTATTTGGGTCATTAGTAACGTATTAATTATAAAGTTACCATTATAATTAGTTTATAATAATAATAATAATAAGGGAAAATTTAGGAATAATGAATAAATGATGATCTCAAAGAGTAGCATCATTATTTATAATGATTATTAATAATAAATTTTTGGAGGGATAATATCATTGGGGTTTTACTTTTCCAATATCATGTAAAACATCAAAAAATATTGCCCAAGAATAACCATATATGATATAAGTTCAAGTTAGAGTAAATCAACATAATATAATTGTTTACAAAACCATCCAATGTAAGTGCCACCATTTCATGAATTTCTATTAGGGATTATTAATGTCTGAAAATGGGTTATGTATCTTGGGGATATGTTTTATTAATATGAAAATTATTTTAGAAATGTATTGGAGATTCCCCAATACATCATTTTGAAAATATTCATATGAAATTGATTACATTTTTAAAGTCAATGGGTTTTCATTAGATACAATTGATTTTAGTTATTTTTTAATAATATAGTATAATATTAGTTTTCTATGTTAGTATTTTAAAATAAATTAACTCATATTAAATTATAGTGTTAAAAATGAAAAATATATCATTGAAACAAATAAATTTCACTTGTATTTTTTTTAAAAATATTCATTATTTTCATTAAAATAAAATTTTATGATGTGTTATAGAAGAATTATTTACATAAAATGTTTTTATGACATCAGTTATTTTTATATATGTTATGTAATAATTTTATAGAATTACCATTAATTTTTCTAAGAGTCATAAATATTAATATTTCATAGAAAACATGTATATTATTGTATTAAAGGATTTTATTTTGAAAACAATTTTAAGAAAATCAGAAAATAATTTTTTTATAAAGGATTCTATATTTGGAATCATCATATCTAAATAATTGTATGTTGAATTTTTTTATTATTCAAAAATGGTAGAATTTTTTAGAATAATTAAACGTGTTATATTTTTTTTACTATAATAATGTGTATTAATGATTTTTTATATTTATAAAATTTATATGAATACTCTATTATACCCATTACTATTGAGTCACATGTCTTTTACTATGGAGTCTGTTGGACTCCTCATGTGTTAATCATGTTTTAATGATCATAAATATTATTCAACCATGTTAACTCATATAAATTATATCCAATCATGTGTAGTTATTTTTAATGTTTTCTCATACTTTAAGAAGATCCATTCAATATCTTTACTGCTCTACATTCTATTTACCAACTTTATACTATCTTGGATACACTATCATAATATCTTCTTTGACAAATGATTAAGTCTAATGCTTTCTATTATCATCATTATTTAATTCTGAACAATGTTACATTGATAATTCAAAGACACTGTGTTTCTGCCACTGGATATGTATTTCTTGCACCATGAAGCCAGACAACTTGAAGCCAGACACCGTAAAGAAGACACCGTGATGCAAGACAAAGTGACACCAGACCCCATGATTCCAGACACCGTGAAGCATACACCGTAAAGAAGACATCGTAAAGCCAGACACCGTGAACAAGGCACCATGACCGCGAGACACCGTGACCATGAGACACCATCACAACCATACATCGTGATCAATCTAGACACTGTGTGAAGGAGACACCATTTCCATGACTTACTGTGACACCATTTCTTTAACTATTTTTTCTTCTTTCAATTTAATTTCCAACGGTCATATTTTGTGCTTTTAATGAAAATGATATTAATTAATGTGGGTTGTATGCTTGTTAGGGAACCATACCTCATACCTGTCAAAGGTAATCATTCCCATTGCTGGAGAAAATGGAATAAAAGTAATATCAAGCTACTGAAAAAATATACACAGAGACATATATGTAAGGAAGAAAAAAAAGATACATACCAGATACGTAAAAGAAGATACACATGTACATGCATAGAAGAACACATGAAGAAATTGAAGAACAATCGTACACATCTAGAACAAAAGTTCAAAGAGGAGGTTCAAGTGCTACAAAGAATACTCTCACAATCATGCTGATCACCTGTACTGGAAGTCAAGGAACAAAACCACGAAACTCTGTTTTCTAAAAAACTTTCAGAGATGGTATCAGAGAGTCACATTATTCAATCCAAAAGAGTCCATAGCTGTATTGAAATCACACAAGAGAATTCTAAACTCATATCTATATTCTTTATATACTATGATAATTATTTTTATTACATTACAAGTAGTGTGTGCTTCTGTCTGTTTGGACTCACACAGACTCCAAAGCTGAACTGTCGGAGACTGAAATCGTCAGACCAAAATCTATATACATTTGTGTATCCCACATAGAACTATGGTAGAGGTCTGAGGACCTCAAAATCCAGTGTGATGTTTTTGCTTCTTTCCCACGTAGAACTATGGTAGAGGTATGAGGACCTAGATAGTCTTAGTACTATTGTAAACTATAATCCATGGTGTTGATCAATGTTTTATATAACCCATTTTAGAGGAATAAGTCTCATCTTGATACTGAACCTCTTGGTTAAAACTTCTATGTATCTTATTTTAGTTTAAAAAATTTTCAATATTCCACTACTAATTACATTGAAATTCAAATTTTTTTTAATGTAACTCTGATAGTTGAACTATCACGTTTTTCTAATTATTTCTAAATAGTAAGTTATTTTCAAAATATAACTTAATCATCAAATTATGTTAACTGAGATATAATCAATCATTAAGAAAACAACTGAACACATACAATTTTACAAACTCACTATAGTTTAACTTGTTTTTTGAATTTTGGATTTCAATATTAATATTTTAAAAAGAAATTTTTAGTAGGAACTCAATTCACCCCCCACCTCTTGAGTATCCTCTCCGACCCAAATTTGGTATCAGAGGGGTTGATAAAAGTTTTTCTAATCACAATGTTTTGTGAAAAAGTTTTTCAAAACACTCTGTTTGTGATGAATTTTCAACTGTGATTTTAGTTGTATATTAAAGATCTCAGAATTTATGTTAATTTTAAATATTTAAATCTTTATTGATATTTTTAAAACATAGATATTATGGAAAAAAAATTAGAAGGTGTCACTACCAAAAATCCACCTTTCAATAATGTTGTCAATTATGACCAATGGAAAATCAATATGAAAAACTAACTTAGAAAGTATGGTATTTGACATCTGAACTGCTTTAGAGACTCTGTACCAGCTTCCAGAAACATTTAGAACTACATGGGATGAACCTACGAATGTATCTTACAATAATAATTGTAAAGTAAGGAATTCCATGTATTGTGCTTTAGGAGATGAAGAATTTAATCGAATATCTACTTGTAAAACTACATATGAAAAAAGGGATACTTTGGTTGTTTCCCATGAGGGAACAACCAATGTTAACAAAATGATTCTAAATACATACACTATTAAGTATTATAATTTTAAAATGAAATCTGATGAATCTATTTCGGATATGTATCTCAGGATTAATTAGATATTCAATACAATGAGCTCACTAGTAAATGTAGTTCCATCAGAAGAGAAAATCATGAGGATACTGAGATGCCTACCTGATAGATGGAGAGGAACCTCTATCTCTATATGAGAATCATGTGACATTGGAAATCTACCTTCCAAGGTGCTGATAGGTAAGTTTATGATGTATAATGAAGCGCTAAAGTTAATAATATATGAAGATGATGATCCTAAGAATAAATCAGTGGCATTTAATTCTACTGCATCAAAGAACAATGAAAAGGAGAAAGTTCACATACCAGTCGAATGCTCAACAACTGAATGTTCAGATTTAGATAGTGATGAAGATATGGACCATATATCATAGAGATTCAAGAAGTTCTATAGAATGATGAAATTTTTCATAATATCAAATAATAAGTGTAATTATGACCATCATGGTAATTAGAATAGAGATTGGAATAAATCTGACAAAAATGATGAGATAGTCTATTATGTATGTAAAAGGAAAGGACATGATAAGGATGACTGTACAAAATTGAAGTTTAAGAATAAATATGATTATAATGACAAAACAAATATAAGGATTATATGAAGGCAACATAGAGTTATTATAAAGACAGATCAAGGGAATCTAAAGCATTTGATTCTGAAGATAAAAATCATGCCAACATGTGTTTCATGACTGAAACATCTGAGGTACCTATTTCCTCTATACTGAATGATTAATATTCTGTAAATGAAATTGATTCAAATAAATATGATAATATGACTAATGATGGATTATTTTAATACTCTAATATGTCAGAAGATACTTGTAATGAGCTAAAATATAAGTACAAATCGTTAAAGAAACAATATGCCTTGACTAGTACTATTAAATCTGATCATAGTATCGAAAAGGAAAAGAATGATCAACTGTTAAATGGGAATACTGAACTCAAATTGTCTAATGAGAATATTTGAAAAGTCTTAGAGAAGTTAAAAAATGGAATGAACACTCTAACTCAAATTCTTGGAAAACAAGTTTAACCAATGTATACTACTGGTTTAGGATACCACCCTGGAATGAGACAGTTTGTTAAAAATAAATTTATTTCAAAATCTGGACAGTATGCTGCTTGTTCAAATTATAATAGTTTTTATGCTTCATCTAGCTATTCAAATTCTTATCGACCAAACAAAGGTTATTTATCAACATCATTTGAATCTCTTAATTGTAGGAAACCCATTAGACAAATATGGGTGCCTAAAGGTGTACTTTCCAACCTTTCTAGACCCAAGAAAATCTGGGTTCCAAAATTATCTTCTGTCAAAATCTGTTTTGTAAGAAAATTGTGTTAAAAGTTCCTATAGTATGATATGGTACTTGGATAGTGGTTTTTCATTGCATATGACAAGAGACTACTCATGCTTTAAGAGAATAATCAAAGTTGATGGTGGACATGTCAACTTTGGGGATAACACAAAAGTATAGATCATCATCTTAGGACAGGTTAGTAATAATGATTCAATTTTAATTTCTAATTTACTATTTTTTATGATTTAAAATACAACCTTCTATGTATTTTGTTGTTATTTGATGTTGGTTTCAGTGTAAAATTTAAAAATTACTAATGTAATGTTTTTAATTCTAAAAATGATTTGGTATTTACTGCATTGATAAATGAAAATGTATTCTCTATAGATTTTAATTATTTATCTAACCAAAATGTTACTTGTTTAAATGGATTTCATAAATAATCTTGGCTATTTAACGAAAGGATATGACCCAAAAATGTTCACTAACTTAGCAAACAACCTAGTAATAGTTTAGTTAGAGACTTACCTAAACTAGAATTCTCACTTAACAATGTTTGTAATCCTTGTCAAAAGGGAAAACAACAAATAGTTTCCTTCAAATAAAAGAATTTAGTTTTTAATTCTCAACCTCTCAAGTTGGTTTACATGGATTTGTTTGGACCATCAACAGTTTCAAGTCTAAATGGGAAGCACTATGTTTTTGTTCATCAAGATGATTTTTCTAGATACACATGGGAATACTTTCTTGCTCTCAAAAGTGAAGCTTGTTCCTATTTTATGAAATATTCCATGTCTCTAGAGAACCATATTGGACATAGGATCAAAACCTTGAGAAGTTATCATGGCTGTGAGTTTGAAAATCAAGACGTTGAAACCTATTGCTCACACAATGACTATAGTCACAACATCTCTAATCCTAAAACACCTCAATAGAATGGTGTAATAGAAAGAAGAAATAGGAATCGTCAATATATTGCAAGGAAAATTCTCAATGAATATGATTTTCCAATTTACTTTTGGGCTAAAACTGTTAATACATCTTGTTACACTATCAATAGAGTCTTGATTAGACCAATTAATAAAATTTCTCCTTATCAAATTTGGAATAATATGATGCCTAAGGTTAATTACATTAGAGTTTTTGGTTTAAAAGTTTTTATCCTAAAAAAAAAATATAATATTGAAAAATTTGATTACAAAAGTGATGATGGAATTTTCTTAGGTTACTCAATATCATGTAAAGAATATAAAATATTCAACAAGATATATAAATGTGTGGATGAATCTTTACACGTTAAATTTGATGAAACTGATCCACATGAACCTAAGACCCCTCATGAAAATATTGAAGAATATATGTCTATTATATACCTTAATGACTAAAACACAAAAAATTTTGTTATAACAACTAGTTCTGGAAATTTTCTAGAACCTGTTTCTGTAGAACCCAATCTTATAGATGAACCTGAAATTTCTATCCCTACCTTTTCTAGACCAACTAGGACCCATAAAACCCATCTTTTAGATGCTGTAGTAGGATATTTAGATAGAGGTACACAAACTAGAGCTTCTCTGAGAAATCAGGTTGAACATCAAGATTTTCATTCATAGCCTGAACCTAAAAATATTTATGATGAAATCAATGATGAATTTGGGTTGGTGGCTATGCAAGAGGAATTGAATCAATTTGAATGAAAAAAAGTTTGAGAATTATTAGATAGACATAAGGACACTTTTACCATAGGTAATAAATGGGGTTTTAGAAATAAATATGATGATTATGGAAACATAGTTAGAAATAAGGATAGACTAGTTGCACAAGGCTATTGTCAAGAAGAAGTAATTGACTACGAGGAGACATTTTCACTAGTATCCAGACCTGAAGCCATCTAAATCCGTCTTTATTATGTTGCACATTTGAGTTTAAAACTATATCAAATGGATGTTAAGAGTGAATTCTTAAATATGTATATAGCTGGTGATGTTTTTGTTGAACAACCCCCTAGATTTTAAAACCACCATTTTCCAAATCATATTTTTAAACTATCAAAATCCTTATATGGTTTGATGTAATCTCCACAAGCTTGGTAAGACATATTGAGTAATTTTATTATTTCCAATGGTTTTAAAAAATGAATATACGATCCTACCATTTTTAAAAAATGAATTTCTAATGATGTTTTATTTTTTCAAATCTATGTATATGACATTTTTTTTGCATCTTCGATGAATTTTTCTATGCTGATTTTTCAAAGATGATGCAACATGAATTTGAAATGAGTTTAAATTGAGAACTCAAATATTTTCTTGGATTTCATGTTTTTTTAAAAAAAAATGATATTATTTTAAATCATTGTTAGTATACAAAGAATCATCTAAAACGTTTTGGATTGGAAAGCGCTAAACGTAGTGATACTCCCATGAGTACCACTTTTATGTTGGATCTTAATGAAGATAGAAAATATGTTGATCAAACCAGTTATAGAGTAATTATTGGATGTTTACTCTACTTAACTACTAGTAGTCTTGACATTGTGTTTAGTATGTGTATGTGTGCTCATTTTCAAGAAAACCATAATGAATCTCATTTAAATGTTGTAAAGGGAATTTTTTAATACCTCAAACATAGATCCAGTCTAGGGATATTTTATCCTAATGGGAAACATTTAAAATAATTAGTTATTCTGATGCATACATCGAAGGTTGTATGATAGATAGGAAAAGAACCTCTAGAACATGTCATAATTTAGGCAAGTCACTCATATCATGGTATAGTACGAAATAAATTATGTTGCATTGTCTTCTACAAAAGCAGAATACATAGCTGCTGGTCGTTGTTGTGCAGAAATTTTTTGGATTAAACACACATTACTATATTATAGATATCAATTCGGACATGTAAAAATAAATTGTGACAACACAAGGGCTATTAACATCTCAAATAATCCCGCTTCACATTGTAGGACAAAGCACATTGATGTAAGACATCACTTTTTGAGAGATCATTATCAAAAAGGTGATATCACTTTGGAATTCATTGTAACTGAATATCAACTTGCTGATATATTCACCAAACCATTAAATTATGAGAGATTAGAATACCTCATACATGAACTAGGCATGATAAATCTCAAATAGATACTTTACTTGTTACTATTTCAGGACATACTGTTCGATATCATACTATGTTATATACTGCTGTTTCAAGATTACAGATTCTTAGTTACGGTCTCTCACATTTATTGTCTCACCATAAAGTTTTAATGTAATGGTCTCACCATTATTATTTTGTACTTAATGTTTGATGTTTACTGTCTCACCGTAATTCACACTAAGAAATTCATTCACGGTCTCACCGTAAATCTTATTTACTATCTCACCATACTGACCAGACATGGTCTCACCGTAATTTTTTTTGTTTTTCTTTAAACCTGTTCTGCGGTAATTATCCATTTCACCTTTATTTCTTTTCTCATGTTTTTATTTTTTGTGACATTTGGTATTCCTAAATAATAAAACAAAGGATGTATCACCCGTTTCTTCACTCGAGGATTCTCTTACATACTATTTTCGAACCCTTATTCATCCTTGCAACCCTTTTCACGCTCAAACCATCAGTGAATGCCAAGAATGAAAAGTTCATCATCATCAAAACTAGAAAAGCATAGCTCAAAGAAGAAGAAGATTGCACCTAAGTTAACTCCCAAAGTACCTTTAAATCCAAATCTGGTTAACCGCGTTGTTGTACATGAGAAAGATATTTTCCCAAAAGGCCTATGTATAATATGCCTCTAGTATGGAGAGTGTTATAACAACAACGCTAGAGAGAGAAGTTTTATATGGAAGATAGACCAATCTACCCAAGTTTAGTTGCTCAGTTTTACCAGTACACTCAATTATCCTTTGATTCTGGTCGGAGTTATGTTGTAAGAAGCTGGGTCAATGTCCACATATGCTCTTTCTCTTTGAAATTATGGGATACGTGCCTTAGGATACCTCATGAAGGCATCTGTGAGGATTATCAAGGACGACCCCCACATTTAACTAATTTCATTGATTTATAAGATCCCTAAACACCTTAATCAGAAATGGAACCCATATGAGAGCCATTTCTGTTGAATTAGATGGAGAATAAAGGATTCTGATCAAGTTTGTATAGAATTCGGTTAGTCCTAGGAATGTTGATTTTTCAATTTTAAAATATGAAGATGTGTTTCTAATTCACCTTATGAAAAATGGGCATCAGATCAAACTGTGAAAGTATATCATACCCCATATGTTTGAGTTGATCAAAGTCACATCCAAGTTAACTTCTTTGTTCTACTCTTTGCTAATCTCAGCCATGCTTCATACCACGGGTATGGTTAGAACAAATGAACAAGTGATTAAGGAATGTGAGTAATGTCTCTCAAAATCCACTATCAAAAGAATGAAGATAAAATGGAATCCAATGTTAAAGGAATGTGTGGATGGCAGTGAATGAATTTATGAGAAATTCAATATGGTGGATTAACCCACAAGACAAAAAGATATTTATAATCCTGGTTTGGAACCAGACGAGATTGGTGATTACCTTAAAGATGAGGAAAAATAGGCTGAAGTGCCACCTTAGCAAATTATTATTGTTGAAGAAGACATGACTACTACTAATCATGTTGTTCTTGAAGAAGAAGTCCCTACGCCTAAAGAAGCTATTAATTTGTAAACTCAACCTCAAGCTGTAACAGAATCAGCTTCCAAAGATCCTGAAAAGCATGCCATGGAAGAGACTATAGTAGAAGATCCTATAGTGGAAGGTCCACCTATTTTTCAAGTGTTCAATATTGAGGAACTTAATGTGGAACAATATATTCCTGAAATCATACCTACTGTTGAAGATGTGAGAGCGCTATCTTTTCAGATGGCTAGACAAGAAATGAGTGAGGAAGATAGAGATGAGTCTGTGGAACTGGACAGAGATCCTAAGCCTCTCAGTCCTGAGAATGAGGAATCAATTGAAGTGGAAATAACCCCCAAATCATAAGTCTATTGAAGCCTCACATCCAACTGAGTCATGTCTTATAGACACTCAGTGTAAATTTCCCAGTTTCTATTATGTGGATGCCTCTCAGAAGGTTGCAGCAATCAGGCATGATATTTCCTCTCTATTTTAGTTGAAATCATTTTCCAATATTTCTCATGAGAAGGAACCAAAAACTGTCCCATTCCCTACTCTTCAACCCTTGTATGAACAACCATCCTTTTTGAGTAAGGTTGATCTGAATAAATTTGGTGCTACCCTATTATCTGGATTTGAGAAACTGATGAATACCCAAACATGTCTGGTGAAAATTTTAAGTGAGAGAGATTTGTTGCTATTATTAGAGAAAATTATGTGGAAAATACAACCTAAGATGCTCCATGAGATTAAAGAAGTAAGAGTTGAAAAGAAGCTACTCAGTAATGAAGTGAAGACCCTATAAAATACGGTTGAAGACATGAAGAGAGTTTTGCATTAATGATCTGAGCTTTTTGATCCTATAGAAGAACATATTCCTCCTCAAATACCACAGACTGGTGTGCCTCATATTCAACCATATGAAGCATCTATAGATGAAATGATTTCTGAATTGAACGAAAAATTTGTGAAGGAAATTAAAGATCTTGTTTCCATTCTTAATAAACTCACTGAGGAGTTTACATGGTGTCTTCAAAATGTGATGGATCAACTATAATCTCCAACCACAGTTGTCAAAGAATCTTGTGAATCCTCTAAACCCTCATTGGTATGTGATCTGCTCAAAAATATAGTCAAAGAGGAACATCAGAATGTACTCGGTGGCTTCAATATGGATTCCTTATCTATAGTGATCAATAACAGTGATAGAGTTCGTGACCTTGTACAAATACACTCCAAAATTGCTAATGATTCTCTGCAAGAGATTGCCAAGAAAGTGTATTTCAACATAAACAGTATCTTCTCCAAGGAAGATATGACAATCCATTTCAAGTACCTTGTAGAAAATCTGAAGCTTTCTTTAGTTAATCAAGCTTTCAATACCCAAGTCCAGAAGCTCACAGAGTTTACTCGATTGGTGGACATTTTTTTGGAGAACAATGATGATTTTGAGAAAGCCATGCAGTATGGTAGAGATATCATTACAGATTTCATCAAACTCTTGAGGCCCTATCATCATGTTAAGAGTACAACCATTTTTTCTCCCAAAGATGCACCTCTCAGACCTAGGATGCCTACCTTCAACTTTTCCCTCGCCTCAAGCACTATGTCTATCGGCCAAGCACTGAGTAAAATTAGGAATGTGATTCTCGATCAACAACTATTGAGATCTTATACTACTTCTACTTGGCTACCTCAATCTTTGAAGGCCTTCCTTTATTCTCTTTATCAACCACCTCACTGCCTTCTATTACCTTGACCTCTGCCACTATGGCTTCCTCTTATGCCATAGCAGCAAAAGGAAAAGATAAGGCAAGCCCATGAAGAAGAACAATGATGAATTTTTTTTTGATGCAGATGCTTTTGTTTTTGAATTACTCTACTGTTTTGTACTGCTCCTTGCTTTTTATTAATCGAATGATTCTTTTTTTACTTCTCTTAATTTCATATTTTTGATAATCCCAAAATGGAGAGAAGTTTTTATATGCTAGTCTTTTAACTCATTTTATATCTATAGTTGAATCTAATATACAGTTTAATTTTATGTTATTTGTGATCATAAAAATATGGGACATTGATGGACACCTCAGGTGTTAATCATGTTTTAATGATCAAAAATATTATTCAACCTAGTTAAATCTTTTAAAATATATCCAATCATGTGTAGTTATAGTTAATTTTTTTCTCCTGATTTATGAAGAGCCATGCAAGATCTTAACTGCTCTATATTGCATTTAACTACTTTATTCTATCTTTGATCCACTATCATAATATCTTCTTTGACAAATTATTAAGTTTAATCCTTTCTATTATCATCATTATTTAAGTCTAAACACAGTTACATTGAATAATTTAAGGCACCGTGAGTCTTCCACAGGATATGTATTTCTGGCACCGTGAAGACATACACTAGGAATCCAGATACCTTGAAACCAGACACTGTAAAGCAGTCACCATGAAGAAAGACACCATAAATCCAGACACTGTGAAGACAAAAACCATGAATCAGACACCGTAAAGAAGACACCGTGAATCCAAACACTATTAACAAGGAACCATGACCACGAGACACCAAGACCATGAGACACCATGACACTCAGACACCATGATCAATCTAGACACTGTGAGAAGGAGACACCGTTTCCATGACTTACTGTGACAGTGTTTCTTAATCTACTTTGTCATCTTTCAATTTAATTTCCAACTATCATATATTGTGGTTTTAATGCAACTAATATTAATTAATGTCAGTTTTTGGAATGTTAGGGAACCGTACATCGTACCTGTAAAATGTAATCATTCCCATTGCCAGAGAAAAAGGAATAAAAGGATTAGTGATATATTGAAGAAATATACACAGATACATATATGTAATGAAGAAAAAAAGATACATACGAGACACATACAAGAATATACACACATACATGTAGAGAAGAACTCATGAAGAACTCGAAGAAAACTCATACACATCAAGAACAGAAGTTCAAAGAGGAGGTTCAAGAGCTACAAGGAATACTATCACATTCAAGCTTAACACCATTACTGGAAGTGAAGGAACAAACCCACGACACTCTATTTTCCAGAAAACATCCAATGTAGAACACAAATCTTAATCGACTTCAATCCAAAGGAGTCCAAATCTTATTTGACATCACACAAGAAAATTCTAAACTCATCTATATATTCCTGCTCTGCTATGATCATTATTTTTATTACATTATAAGTAGTGTGTGCTTCTATTTGTTTGGACACACATGGACTCCTAATCTAAACTGGAGGAGACATAAATCCTCACACCGAAGTCATTATACCTTTGTGTATCCCATGTAGAACTGTGGTAGAGGTCTGAGGACCGGTACAACCAATGTGTTTTGGTTGATACATTCCCACATAAAACTATTGTTGAGGTTTAAGGACCTGGGCAGTCTGAGTACTTTTGTAAACCCCGATCTAGGGTATGGATCAATGTTTTATATAAACAATTGAGAGGACTAAGTCTCAACATGATACTGAACCTCTTGGTTAACACTTCTGTGTATCTTAGATTAGTTTAATCTATTTTCAATATTCTTCTACTAATTACATTGAAATTCACAACTATTTTAAATTAACTATGATAGTTGAACTAGCAAGTGTTTGTAATTATTTCAAGCCAGTAATTTAGTTTCAATAACTAACATAATATTCTGATTAAGTTATATTAGAAATAATCAATATTTAAGAAACTAATTGAACACTTAATATATTTACAAATTCACTAAAATTTAACTTGTTTTTTGAATTGTGGATTTCAATATAAATATTTTGAATAGAAATTTTTAATAGGAACTCAATTTACCCCCACCCCTCTTGATTATCCACTCCGACCAACAGGGTCACATGTTGAATTTAAATATTAATATATTGTATTTTAATTTAATTATTTATTCTAAAACACTCTCTCCTCCCCATATAAATACCACCACTAACAATCTAATTTATCCACCCATTGTAATACACTTTTACCCCTCATATTCATCAAAATTTTTTCCCTTATCCTCTCCCCCAGGTCCTAGTGGTGACGGCATCCACAAAAGTCCAAAATAGAAAGGAATTAGGTGTAATATAAATGATGATATCCAAGGAAGAGGTGATTATATTAACCGAGTTCATTATATTTTTTTATTCTTATAAGACCTATAAATATATTCAAAACATAATTTTATAATATCCCAATTATCCAACTGTCTATTTCTATCACTACTTATAAAATGAAATCATCAACCATCTGACAAACCATATATTAATTCACATTATGTCATGATCTATTATATAATTGTACACATAATAAAATCCCATATGATTCTGAGGACTAGTGTGTTTGTGAAATTAGTTACATATCAAAATAACTTCCATCATGGGTACAATAAAAATATTTATAAGCACCACAATGTGCACTTAAAATTCAACTGATCCTTAAAAATTGAATGGAATAACCTAGTTATGTACATAAGAAAGTGGTAGGTTATAATCCTATTAAAAGAATAATGAATTCATATTACCATAAAAATTTGTACATGTGATTCAATAGTAAAATTATGTTAATATTATATAGGTGATACTGATAAACATAAACATCACATAATGATATAAGATGATAACATAAAGGAAAGAGGAGAATGTGGAAACAAAATAAAACATGACAGAATAAACAAAAATCAAGGGTAACCATTGAGACAACATAACATATAATTCATAGTATAACCTCCCGTAAATCATAATTATATGCCCATCCATCACATTTATATCATGTACATGAAAAAGTGATCCCCATACATCATAAAACGTAATAATTTATTTAGTCACATTAAATTACATGATTATGTAGTGTTATTTATATTCATGTACATAAATAATAAATTAAGGATCAATACATCTAGATGAACACTCATGAGTAGAAATGGTGATGGGATTTTATAATTCAAATGATTGGTTTGTTAAAAATTAGAATAATTTCAGCAGCATAACATGAGTACATAAAGGTTCATGGAAGTGGTTAATGAGAGTGAAATTTGTTCTATGATTAAAAGGGAATCAACAGAAAAGGAAAATATATGGGTGAAAACACATTACAACAAAAAATTATAAATTTAAATGCATATTACAAAGAGAATTATACTTATAAAAATAGTGATGAAATGGTCTCTAACATTGAGAGGGAACTATTAGAATATTGGGAGAAACATATTTAGTGACATAGGGGATATTATATGGGATCTTGAGAGGGAATAGAAGATTAAATTTATTCTCTAATGAGTTTTATTAGACATTATTGGGAGGGATTTGTGGGATTTAATTTCTAATTAAAGGGTAATTATTTATTAATTTCAAATCATTGGTTTTAACAGTAAATAATAAAATAATCGAAACCAAAATCCTTCATAGAGGGGTTTACATTGATTTATTCCAAATAATAATTTTTTAAATATTTTATAATGATATGAATTGAACACATTAAAATAAAACCCTTAATGATGTGGAAGTGAGTCACGTTAATAATGAAATAAATTTAAAAACATTAAATTTAATATAGGATTTGAAGGATTCACTAAGAATTTTAAAAACTAATAAAGTAACATATAAACATAATTTTTTATGTTAAATTTTTTTTTGGACATTGATAATATTTATAGTTTTATTTGATTATTTTTGGTACTTTATTATTTAATAATACAATCTATATATTTCTACAATATGTAATTGTAATCAAAAAAATTCACATGTCTCATTAAATTTATCATAATTCACTATTCGGTAATTATTATGTTATAAATTAAAATCTAATATTTATGTAATCAAAATAACTAAGTTAATATGAAAATTTACTATTTTAAATCCATAAAACATAAATTATTGAAAAATTAGGGTTTTGTGATGATGTCAGTTTCTTCCTCAAATTAGAATTGCATTAGATTTAGTATAATTGATTTATCATTTTTTTAAATATGTATTATTTAATTAGAATATTTTATTTTAATAAAATTTATTTTAAAAATTAATTAATTCATAAAAATTAGTTTCTTCATACAAACTATATATTTCACAAAGTATAAAATTTATTTTTCATCATATGATAATCAAATTTTATCAATCTAATTGATTAATAAGAAGTTTTGTAATAATTTAATGTATAAATATAGTCATAATTTTAATATAAAAATATTTTTAAAAATTAATGTTGTTTGGGTCTATATAGATAATGCATTACTACACTGTCATATTCACTATGGGAAAGGTGTGGAGTGGGGGTATTTTCTTGGCGTGGTTTGGAAATCATGATTTGAGTTGTGATATCAATAATCATGATAATATAACATAAATGGTATTACTTATGCTTTATTTATTGAATATAGAATTAGTATTTTTCATGGGAAAATCTAAGAGATTTCATTTCACACACATGCTTTGATAAATGGGATTTATAGCATATGATTCTATTGGTTATGGTCATCAATTATTTCATTATTGTCAATTGGATTTTATCATAACCCTCAGTATATACAAATTTTTATATTCAATATAAAACATCTATATTATCAATTTTTATGATGATTAATGGGTTTTTAAATATGAAAATATATAACATATAATGGAAAAAAACCAAATTAGTGCTTGTGTTTTCTATTGTAGCATTATTTAATTAAGAATTTCTTCATTTAAAAAGGGTTCATAATTTTTAAAACATTAGGTTGATAGATTCCATATATTTTTTGGTTCAACACATCTCTAGAATATATGATGCATTTTTCATCCCAAACTTAACTGATTATATTTAAAAAATATTCTATATATAAATATAATATTTATATCATGGATAATATTCTTGAAATAAATTTTGGTCATAACATTAATGTAATAATAAATAATTCCCATAATAGTTCAACCATATAAAACTACCACATCAAGCTATAATTACTTTGGATTTTTTTGACCACCCCTATGATCATAATAAAAATAACAGAATAGTTTTGAATAAATTAGTTAAAAACCTCTAAGGGAAAATATGAGAAAATATCGATGTAATACATGAAGAAAATATAGTAATAAATTGAAATTGTTGTTTTATATATAATCCAAAAATGATTGGATGTATGTATTTAATAAACTAACATTTGTTTTATAAGGAAATTAGATTCAAGTACCATGTGATTCAGATCCAATGGTAAATGATCTCTCTAGTTCACCATCTTCTCTATGGATTATTCTCTCTCTATTATACTCACATTATCCATTTTATATTCTACTGAAACTATATTTAAATATATAACAAGGTTTTTTCTACAATTATTTTATAGGGTTATAAATGTTTTTATGTTCCATTCTCAAGATTATATATAAATCAAACCTGAGTAATGGGTGTTTTCATATTCATATTTCATTTTCATTTTTCAATCATTTGAAAATTGTTCTATTAAATGATACGTAAAAATTATAACAACAGAAGGAAAAATTTTCTTATTTATTTATATTTTAATTGAAAACACCATGTTATAACCCTCATGAAATTCAATTTACCAATTTAGTAAAGAATTATTTAGTGGGATCATTTCTATACCTATTACTCCACAATTTATTAGAATTTTTTTTACATTAACAACTTATCATGGAGCTATAAATTTATTAAAAATAGTAATTAATAAAATATTTTATTCCATATCATCATGGTATTTATATTAAAATATATTTTGATTATTTTTAGACAAAATATTAGATAACCCATTTCTTTTTCATGGGTATTTCTTATGATAATGCATTGTTTATGAATTCCTTGTGCGTCACACATAGGTATTTACATATTCTAATCTGATGCATGGGATCTAAATTATATAACATTCTAATGTATTTTTTAATGCATTCATCTCATGAGATACTGTGTATAGTGTGTGAGAAGTTAAACAAATAGAGTATATTATGTCGTCTTGGAAATGATCCTTGACTTATTCTTATGATTTCATAATTTATTTTTTCACCGCATATTTACGATTCTGTAGTCTTTTGACATTTTTCCCATTATTACATGATCCCTAACTTGTGATCCACACTATTATGATATCATTATAGGTCTCGTAACTCATATGTATTACTTCAAAAACATGTTTTACTCATATTATTTATTTATTTATATTTATAGATCATTGTTTTACTTTTTTTATCCAGGGATACCATATATAGAAATTGGTAATTGATGGGATTGAGAATTATATTACATATATTCATTAAAATATATTTTATTTTATTTTTAGGTTAATTTATCTATTATCTAATATAAAAAACACTAGATTCTATATTTTTTGTCATTGTATTATGGATTTTTAACTTAAAAATCATGAAATAAATTGTGTATGTGGATCAAGATACTATAATGGTATAATTTTTAAACACATTTTTGTGTCCATTGGTTAAATTATATGTTTATAAGATTATTTTAAATGGAAAGTAGAGAAATTTTTTGACAAATACTTGGTCAATTTAAATGATTAATTTTTTATTTAATAATAAAATCTACTTTATGGAATTATATTATTTTTAACATTAAAATAATTTTTATTATAATATATTGATTTATATTTTGGTAGATTGAATATTTATTCGAAATAACCATAGTTTAAAATTAACCATTAATTGTTATGTAAAAATTATTTTTTAAATGCATTTTTTAGATGAAAAAATATATTTATGTTTTATTATATATTTGATGTGTTCATCCATTAATACACTCATATACATTTAATGAATTTATTATAGAATATAAGATTTGAAACATTTGTTTAAATCAGTATTTGGTGTTCCGTAAGAGTTAGCCTGGGTTAGATATATTAATATATAGTTTTTCATATTTTTTATTAGGATATTTTAAGGTTAGTTAATTATTTTCAAGGTGATGACCTATATAGAATTGAGTTGGTCACACTTATTGGTATTAAGTAAATAAACATGTGTAATTATAGTTTACTAAAATGAGTCCTCGTTTTCATGTTTCATGAATTGTTTCATTTTATATTATATTTATATTTCTAATATTTGATATATAAATTTTTTAAATAATTATTTATTAAATATATGATTTTTATGGTTATAAATGTAATTATATTTGATTAAAAAACTAAAAATTCATTGTATACAATATATTATATGGAAACTGAATATATTATAAGTTGTTTGAAATTAAGTATGTGTAGAATAAACCTATAAGATCCCCATATTATAGAAAACCACTTATACAATATTGAAAATTGTTCCTTAGTGATTCTACTATAGGAGAGAATATTGTAGAGATTTTAAATTTTACAACTAATGTTTCTAATCTACCACCTAATAAACCTCTAGTGAATGAGATGTTCGTCACTTCTACATCTAGGTGATACTTGCAATATACAATTACTAGTGTGTAAATCATTATAAAAAATATAAATTTTTTTATTATCTATTAAATTCATTTTTCAAATAGATAGAAGTTATAAGATAAGATTTTAAACAATAAATATGATATATATTTATGTGACTTTGGAGACCCTAAAATTTCCATTAATTTTTTTATGAGTTCCAGGTAACCATTTTTGATAATAGAATAATCAATTGGAAAATTCATGGTATTTTTTCAGATGGTGATACAACCAAATAATTAAAATATTATAGGAATCATCACTTAATTTAGAAGAATGCGATATTCAATAACCAAATAATGATAATTAAGATCATAATTTAATGATTTAATTTTTAAATAATTTTATTGTCTTTATTGGTTATTTTTGTAGACAATTGTATTTTTCATAAATGATCCACAATTTTTATTGAGCATCTAATTGTGGATCCCTTAAAGTGGTTATAGTGGTAATGTTACCCTAATATTCAATCTCCATAGAAATTTGGCATCGTTATATTGATTTCATAATGTGATATTTAATATTAAGATGATTTTTTTTGAAATAATGACATTATTTAATATTATGATATAGTTAATTGTTTCTATGAAATGATGAGGGAAATATGTCGTTTAATACTTATTAGAAAAAAGTAGAACCAGGGCTGATTTTAAGTGTTATAAGAAAAACATTACTAAGTGTAACAAAACGAAAAAAAAATCTTAAAAAATGTATAATAAATAATAAAATGATAATGTTTACACATGAAAGACTTTAGTAGATATTTTGACTTTTCACACATACATACACAACATGAATGAAAACATAAGCATGCACAACCCCAAAAAGAAACTAAAACTTTCGAAATCACACTATACAACGATATCTTGAATTTTAACCTACAAAAGAATCTAAAATCATAAACATGTGGGGAGGCACGTAATCATACATCACATCCAATAATTATTGAAGTGGTACCCCATCTATAAGGTCAAATAGATCCATCATGTTTTCAACAACCTATTAAAATAATGTTAAATGTGCCTAAAACTAATCAAACCACCAAAAATTACCATTATTAAGGCATAGTTCCCATGTTTTGGGGAGAACCCTATCCCCATGTTCCATAACCCCTTCCCCATTTAGTGGCCTTGTACAGATTTTTTTATAATTCCAATCATGATGTATTGGGATCTTCCACCTTTGATGATTCCTCAACCATCAAACATATAATCTAGTCCATATAAGATGATATTTAACCCTTAATAAAACTATCATCCAAAATCTTATATATTGTATATTATTTTGTAGTTGATGACACATCCTTTTTGTTGATATCCTCCTCTAAATGATCCCAAGTGTCTAGATAATTACTAGTCATATTTCTACATGCATCCATCATAGTAGTAACTTCCAATAAATATTCATTGAACTATAGTCACCTATCCTTAGTGATGGTTATTATATATACAATTTCAGACATATCTCACTCCTTATTTTCTTATTCAAGGAGGGATTCTCTATTTTCAAATATATGAATGTAGTAAATCATAGAAAAATGTTATGTGAACTATTTTTTCTACCGTGAACCAAATCCATTATAACTAAAACCATATATTCAGTTGATTTTCCAAAAACCTCAACATTATTCCTTGAATCCCCATGATTCTTGTGAATTTATTCAACCAAAACTTATGAGGTCACTATATACAGTTATGAGAACCATATTATATATCAATATACATAATAGTGGAACAATGTGTAGGATGTAATGAGGCACCATTAGCTCAGGAATTATGTCAAATCATTCTCCCAAAATTAGTTACAATTATTATATCTAGTGAGAGTAATACCAATTTAGTTTTGTCAAAACCTCCATCATTATACAACAACATTCATGAAAAATGAATTTTATGATCCGAGTATTTAACTAAATTGTATAAAAAAGGTTACTTGTTTTTTTTGAATCCTCCCTTTCTTGATTGGATATCTTAATATAATTAGTTATTATAATTATAAGACATGATGACTTATTTATACACAACCCACTCATCATAAAGGTTTCATTAATACTTAATATGTTCGCTTAAGCAATATTAGATACATTTTTATGCCCCCATACCCATCCATATCAATTAATAGAGGAATCAGTTCCCTTATGGCCTTTTATTTCATAGATTTCATTAGATTAATGTGATATTCTCCATTTATAATATCATTTCACTCATTTAAACAAAAATTAATGTATATAAAAACATATATATTAGGTAAATATAGTTTATTTTAACTATCTTAAGACCACATCTCATTAGAGATATTTAAATCATCAACTACATTTTTATATTAGGATTAAAATTAGATCCAATCAGTGGTGTTTATAATTATTTTAGTGTATAAATCTTACTTTCCCCTATTCCTTTTATAACCCTTTGTATTATGATATATAATATCACTTTCTACATGTTTTTGAATAAGAAAATCAACATTATGAGTTTCATCCTAGAAGTCAACAGCTATAGCTGTGTCTCTTTTATGAACCTTTCACACTGAGCTTATCTGATTTTAATGTGTCATCCCACCCAAAAAAATCTACGATTATCCATTAACTATATTTTCATAAGAATGAACATTCCTCATCCAATAATTATAAACCTTTTTTCTATGACATTTATTAGGGTTTTACTTATATTGTCATATTCTATACAGAAAACAAAACCGCTTTTATTCAACATTCAAATAAAACATTTGATTGTTAGAAGTAAAAAAATTTCAAAAAACAGGGGGTAACTAATGTCCACCTCCACTAATAGATTTGAAAAATTATCATACCATTCCATAACCATTTACTTAAAATTTTAAATGGAATCAGGACTTCTGAAAAAACTAATCATAAATGTTATGTAAGGCATAATAACATAATCCATCATCATATACTAATCAATATATTAGTGATTGAATTAAACACTATCAATGCATTAAAATTAGAATCATCATTATAATTCCAGAAAAATCATGTTTTAATGGTAAAAAATTTATAACCCCTTGCATTAAACATAAAATCCACCATTAGAAAAACAATATGAAAGAGTCCTCTTTAAATGGATGTAATTTGATAATATTAAATTTTCTAAAAATAAAAAAATAGAATATTATATTGTTCCAAACCATTCCTTTTTTTTAAAAGATAGATAAGTGTTCAATAATGAATTGTTTACATTTATTCAACCTATATGAAAAAATTCCATTAATTTATTCAATAAACATATTGTATACTTTATTCATAATTTTCTATGAATGAATATTGAAATCATAATAGAATAAAACAATTGATATATTATTGAAGGAACAGGAAAAATCACATATTAGTTGTTGATTACAGTTAGGGGATACAATTGGAAAATACACTATGTCTACCCCCATCATATCCCTATTTATTATAAGTGGACAATGGCTACCTAGACTAAATAGTAACTTTTTTCAAAAACATTTAAGGGTGAAATGAGAACCCTAAAAAACTATATCAAGAAGAAAAAGAAAAAAATTAATTATTAAATAAATTTTTAATCTATTTGGAATGAATATCCTGGTAAAATATCAAGGTAATAGATTTTTTATGTCTATATCATCATTCTTAATTTATTTATATTGGATTCAATGATAATCCCAACATATCAAGTATTCTTGTTTTTTTATCATCGCCATATTAAACTGTATAATCAATATGTGTTCAATCTATCCCACCAACTCACCTTTCACCATGTAATTGTCAATATGAATCATTCAATACCACATTTGATACACATCATAACTTTTTACTATAGTCACCAGAATGTATTTAAACATTTCATCAACCGAGTGAATGAGAAGTTTTATGATCTTGTTCATAACTGCATCTTCCGTTCGCTGAGGACATTCGGGATTCCTAGCCTACTGAAACATTGCAGATGGGTGTCCACCCTACTTCACCAACTACAAATCCTCTAGATGTACTAGTATCTACCCATGTGGACACTTGGTATTCTTTTTGTCTTCTTCATGAGGTCACTCCAAAACATCCAAGGTCCCCCTATACAGTTGCTTTTGGGGAATAAGTGTAGCCTACTTGTTGATCCTCCTTTCCTCCTTCTGATATTCCATCAGACTAGAAAACCTCCCTACCTACAATTGAATGAATATCCTACTCTATAGATTTTGAAAATTTTCAGACGATCATGTCTCTATTCTCCTAGGGAAATATTATATGTCCTTCAATCCATTTGATTTATGCTTCTTGGTGACAATGAAACTCCACGGGTCAGTATTTTAATTATTTACCTTCTACCTCCATCTATTTTGTAGGACTTATATGTACCCTCTTATTTCATCAGATGAATTCCCTCCATTATACTCTTCTTCTGAGGGGAAACATAGGTAATATTCCACCCCTCTATCGGCACTCAAGCTATCAAATCAAATGTTCATGTCCAAACAATAAAAATTCCTTCTAGGAACCTGTTTGTTATTCAACTATAATATAGAATGACTTGGAAACAGCAACTCATAGACCATAATTGAGCTACCCATGCCAGTTGGTTGAATCACCACTTTATGGAGACACACGCACAACCATGGAATTGGTGCAGGAATTTGGGACACACATAGTATTTGATGCATTAAATCTATCTAATCCCGCACGATCCTGGTCAATGTATTTGTGAATATACACCATTTATAAAGCTTTTGAAACCCATAAAATCAAGAAAGGGGGTGGGATATTAGATCATGTATTAATAAATTGAAACTATTAGTTACTCTCAACTCATAATGTATCTCCTTGTCCTACAGTTGCTTCACTGCTCCTACCAAGTTAACAATACCATCCAACCATCCATCACATCGAGAGAATTTTTCATTCCCCATAACATCCATTGATGGGATTGTAGAAGCTATATGAATGAAAAAAGTAGCATTCAAGTGAATATCCCTCTACCCATGTCTGACATGATCACCCTGAGGAGCAGTATTTGTGGCCTATCTGTTAACCACCTATGAAGGGGATGTATAAGAAGGCCCTCTCATTGCACGAAACCCTTATAGACACATGCTTCATTGCCATCATGAGTGGGGAAAATTCCCATTGTTGAGTACACAATTAATAGAAGGTCTTATAGGATACAAACAGTACAAGATTCTCCCATATAAATTATTCCACTACTTTAATCCACACCCATTCAACAAGAGGATTGAAACGTCATCTTGAACATAAATTTGTGTGTAAATTGGATAAAAATGGGAATGTTTCATGATTTATAGAACATATAACATCCCACCATGCTTCCAATAATTCAAATTATATAAGGATTATAAAAAAAATATGATTTTAATGAAATCTAACCCAAAGAGATGCTCTCAAGGCATCATGATTTATATGAAGATAATAATAACATTTTTAAAGATGAAAGTGCACACCATTAATATATTGAGGTGGTGAAGACCAAGTACTGATTAGATTATACAAATATGAGAATAGAATCATGATATTTCATTTTTCCAATATTCTGATAGTAAAATGACCAATAATTCCCCACGATCCAAAAGAAAATCTATCAAATGTGTCAACTGATGCATTCCAAAATGTAAATCGAGCTACCCAATGTGATCATGAAGAGAAAAATCATTAGTGAATTATGATATTGATATAAAGATCTTAGGAAAACCATCACGATGATACTGATCATTAGGTAAAATAGAAATTATATGGAATGGAGGAATGATTTCATGGTTCGATATTGGAATGAAATGATGATGCATATGCAACGTGGAAAGATGATCCATCCCCTTGGGTGGGGGAGGAAAAGTTGGAGGCCAACACCATGCGATATAGGTCATGGGAAAATCAATTTATCTCTCAAATAAATTTATTTTTCTCCTCCCTTTTCAATAATAAACAAAGGTTTAATGTCACATAGGGGTACATTATATACACTAGCACTATTAATTGGTTTCTCATTATATTTAGGAAGCAAACACCCCACCTTCATCAATGTTAATTTTAACCTTATATCATATTCTCCCAATTAGTAGTATTTAATAGATTTTTGTATCATTTAATAATAAATTCAATAGAATCAATAGAAACCATAAGATCTATCATTACAGAATTATTACCTTTTTGATTCATGATGATTGAGTCAAATAAAAATGTAGTGATCACAGAATCAACATCAACCAAATGATTAATTACCACAATGTAATCCCAATATCCTATATAATGTAACACATTTGATTAAATCATCCCTTCAGTGAATGATGAAACTAGAGAAGAAGATATAATATTTCACCTTCAACCACCATCGAATAATCTATGTTATAATCAATCCTAAAAAATATACACAAAATAATCTTATAATCACCATTGAAGTCCCGCGATTTGGACATATATAGTTTCCTCCCATCACACCTCTTTGTGTGTGATGTAGACGACAAAAATCTCTAACCGAGGCTGAGTGTACTAGGACTGGACGACACTCGGAGGTGGACCAAATGGCGTGACGGTACACGGAGGAGACCGAAAGACGTAGACTGTCGTGGAGGGTATCTATACCTACACATCCGGTAGGATTTCACAGTGGATGATCTAGGAGATATTTTCACTTTTTACCATTTCTTGTACTTTACAGTTGGACTTGTATTTCCTTCCCCTTTTACTTTTCATCACTCTTTTGTTATGAAGTTTTATATAGTTTTTTGTTTTCCTCTTGTACTCTGTTGTGTACATTTTTAGGTTATAAAGGAAATTCCTTCCCAGTTTTGGGTATTTATTCCTTTGGTGATAGTCTATAGCCTTTGGCCTATGGAAGGCAGGCTTAGGTTAGTCACAACATGGGTCTTGGGGGATGGGTTGTGACAAATTGGTATCAGAGGATTCAGTTCTACATTAGAACATATAACTCTAAACTTTTATATGAAGCAATAGTGTTAAGGGTATTGCGTGTGGTTTTCAGTTTAGGGAGTCCGGTGTTGGTGCGGAGGCCAATGTATCCACACACCAGGACCCTGACTTTTGATTTTCAACTCAGTGCACAAATACATAGATTGAATGTGTGTTTTGAAGTCTTTGAGTCAGCTCAAAAGGTATAACTTTTTGAATGTGGCACACTTGTTTCATTTCTGGATGCCTCCACACCGAAAACCAGTTAGGGTTCTGAGAGTGGAACAATATGGAAGCCCACTAAGCGAAGAGGCCTCGGTGTATGGCCTTATCATAGCGGAGGAGATAGAGGTACCACTACTCTTTGGGCCACCTATGACACCAGCACCAGTAGTAGAGAGTGCAGGCTTCCTGAGTACGTTGCACGAGTTCCAGCACTACAGACTGCCCATGTTCAGGGGTGATACGGACCCGTAGGCAGCTAAGGATTGGATAAAGGCTATTGGGAGAGTCATTAGACTAGTAGGTACACTATACTATCTTATAGTGATCCTTTCCATGATTATCCTTCAAGAAGTAGAAGACAGATGGTGGAGCCAAATGCTCTAGGTGCATGAAGAGGTGACACTTCTCTGGGCAGACTATGAGAGACTGTTTTGTGTGGAGTTTTTCCTAGCCACCCTATGTGTAGTTCATATATTGGATCTAATTCATCTGCAGCAGGGCATCATGATGGTGGCATAGTACTCAGTAGGGTTCCCCGTAATCTCATGCTACTCCACAGATATGGTGTGATACTCATTCGTCCGGTCTCGGACCTTCGAGCAGGGGCTCATGCGAGAGATCATGGCTTCTATGATCTCACTCAACATCCCAACGTAAGAGGGGGTGGTAGAGAGAGCCCTCATAGTGGAGAGTTTCCTTTCTGAGTAGTCACCAGTAGAGAGACCCACCACCGGTTGTCACGTAGCAGAGTCTTATATAGCTGGTAGAAGACAGATGTCGCAGAGATCCAAGTAGACCAGACCATATTGTGGTTGACATCAGGACACAGGTTCGGTTGTACAAGGCACAAGAGACAGATCCAACCATTCAAGGAATAACCAGCGTATCAAATTCGGCCGGCAGGGTCACATGGCAAGTGACTGTCCAAACCATCGTTCAGATTTTCAGTAGATGGTCGTGTTAACACCCAGGCTGAGACATAGCTTCGATCAAGGCGGTTCGATGGGTGTTGAAAAACGTGGTAGTGGAGTTAGTTATACAGCTGGCAGTGGTTGTCATTTCGAGGTGTTACTATCACCCCCACCAGGCGGTCCACCACGACTGCAGGGAGTAGGTGGACATGGGAGAGCTCACATCCAGGAAGCTGAGGGCTATAATCATGGCACTCCGGAGATGATTTGAGGTACGATATGTGTCTACTCTACCTTATCTGTAGTTCTTATTGACACATGTGGCAGTTTCACATTCATTGACACCACCCTAGTTGAGAGCTAGAATATTTTGAAAGAGTCGTTGTCTCTATAGATACGGCTAGAGACTCCAACGGGAGAAAATTAGATGATTACACACTGTTGGCGGCAGTGTGATCTTACTCTAGGAGGAGAGAGCATTGGCTAGGATATCCTAGTAGTAGTGTCAAGGCCTTATAATGCAATCTTGGGTATGGAATTTTTATCTACAGACCATGCTCAGATTGACTGCATTAGGTTCAAAGTGAGGTGTGTCTGCACAGATGGGACCTGTCTACCTTCACCGGCGAGAAGGGAGCCTTTTTATCATAAGACAGAGTTACTCGGAGTAGGGTGCAACCGATCTCTCATTAGATATCTTACCTAACCCTCGGATCAGTTGATGTGGAGAGTCTGACTTATCCTATAGTGGTGGAACAGTACACAAATGTTTTCTCAGATGATGTCCCAAGTCTACATCCTCATAAATAGGTGGAATTCTACATTGAAATGTACCCCGAGATGACACTGATATATATTGCAGTGCATCGGATGGCTCCTGCGGATCTTCACAAGTTGCGGGTACAACTATATGACTCACATGTGAAGGGATTCATCCGGCCCAGTGTTTCTACCTGGGTAGCCCTGATTCCGTTCACCAAGAAGGTGGATGGGAGGCTGAGGTATTGTGTCGACTGCCGTCTCCTGAATCAGTTGAACGTGATGAACAAGTACCCACTTCGGAGGATTGATGAATTATTTGATCAGCTGAATAGAGAATTGTGGTTCTCAAAGATAGACCTCATATAAGGCTATCACCATATTAGTGTTCGAGGCTAGGATGTGCAGAAGACGGACTTTAGATGTCAGTACGGCCTCTACGAGTTCTTGGTTATGCCTTTTGGCGTAACTAACGCTCCAGCAGTGTTCATGTGAATCATGAATATGATTTTCCAGCCATACCTCGATCGCTTTATCGTAGTCTTCATCGAAGACATTTTGATCTACTCGACTACTGATGGGGAGCATGCATTCCATTTGCAGGTAGTACTGGACACACTCCAAGAGCACCAGCTTTATGGTAATCTCTCTAAGTGAACGTTTTTGATGCAAGATGTTCACTTTTTGGGACATGTCATCTCGGAGGTGGGAGTTTCAGTGGATCTAGCAAAGATTGAGGTGGTACATTCTTGGGAGACACCCACGAGTGTAACATAGGTACAATGTTTTCAGGTTTTGGATGGTTACTACTGGATATTTGTTCCAGACTTCTCCAGAGATTCAACAACACAATCAACCCCAACGAAGATGGGGAAACCCTTTGTGTGGTCATAGAGATGATATAAGAGATTTCAAGTGCTGCGGCAGAGGCTGACTAGTGCCCCCATATTGGGGCTTCCAGATGAAGTCCTGGGGTATGTAGTCTATTGTGACGCATCAGGGACCAGACTAAGGTGTGTCCTGATGGAGGAGAGAGTATTGATCGAATATGGTTTTCATCAGTTGAGACAACACGGGGAGAACTACTCTACCCATGAAATGGAGTTATCAATAGTGGAGTTTGCCTTGAATATGTGGAAACACTATCTGATGGTTGAGCGTTTTACCATGTACTCTGATCACAAGAGTCTCAGGTATATCTTCTCTCAGAAGGACATGAACCTGAGATAGTGAAGTTGTCTTGTGTTCCACCGGGACTATGACTTTGAGATAGTCTATAATCTTGGGAATTGTAACATTGTTGAATATGCACTCAGTAGGAGGTATGGTATATAGCTGTTAGGAAAAGTGACAGAGCAGCTAGCCTCTTTGAATATATCCTTTATGGATAGAGATGGAGCATATTTCCTATAGTCTCTCACAGTCACACCTCTACTCCATCTGCGAGGTACATCATGGGAACGCTGACTGCGAGACATGATGTGTTCAGATATCCACAAGGCTGGCACCTGATGGATTTTCTGAAAGTGGGGAGCACGTCATCCTTTTCATGGGGAATACTATGGTGCTAGTGTCACTTCAGGAGGAAGTGTTGAGGGAGTTCCACACATCCTCTCTAGTGGTACATCCAGGAGTGGCGAATATGTACTAGGATATCCGGCGACAACACTAGTGGTTTTGGATGTTGAAGGGAGTTGTAGATTTTGTCTCTCAGTGCCACACTTGTAAGCAAGTGAAGGTAGAGAACCATGTACTAGTAGGCTCGGTGCCACCTTTAGAGGTCCCATATTGGAAGTGGGATGGGATATACATGGAATTTGTGACAGTACATTAACACACATACAGGGATCATGAGTCGATTTGGGTGAGCGTCGACCGACTCACAAAGTCCACCCACTTCTTACTGATCAGAGAGAAGGGATCAGCAGAGATCTTGGGACGCATATATGTGAAAGAGATTATGATGAATTATGGAGTACCTTATTCTATTTTCTATGATCTTGACACACGGATTACTTCCAGGCTATGGAAGGGGTTGAATGATGCTTTCGGGATGCAGCTTCATATGAGCACCGCCTTCCATCCACAAATGGATGGCCAGTCTAAGTAAAAAAATTCAGAAACATGAGGACATGCTATTTGCTTGTGTCCTCGACATAGGTCGCATATGGGAGGATCACTTACCTTTGGTGGATTATTCATTCAACAACAGATAACACTCCACCATTCGGATAGAACTTTTTGAGGCGTTAATAGGGCGACCTTGCAGATCACCTTTGTGTTGGACTGATCCTGGGGGGTCAGCACTAGTGGGACCAGAGATGGTATGGGCTACCACAGAGAAGGTGAAGATCATCGAGGAGTTGATGAAGACTGCACAGAGCAGGAAAAAGTCGTATGCCAACAGGAGACAGAGACCTATGGGGTTCGAGGATGGCGACAACATCTTTCTACAGGTCTCACCTCGATGGAGATTACAGAGAATATTTCGAGGCGGAATGTTATCTACGAGATTCATCAGACCTTTTTAGGTCCACAACAGATTTGGTGAGGTGGAATACCACTTATCACTTCCATCTTAATTGCAGAGGGTGCACAACGTCTTCTATATATCCCAGCTGTGAAGATACATGCACGAACCTTCCCACATCATCGACCATGGCGAGATGGATGTCGATGATGGGGTGACTTTTATGGATTTCACAGTGGAGATGGACGATCAATATGAATTGGTCCTTCGTGGATGGTTGATACCACTGGTGCGTGTTCGTTGGAAGCATGGGAACCTCCAAGAGAGTATATGGGAGCGAGAGGTGCAGATTTTGATTAGTACCCCCACTTGTTCCCTTAGTTCAAGTTGTAGATTATGTGGATGAAAAGACCTAAGGTGGGGAAAATGTAAAGAAAAGGATTTTTCCATGTAAATTTATTTAATTAAATGGGAATTTTACGAGTCTGCGAAATTTTACAGCACAAGATTCTGAGGCCCAATGTGCCCAGAATCAACTTGTAAAGTTTTGTTCGGGTATGTTCAGTAAACGTATGAGTGGGTTTATATATATTTTTAATTGGTGCTCGGAATTGAAATCTGAGGGCACCGTTGAACTATTACCACTAGTATTCAATTAAGAAGACTTTCATGTCAACGGTAGTGGGTCGAGAATATACGATAATTTTGGGTTTTACGTGAAAGATTAAAATAAAAATAAATGTGTGTGACACTTTTTTTTATTTTATCGACAACCATGTGGGTGTTGGGAGGTTGGGCCCACTGGAACTATAACCTCCATGTGGAGGTTGGATGTGGGGACCACCAGGCCATAACCTCTCATGATAGGTTATGATGGTTGGGACAACCACACTTCACCCTCCATGTGAGGTTAATGTGGTGGCGACCACATGAGACCACATAACCTCCCATTTTCAATAATATGGGTGGGGGCCACCCGACCCCTATTAATGATAGGAGAGGAAAACCTCTCAACACCCCTACTTAATGAGGGAGATACTCATGACCTCCCCTAACATAAATGCTACCAACACACCACCCTTAATTCACCAACATTTGTAATTAATTTCCCCAATTTAAATATTGTGAAAACAATTTAATTAGAGAAATCATATCACTTTTGGATTTTGGGAGGATTATTACGGAGTGGAGAGATTGGGGGAAATATATTTATCCAAAGAAAAACCTCATCTCCAAATAAAGAACGAAGAATGAAGAAAACTGACAATGATCTCCTTTGACCTTCATCCTTGGATCCTACGAACGTGGGACATCCTCAACCGACCTTCCCTCCATAACGTCGTCAACGAGCCGACACACGATCTCAATATTGGAAGTGTGTGGTGAATGTGACAACTGATTATATCCTCTGCCTTCTTTCACGACTTCATCATCGAACAATGAACAAAGGTAGGGTTTTATTTTCATTTGATGTTCAATGTTCTTCCTTTCTTCAAATTGAAGAACAACGATGCTTTCTTTTTGCAGGTGGATAGTTGTGTTTAATTATAAAGGACTGATTGCTATCACCCTAATGATAGAGCGTGAGGCCAAACTAACATGGTTTTACACCCTCCGTTGATCTCTTTTGTGACATCCTTCAGCATGGAGATGAAATGAAGAGGTGAGGAAGGAGGGAAAGACCAAGACCGCGCTCCCCGCGACCTCTGGGACCTGCATTGCCCCGAGGCGTCCCACACCAAAACTGAACAAACTGGCCCTGGCCGGCCTGTTGCCAGCTTTCCCGACTACCTCCCAGCTCATGGCCGCCCGGCCTCCCGCGCCGCCACCCAGCTCCTGGCCGAACCGACACCCTGGCGAAACCGGAAAGTCATATTGGATTTGTGGCCCCCGCTCGTGGAACCCCTGTACCAACTGGTCCAAGACACACCCTCTATGTCGAGCCACATTGGGCCACACCCTCATGGTTCTCCAGGCCGAAGAGGCCCTAGGCACGGGCAGGACCACCCATGCGGTCTGCTGGGTCGGGCCCAGCAATCCAGGCCACACCCAATGGGCCGACACGCCAAATGGGCCATGCCAGATTCAATGGGTCCGGTCGGTTTGACAGGAACCAGGTCAACCCAGACTAAGATGGGTCGGACCAGACCTGGATCTACAACCGACCCTTTACATTCTTTGGTCATATCTTTGGCACTGAACGTCTGTTTGAAAAACAGTCAGTAGCGCTGGTAATCATGGAGCTTGAAGTTCATTTTGAGTATACCCAATTGGAGTTTGGGATATAGTATAGATTCTGTTATGTTGGATCATCCAAGAATCCAACCGGGCCCCTGGGACTAAAAGGCTAATAACTGTCAGACCAGGCGCCCGATTGACGCGCCGTTTGTTGCATTGAGACTCCTATTTTTTAAGGTAATGCTTTGGCCAAAGATCAAAGCACAATTTATTGAAATGAAATGGATTACAAAAGTCGGAAGGATGGGATTTTTTTTACAATCTCTATCAAACAAGTATAATAATTAATCAGGCAACATGTCCATCCAGGTCATGTTCTGATGAACTGCTTTGTTGGAAAGAGCATCTGCAACAGAATTCTCTTCACGGTAGGCATGGGTAGCTATGTAATCAATCCCATAAAGCAAGTTCACACAATTAATCCAAAGAGTGGTGAGCGGCCAAGAAAGATGAATGATGCCATTATAGATGGCATGAATGATAGTAGTAGAGTCACATTCAATCCAGATCTTTCCCTAACCTCTTTAAAGTGCAAAATCGACTACATGGATGACACCTAGAATTTCTGACTCCAGAGATGAAGAATGACCACATCCAGCATAGAAGCAACCCTGACACTGTCCAGCTGAGTCTCTGAAGATGGCACCATAACTGGAAGGACCTGGATTTCCTTTAGAAGCACCATCAGTGTTCACTTTGATCCACCCCGGCATCGGTGATTGCCAGAATACTTCAAAAGGACGTTTGGTCTTTGGGAAAATTCCAGGTACATGGAGATGGCGAAGGATCTCGAAGTCACCAACCGAGTTGTTGCAATAGTCTTTTTGAATTGAAGAGGCTTCATGAATCACAATAAGAATCCAAGATTTTCCTGCATTGAGACTGAATTAGTGTTTATTATGAATAAGATCATTTCTATCGTACCAAATCTCATGTAGGAGTTCCGCCACTGCCACAAGAAAAAGATTTTTAACCTCTAGAGAGGATTCATATCTAATGCATCTTTTTTAAAAACAAACAAATAGAGTTAGATAGGGGCCATATGCAATTAAATAAATTAAGAACATAATTCCATAAGGCATATGACGTCTCACATGACAAAAAGAGATGACCAGCATCCTCCCTGTGTTGGTTACACAAGTGACATTTAGAGCATAGTTGTTTGTTAAAAGTTTCAAACAGGCTTCAGTAGGCAATCTATTATGAGAAATGCCCCAAATAAGGGTGAGCCTAGAAATTTTGATCTAAGGTTTGTTAAATTGAATCACCCATTTAAAATTAGATTCATATGTAGAAATGTTATGCTTATAGATGTTTTTAGAATATAGGATGCCATTAGGAGCAGGTTCCCAAACAAGGAAGTCACCATTAGAATAAAAATGGTGATTATAAATAATCTGCGCAATATTGTCAGGGAGGACATGTATATGAAAATGTAAGAAATCATTTATGGAATGACTAGTATCTTCTGAAATTATATTAGACGGTAACAAAGATATCAAGGGGTTACCACACCAATTGTCACACCAAAAATTGATGGAAGATTCAACACTAACCATCCCTCTAGCATTTTCCACGATCTTGTGATACGAATCCCTAATAGAAGGCCAGATCCAAGAGTTGATGTAATTAAGATTCCCATTTATAAGTTTATCATGGAATCTATGTTTCAGGAATTCAGAAGCTTTGGAAGTACAATTAATAATACGCCATGTAAGACAAGCCTGAAGAGCATTATTGAACAGCTTTAAATTTTTTATACCAATGCCACCTTTTTCAAGAGGTTTACAACATTATTTCCAAGGGATAGTGATAAGTTTCCTTTCAAGAATACTACCCATCCAGATGAAAATTTTAATATATGTATTAATTTTTCTGAAGATGCCGGAAGGCCATTTATAAATCATAAGAGAGTAGACCATTTTAGAGACAATGGTCAAATTGACCAGACATATTCTTCCAGCCATGGAGAGAGATTTCCCATTCCATGTGGAGAGTTGTTTTATGATTTGATCAATGATATTAAATATGTATCTAGCTTTAGGACGACCCCAAAATATTGGGACACCCAAGTAACTGAAAGGTAAGAGGCCTTCTTTAATTCCAAGGTGGGTAGTAATGCTAGATTTTCTTCTGATAGGAAATCTCTTTCCAAAAAAATATACGATTTATTCTAGGAAATCGCTTGTCTTGAGACTTCCTCATAGTGACGAAGAGCTTGGTTGAGGACATGAATGTTCATTTGATCGCCTTTAAGAAACAAGATGATATCATTAGCATATAAAGTATGGGTAGGGGTATTAAGGTTTCTGGAAACTTGTATAGGTTTAAGCTGACCCCGAGCAACCAGATTATTGAGAAGTATGCTTAAGTAATCTTCAGAAATAACAAATAGGATGGCCGAAAGAGGGTCGCCCTGCCTGAATCCTTTAGAGCATTTAAAAAAACCTATAGGGATTCCATTAATCAGGGAAAAAATAAAATCAGAGCGAAATAAATTTTTGAGTCTTCCAATGAATGAATCATGAAAACCAAAGTTTTTTAAGACTTTAAAGACAAAGTTCCAGTCTATGGTGTCAAAATACTTTCTGATATCATGTTTGATGGCCACAAACCCCCCTCTAGTGTTTTTTAGACTATTGGTACATTTGGAGGCAAGAAAAATACAGTCCTGAAAGGACCTTCCCTTAATAAAACCGAACTGATTCCATGAGACAATTTTATTGCAAATAGGCGCCAGTCTATTCGCAATAATTTTGGTAATGACCTTATAAATAGTGTTGATGAGAGCAATTGGCCTGAATTGATGGATCTTTGAGGCATTTTAAACCTTGGGTATTAAAGATAGGAATTGAGCATTGATACCATGAGGTAGAGATCCATGAATGAAAAAGGTCTTAAAAAGGTTACAAACATCATTGTGGATAATTTCCCAATGCTTTTGAAAGAAGCCGTTATTGAACCCATCTGGACCAGGAGCACTATCCGGATTAAGTCCAAAGACAGTATCCTTAATTTCATGATCAAGAGGGGTGATTAAAAGAGATTCCTTGTCTCTTTCATCCACCATTAAGGGAATAATATAATATCTGATATCAATGTTTATCTCCGGGCCATTAAATATGTTGTAAAAATACGAGATAACATGATCTGTTATGGATTCTACAGAATCAATGATCAGGTCATTATGGATAAGCTCAGAAAGGGGACGATTTCCTTTCTGATTATTTGAAGGGAATTATAAAATTTTGTATTGTGATAACCATCTGCAAGACATTTAGTCCTAAACATTTGCTTCCGAATATTATCCTTAAAAGTGAGAAGGGAATTATGTTTAAGGGTGATATTTGATTCCAATTGAGGGTCCATATTGAAATCAGAATTAGCGCTTTGAATTTGGACGCGGCTGAGTACACATTCAAGAGAGTAAATATATAGATCAATTTGAGATTTTGTAGATTTACACCATCCTTTAAGGGCCTATTTTAGAATTTTCAACTAGAACATACACGCAAAAGAATCCTTATGGTGTTTCATAGAGTTCCAAGTGTTAAGAATAAAAGTGACACAATCAGGATTCAAAGACCAAGCATTATTAAATTTAAAAGGAAGAACAAGCTTACGGTCATTCATAAGGAGGCTTAATAGAATCAGATGATGGTCATAATTAATTCTAGGCATTGTTATACTAGATATATTATCCGAAATATCAAGGGCCTTCATGTTAACAAAAGCCTTGTCGAGCTTATGATGAGGCATCCAATTAGGATATCTTTTTCATAGGAATACATAGAAATTTGATGTATCGACACATGGATTGAGTAGTGGACCCTCCTAGAATCATGTGTGCTTGTGAGGAAACCCTGTGGCTAGCTGCTTTCTGACTGTTGTTCTTGGATCCTGCGTGGGTTCGACAGCTCTGTCTACTGTTCCTGGATCCTGTGTAGGTTCGACATTTCTGACTACTGTTCCTAGATATTTTATGGGGTCAATAGTTTGGAATACTATTCCTAGATCATATGTGGGTTTGACAGTTCTGACAGCTGTTCCTAGATCCTATGTGGGATTGACGGCTCTGACTGTTGTTTCTGGATCATGTGTGGGTTCGACAGCTCTGACTATGGTTCCTAAATCTAGTGTGGGTTCGACATCTCTGAATAATGTTCTTCGATCCTATGTGGGTTTGACATTTCTAATTTTTGTACTAGGATCCTCTGTGGGATCGAGAGAATAGATTATTTAATTGATACATATAATCATCTCTAACTCTCAACAAAAGTTGTATACCGGTTTAAGCTGAGTCAGTAACTTTTGTGTTTTCCTCATTATTGAGATAGATTACTTGATAATATAGGTATATGTATGGGAATATATCTAAGTGGTGTTATCTTTTGATTTCATACCTTTTGGTTTATCCTTGTTGGATTTTGTGAGACATTGAGGGTCTCGAGTTCCCTACTGAGTATCATTGTACACACCCCTGCATGGGCTTTTCCCTCACCTCATTGTGTGGGATGTAGACGATAGACAATGTTGACCGAGGATGAGTGTACCAAGACTGGACAATATCCAGATGTGGACCACATGAAGTGACGGTACATGGAGGACATGGATGGGTGTGGAGTGTTGTGGAGGCTATATTTACCTACCCTTCAGATAGGATATATAGTTGGACAATCTAGGTGATATTTTTCCGTTTTCCATTTATTGTACCGTATAGTTGGGCTTGTATTTCTGGCCCCTTTTACATTTCATCACTATTTTATTATAATGTTTTACTTAGTATTTTTCTTTAATCTTGAACTATGTTGAGTGTTTTTTCAGGTTATAAAGGCAATGACTTCCCAGTTTTAGTGATTTATGCCTTTGGTGCTAGTCACCAGCCCCTGGCCTATTGAAGGTGGGCTCGGGGTAGTCACGGCACAGTCCCTAGGGGATGGTTCATGAAAAATAAGATGAATATGGGTATATATGAATATATTTTAATTTTAATTTTGGATTGAAAGAAAATCTATGATTTGAGAAAAAATATACACATCTTGATGTTTTGAATATATTGGTTTAGTGGAAGCAATAATATTTCGAACTAGATTGTTAGAATTATGTATACATGTTTTTAGAATCGATGAGGAAATATTGTGTGATTAAATCACATTTAAATTACTAATTGTTTTATTAAATCAAACATAGACCGTTGTTAATAATGTATTCATATATCCAGGTGGGTCCATCATAAGTTGGGTTCTTTTGGATTGTTTTGAGAAAGAATATCATGTAATGGGGACCATAATAGGAATAAGTTCCAATTTTGTAATTTTATTTTTCTTAAACATAGTATAGAGACACTAATATGGTAATAATACTAGAAAAAAAATATTTAGATAAATCATATGATTAATTAGGGAAAAGAGTTAATGCTCAAGTATCAAAAATTCATATGTGAAATTATGGAATTATGGAATACCGAAAATCACTTTGTGGTGAGGTAAATGAAAAATCATTCTTAATACATGGGGAGATTTGTATCACTAAAAAATAACCAGAATGATGTAATTCAAAATGGGATATTTTTTTCATCAGTGCACATTTAATAATGACCATATTAAATGAATCTAAAACATGAATCTCATAAGATAAAATCATTTTTTACATATATAATTGCATTTTAATAATTTTCTTGAAAAAATTAACATCAAGATAAATAAAATTTAGACTGAATAAAAGTAATTTTATATAATATTAATTGAACATAAAAATGGTTTTTTATAAAGAATATGTGTTATATGTCTTCGATGAACTCCTTCCTAAAAAATCAACTATTGAATTTCATTAAATAAAAGTATATTGATGCTTATGATATTTATATAAAAAATATAATTAAAAGTATGTACTATCATTATTTTGACCATGGAACCCAATATCTCAATATAAACATGAAAACATGGATTTATATATGATTATTGAAAACATACATTTTTAAGGAATAAGAATAGAATGAGAGGTGTGAGGAGTGAAAGGATCTATTTTGGTGAAATATGAAATAAGGCACAACATTATATATTAATGTAATCAATATTATTTTGTTCATAAATTACTAAAGATATGGGGATCACCTCTCCAGATTGATAAAACAACACAATTCATTCTACAATCTTCTATTGATAGGTTATAACTTTTCATTAGAAATTATAATATGAATGAGTAAAACAATAGTTTACATGGTATCCTTAATACATTGAATATTTTTTAGTACTATACTGTATATTTAGGGTTAATTTATATAATTATGGTTTAAATGGTAAAATGGCAATTAATTGGATAAAAATCAACTGATAGGGGTTGTGGAGTATCTACACAACCATCTAAACAGTATAAATTGAATAAAGGGTATGCCAATCTTATTTATCAGGGAAGGAAATATCCATATTACTTGATTGGTTTCAGGAAACCTTATATATAGTCTACATCATGCATTAATGTTTCAGGATTCATTTTTTCAATTTTGAGGGTTATATTCTTCAAAAATTATGTTTCATAAGTGTAATAAATAAATAATAATTCATTTTTGATGAAGTATTGAACATTAGTTCATAATTATTGAATATTAGTTATAGAGTAAGGGGTGATTACAACTATGTTTTAGATATAGTAAAAAACATAAATCTCATATGGATTAAAATAAAGTGTGTCTCATTATCCTCCTGTATAGTTCATATATTATAAGGATTCTAATTGTAAAAATGATTGGTTATCTATAAATTAAAAGTTAATTGTGATACACATTATAGTGAATGATCGTCTTCTATAAATTTTTTGAAAATAATAATGTATTATTTTCATAATCATTCTCCCAATATATGAAATACCATATAAAATAATGATATAATTATTTATTTCTTAAATATTATGACTTAGTAAATTATGTGTGGTTTCCTATCATAAAATATCTTATTTATCTAATCATGTTATTTTGTAAACAAAATAGTTTATAAAAATTTAATGAGAGAATATTTTGACTTAGGAAAATGTCATTTAAAAAAAATAGATTATTCCAATTAAATAGTAATGTGAATTTCACATAATATCCTAAAAGGCATTTGGGGTTTCTTTATAAGATTATTTTATAGATAAAAATTAGTTACAAAAAAAATTAGGAATATTATTGGTTTAATAGATTCTAAGCTTTATAATAGTGAACAAAGAATGGGTTCAACAAAAAAAGAATAACCAATTAACCTCAAAACATTGGATGTTATGGAGTGAAAGGAGTTTGAATACAATATTCAAGGAATTGAACATTAGGAATGTGATTATTAAATAACAAAATTATTCAAACTAGTATATTATAAATATGTAATTCACCAATGATTTTAGTGAGTGGGTTTTAGATTTTTTTATAGGGATCTGGAATGAATTACATATATATGTAATATTTTTTATAAATCCTTAAAAGTGAAACAATCATATAGACGTCATGAATTTCTATTATATATTATATTTTTTCAAGGTTGTTTGTGTATGTGCTTTAAATGTATTTTAATATTATTTTTAAATATAATATGTATTATCTTTTACAAATATAAATTTCAGTTACATTATTATATCATGTTGGTTGTATATTTTATATGTTTTGAAATTACTCTTTACCCGTTAATGATTATCATAGTTTCATCCCTAAAAAATGTTCATTATGAAGTAATATAGGTTTGGGATACATGGTAATGGTTTTATAAGTTTTGTTTCATATAGACATTTTATATGCTCTCATGAGGGCCAATATATATATTTTTTACACTGGATAACCCCAAAAATAATTCCACATTAAGTGAAATTCATTATGTATTTTTTATGATATGGGCGAAAAATTGATATTGAATCACCATTCATACTTTTGGATATATAACTATCATAATAACTATTGAAAGAAGTTATTAAGTTGACCTTAACAATATAATATTTATAACCCCTATAATGTTATATGGGTAGATAACCAAAGATATCTCATCAAGATCCAAGCTAATTAATATATTTTTTATTAACCTAATTAATATTTTTATTATTTTTAATGAGTTAAAAATAAAAATTAATATTGTGTGTTTATGTGTGTATTGTTTTTATGGAATGAAAATAAATTTTAAATACATAATTTATAATGATATTTCATAGAAATGTGAGTATTATAGGATAAGTGTTTATGGGTTCCTTTAATACCACACACTTATACATTACAATGAACATGTTCCTCACATGCATGATAATTTTATACTATAAATGGTTGATATGAGTCAACAATTCACCTATAAATATCTATTGTGAACAACATACTGACCTATTTGATAGGATTCCATTATAATAATATCCACTAAAGATATTATTCCATCTACATAGAAATATCCATAATCAACTCATCACCCAATTACCAATTATAAATGGTAGGATATTTTAACTAAGTTGTTGGAAAATTATTGGTCTATGAATTTAGAAAACAATGAATACCATTGAATAGAGGAATATTCATTAACCTTCTATCCATATTCATTCCAAACACCGAAGATATCAATTTTATCATGATTTTTTCACAATAATAAATAGGAATCCCATATCCCCCCTCGTAGATAAAACCATTGGTCACCTCTCCAGGATCATGAAGGTGAATATCTCAAACAAAAATTGTAATAGTAGGGGGAAGAAAACAAGAAAAATAAAATATAGTTAATGATTATATTAATAAAACTTATTACATAAAATTATAAACCCCTAAATAAATAAAATACATTACTATATGAGAAGGATCTAAATACACTTTAATTTAGTTTTACCAAAATTAATACATAATATTTAAAATTAATTCACATTATATATGAATTTAATCACCAATGATATAAATATTCAATAATTTTAGATATTTTCAACAAGGTATGATAAATTGCTACTTCATTCAGATTAAAAAAAATAGAAGCTGTGAGTACCAACCACAATTGATATATATAAAAAATATGGAATAATTTATAGGAAATGTGAATTTTTTATTTAAACTAAAGTGAAAAGATTTGGGTGAATTTTGTTTCTATATTTTAATAGATATTGGGAAATTATAGATTTTAAAAATGATTCATTGAACTATTAATTGTTAATATTTGATATTTAATTTTATGTGAATAATTATTCAATGAATTAAATATAATGATATATGTTCTGAAATGTTTCATGGGATAAAAGTGTGAACTTGCATTATTTTGAGATCATATAATATAGCTTTAATTATGAGAGAAATTATTATAACACATGGGAAATTTATTTTCACATGGACCTCATATATTCTTATGTAGGTCTATGTCATGGGAATTTAATTTTATATAATGAATAATTTTAAACACACATAATGTTGTTGTTATGATGGTTAATCATATGTATATATTATACCATGGAATTTAATATCTCCCATCACAAATCCAATCCAAAGATAGTTGTTGGTAACAATTTTTAGTCCAACATAACACTTTTATAAATCAAATATGTTATATTTTAATTATACATATAAACGTTTCCATGTGATTTATTATTCTATGAGAGATTCTTCTATTTATATTACCCCACACGACAACGATTTCCTAGAATATATTCTGACATAACAACATGAGAATCTATGGTATTAATAAGTAGTTTCCATTACCTCCAATTAATGTTATATAGACACATCAATCCCAATTGAATCTTCTATTGTTACATTTTGTTTTCACACACCCCTTGGATTTTTATTTTATTATATAATAACACCTCAAAACACATATTTAATGTTCTAAATACTTTTAAATAATTTGGGACCTACTGAATTCAATTTCAAATTAAATTAAAATTTAGTAATTGTTATAAAATATATTTATATTTAATAAATTTATTATCACCCAAAACATAATACATTTTTCAGTAATTCTAATTTTCAATGAAAATATCTAAAATATTGTTATTTCCAATTATTTTTTTTAGATTAAAATATGCATTCAATCATGAAATTTGATTGAAATTTTCTCATAGACACTCACATGACACTCAATAACATATTTTCTAATATCAGGAATAACCAATATACTTGGGGAAAATTTATATTACCTAGGAAATATTGGAAGAATGATTCAATTCCAATAAAATTAATTTTTTTTATATCTATAGACTTTATGAATAATGACTATGTTGAATAGCATAGGAGATACAATTTTCTTAAATGAACAAAAAGATATTTTTATTTAATTATGACTATCATAACGTAACCATAAATTAGATTTAATGATCATTATTAACCAAATTATGAAATATATAATGGTATTACTAAACTATAAATTTTTTTCTTTGTAAAAAATGACGCATTTTTAGTAAAGTTTTTTCTTCATCAAAAATATAGTTTCTTAAAAAATAGGTTTTCATGATTTTTATGATACTTGTTTTAATTAATTTCTAGAATATTTAGAAACTTTATTGGAATAATTAAATTATTTATTTAATTTATCATTTGAAGGTTATTATATGATTAATTTATTATAATTCTTAGATAATAATTATTTTTAAATGAATAATGAAAATGATGATTTTTATGAAATATTTTATTTTATTTTTAATTATCTGAAAAGATAAAATTATATTCCTAATTAGATTTAAAATTTAATATATTCAATTTGATGTAAAATAATCTAATTATGGTTCTAAAAATTATTTTTATAATTAATGTTATTATAAAATCATTTGATATTTTAAAATGCCATTTTTCTGAAAACCCATTTTTCATTACATTTTGGTAGTTTAATTTTATATTAAAATGTTCAACTTCCATGTTTTTAATTAGAAAAAATGGATTCCATTTTTTATATCATAAATTATCAATTTTGTAAAAATTTATCTTCTATTTTTGGTTAATATAAATAGTACAATAATAATTTTGGATACCATAGTAATGGGTAAATTTGGTAATTTTCAATTAAAAATAAAATTTTTGGACAATAGGATGACCATAAAACATTATTAATTTTATTTTATGAGTCAATTTCATATATATTCTTCCAATATTTGGTTCTATGTTTGTTTTAAATTGTGGTGTGATTTTTAACATTAAAATATTTTATATAAAGAATGTACACGATGTCACACTCTTCATTTTAATAACAATTCCATATTTATCATTAAGAAAAATTGGATATGTTAAGTTATAAATATAAATTTGAAATATAATTGATTTATTTTCATCATGGAAATTTAAATTTAATTTTTTGTGAAGAATTATGTTATAAAAATTGTTACGCAATGATTGGGTAGTAATTGTTATATTATTAAAAAACAAATTAATAATATTAAAAATACTAAAAGAAGTGAAATTTGAATGAATTAATGTGAACCATGAATGTCTTATATAAAAAAAAATTTGGGATGTATTTATATATTTGGTTAAAACATTATTTTTAATTTATATTAATAAAATCACCAATATGAGTAGTTCTAAATTTGACATTAATGATATCATTTAATTGATTTTATTTTATTAAATGGTATAAAATTAATAAAATTTATTATATTCATCTAGTAGATTAATATATTTCTTATATTAAAAATCATAATAACTTTATGTTCCATATTCTATTTTATATAATCTTCTTCGAGAATCAAAATGTAAAAAACTATTGTTCTCACTATAAGTGAGAAAAAGAGTTAAATAATTGTTAAAATAAAATTATAAGGGTGAAAATGTTACCCAAACCTTTTAAATTTTTGTTTTAATGAGACACTCTATAAATAACATCATATAAGCTTTAAATATTATAAATTTTGATTCATTTAAAGATGATAATTAATGTACATTAATTTAATATTTAATGAAATTCAAGAGTGTCCACCACTCACATATAAAAGGTAACTTATTTTTACAATTTCCATACAATTTAAAAATCATTGGGTTCATAATATATTTATATAAAAACATTTCTAATATAACTCCAAATGTTATAAAGGCCTTTTTTCAAAATACCATTCTTAGTGGATGAAGCTGTTAATGAGAGGAGATTATGTAAAGAAGATGTATAGTTTTTATCTCCATGTTTCATTTTTTTTATTCTTTCACATCCTAAAAATATTATTCAACCAATATTAAATAATAATAATGTTATCCTGTATATACTTATATTTTATAATTGTAGTTGAATAACCTTTATCCATCTCCAAAATACACTCAATGAGAATGGAATCTGTCGTTCACATATACGACAGACTACCACCTCCCAAACTGATTTACACTATTTTCCATCACCCCCTCTCAAGTTTTATTATAATTATGGATTTATATAGATAGATATATAAATACATATTATATTCACGAAATATTTTTTATTAGTAAAATATAATATATCATTTAATTTAATGCCTATTCAGTCACTAAAAATAATAGCAGCATTCGTGAGTCTATGTAGAAAACCACCTTGACAAAGCCATGTGATTCATATTTAATCACCACATCACATGGATTATATATAAAATTAAATTTAATGAAATAATATGATATATATTTTGTTAATATAATTCTATAAATATAATATAATATTTTAATTTATTCTATAATGATCGTTAAATGATGGAATCCTAACTCATGTGTATGTAAGGCCTATCATATATATTATTGTAATAGGGTTAATTTTTCATAATAATAACCCAAGATTTCATTTTAACCTATAATGTTTGTATAAATATCCATAATATTTCATGAATATTTTTATTTAGATAAATTAGTAATTTCCTCTTTGACCATATTGAACCTAACAAAGTCATTTTGGACATCTGTACTAAAAATTGTCAAAACATTCCACACGAACATAAATGATTAACTAATAATATATATAATTAATAACTGATTAAAAAATAATATAGATTAAAATAAATCTTATAAAATTAAATAATTAACCAATTTTTATTATTTCTAAAAATAAAAAACAAATGTGTTGATTGAGACTCAATGTAGTTGGAATTATTTTAATAAATTGGCTTTTAATGATTTCTGTAAAACACTATTTTTCTTCCTGTTCACTACATTAAATTTTTTTTATTCATCTATGTAAATGGAAATAATAAATTATAAAATGATGTTTTAGGAATATTTTAACTATATTTGAATGGTTTTTAAATAAATTCTTTTACATAATGTTTTAACTTTCTTTACAATAAACAAATGGAATGTTCTATTTTAAAGTATATGGAGACAATGAATTTTCATTCAGCCAATTTTTTTTTGGATTCCAATAAAATATTTTATATTTAATTAAAATAAAAACTCACATTCATTTTGTTTTGGAAATTTTAGTTTAGAAAATGTTTTTAAATGGAATCGGATATATCAATATCTGAAAATGTTTTTTATGAGTGAAAAAAATAATATTATTAGTGAAAGTATTCAAATATTATGATTATATTAATGTTAGTGTGAATTTTTTATAAGGAAGTGTTGTTATATAAAAAAATGAGAGTGGGTGATCTTATTGTTTCTCTCAAATACATTGGGAAAAGGGGTAGATTTTACAAATTAGTTTTCTCGTGATACAATATAGGAATATTATATGATGGATTTTTAAAGAATACGATGGATTCAACTGAATAGTATTCTACAAAGAGGTTATGAGAAAATATTGTGATTGTTATTCCATATTAAATAATGATGGATATTTCTAGTGTAACTGTTTGGTTACGTCAATTATAAATGTGAGGGTTTCTCAAAATTTACCCATGATGGTTAATATAATTATATTTATGATGTTTAATCCATTAATAATTGAAATGGTTCATTATTATGTAAAAGAGAAATATATAACTTCGTTGATAATTTTTCATGTTTTTTATATGTTTCTAAGAAATAATATTTTTTAATTTTTTTGATATGTGATATTTAATGATTTTTTTGAATATATTTTAAATTCATATTATATCTTATGTGTGAAAATATTTATTTTAAACCCAATGTTTATTTGGAAAAGGAATTTTTTATAACTAATCAAATAATAATAATATGTTAATTTATATTTATGTCCATTATTGTTCTTTTTGTTCACATACCATAATTTAATATTATTTTTTATGATTCTAATGTTGAATATGTACAAGGATGAAGTCAAGATGAGTTTTTAATGTTTTTTCATGAAAAAAATCAAATATTTTTCTAAATAAATATATTATGAAAAAAGGATGCTGCTAAGAGAATTCCACTTTGTGAAATACTGTTTGATATCGAAGTGTTATGACATAATTATAGGAAACTATAAACCTAATATATTATCAGTAATGTAAGATATTATATTATATTATATATACAGTATAATGTGTTATTGTTAATGGCATGTCTTTACGGTTGGTATCATATTAATTCTTTAGAATAAATTAGAGGAAATGATGTTTTTTTAGTACAAGTTGAAGGTCCTATATGACAATAATGGTTAGTATGTCAGTGAATATAATAGTTATTATAGATACATTTCAAGAGTTTTAGATAATACAGATAATGATATGTTAGTGTTTACCATCCATAATATTTGGTATACTAGGATAAACTAACATAATATTTTATGTTTTAGTAAATGGATAGATCTACTGGGAACAAAATTTGAAATGGTTGTGAAGAAAAATGTTGTGGCTGTCTGAATGAGCCATTTAACAAAAAGGAAAATGTAGTGGGAGATAATGTGGTCATAATTAACCATATATTAATATTAATGATTAAAAATTATTATTGGTGATTATTGTAATGCTTCAAAATATTTTAGAATTGAATCTACATAGAATTTCATGTGATAATGATAGTAAAGAAAAATTTACTAAATTATCTACGTATTAATTATGTGGAAATAATCACCTAGGAAAAATTAATATATGAATGGTAATATGTATATTTGTGGGAATTGTTTTCAAATTGAAATAATCTTCCTAGGAAATTTAAATCATTTAGTTTAATCCATGAAGGTGAACGGATTTTCTCTTGTGGTTTCAATAGAATGTACTAAATTTAGAGATTATCGTAATTATTCAAATCGATGTTCTTCGGGGATGTATCATGAATGGAATCAATGATACAATATTTATTTATGTATTTAAATACATAATTTAATTGTTATTGATGATGAAAAAACTAAAAATGACATATTAAACATATGTTCTAAACATTAAGGGTAAAAAATTCATTTATATTACATATTTTATAGTCATATTTTATAATTTGTGAAAATTTTATAAGAACTATATAAGGAAAATTTTAAAATATTTTCAAAAAAAGGAATCCTCATTGGCTGGGTGACAACCCATCACATCCAGAATAGCTCCTTGCCTTGAACTCTCAACCATATTTTTACAAGGTTTCTTCGCCTACCACTAGCCTACATGATGTCTTTGTTAGTATGAAATTATTTTTCATTACCTGAATTATTTTATAGAGAGTGATTTGGTTGTTTTGGAAGATATATTTTATCCTATAAATACCCTAACAATTGAAAAGTGTTTAAGGTATTATGTGATTATTATTATTTTGATTAAGATCACTATAATTTTAGAGTGTATTATATGATTAAAGAAAAATATATTACGGGATTTTATTATAGTAATAATGGTTTATTTATATTTTGGAAGGATATATGATTTTATTGTGGATATATATTGATTCATTTTTTTATACAAATTATTAACATATATTGAAGAATATATTTTTATGGAATGTACATTTTGGCATGATAAATTAAGTATAATTGATTTCTTTTCGATATATATGTTAAAATAATCTCCTAAGAATATGTTATCAAATCCCACTAATTTTCTAGGTTTCAATATTAGTATACTATATTATGAGGAATATAATATAGAGTTATTTATCAAATGATATATGTTGTACATTGGTTATTTATATTAAAATTTTGGATATTAAAGTAGTTTTTCATCATTTAGAGGTTTTTTTGGAAATAAGATTTTCCGAGGCAATAAATTTTGATTTTTTATAATCATTAATGGTTGAAGTAATATCTAGTTATTATATTAGGTATTATTTGTTTCATTAATATTTTATTTTAGTTATTTTTGGCATGAAGAATTGATTTTTTAGAACTATTATTTAGTGAAATAGATTCATTTGGAGTGGAAATTTATTAAATGATGAAATTCTTATTTACAAGTAAATATAATTATTTATGTTAATTTTCTTGAAAAAAATTCCTTAAATATAGGAAATTTATTTTCCAAACATAACCACTAACCTATATAATAATGAATATATGGTCTTTCTATAACATATCGAGTTGTAGTTTTTTGGTCATTAACATTCTGAAGATCATTCACTTTATTTTGATATAAGATCTATATCACACTACATCCTCATTTGGACATTATTTTTATCTAAAATGTATATATATTCACCTTCCAAGGTTTTTTTCTATTTTTAAACATTGTATGTGTTATTCAAAATATCCTTGATACTTACATTTCTCTATTTTCAAGAAGTATTTTCATTAACCATTTTTATGTAGTGGGATTTCAATAATTGTACTTCAAAATTTCCACTTTTGATTAATGAAAATGAGCACATATTTAAATAACATGACTTATTAATGTGTTGTATAGTGTAATATAATAATATTATAGATAAAAATACTATGTTCGATAGTGTACTGTGTATAAGTCCCATAGCATAAACAAATAATGATATACTATAAATTAAATGTTGTAATTAAAACTGAACAATTAAATTTGTGTGAATAAAGATTTTTATAATTATTATGTAAAATATAAATTTTATACTAATTTATTTTGTATTAATTATTACTTTTTAAACATGCACATGATATTTAGTTAAGAAATTGTATTCATCAAAAATACATTTTCTTTATAAAAAATTTTACATATCATGACTGAAGATTTTAATATGTCTCTAGAAAATTTGAAAAATATATTATAAAAATTTAAATTAAATTGTGAAAAAAGTATTTAAATATTAAAATTGGATGTTTTTTCTAATTTTCTGAGAATAAAATTTATCCAATGAAAAATTCAAAATTAAAAATAAATTGAAAATTATATTTTCTTTTAATGTATATAAAAAATAAAATAAAATATTGGATTAATTTTAAAATATGACTAGAATTTTTGTTATATAATAATTAAATTATTATTTCTTATAAGAATTTTGAACATGATTTCTTTGTCAAAACTATTAATATTTAAAGATTTTATTTTTCTGAAAACCAATTTTTTGTCACATTTTTTTATATTATTTTTAAATTCATTCATAAAAATTCAATGTTTTTTATTTTGAAGAAAGGATCAATAATTTGTAATCATAATTATTTTCTAAAAATTTCCCATTTAGTTTAATTTAGTAATCATAATAACCGTAAAAAATTAGGTTTCCACTATTAAGGGTAAATCACGACATTATGGGATAAAAATAATATGATAATTACTATAAATGACACTAAAACATCACATATTTTCATTTTATGAGTCCATTTCATCCATTATATACACATATTTGGTTATATAGTCTTTTTTTCACTTTGGTGTGACAATAACTGTTATTATTTTATTTAATGAAAAGTCGAAATGTCACACACCTGTTTTAAATAAACATTATATTTTTAAAAAGGAATCGATTAGGGAATAAGTTATATTATTAATATTAATTTTAAATATATGTTATTTTTCTTCATCATAGTAATTTAAATAAAATTTTTAGTTAATAAACAATACCTTGAATTCTTATACAATACTAACACAATTTATTAAATAAATTTTAGAATCAATTAAATGATATTAAAAATGTAAAATGTAATATAATTTGAAATAATTGAGGGAACCAAATAAAATATATATTAATATATAATTTTAGGGATATATATATTTTTTGTTTTAATTAATATTTATTCCAATATATTATTAAAATCAATGTCATGAATATTTCTAAAATCAACATTAATGTCATTTTATAATAAATAAAATTTAATTAAATCATATAAAATTTATTAAAATTTTATAATAATCCAATTTAATAAAAAAATGGTTTATAATTTTAACCATGGTATATTTATCGGATTATTTTCAATTTTTAGTAATTATACTGAATCTCAAATTGTACGAAACCTTATTGTCACTATAAGTGTTAAAAGAGTAAATTTAGTGTTAAAACAAAAGGATAATGCTATAACATTGATCTTAATATATAAATTTTTTTAATACATAATTTATAATCTTTTTCATTATAAATTTAAATATCATCAATTTGGACGAATTTGATAAAAAAATATTAATTAAATATTTTAAGAAATTACAATAGTGCCCCACTATCTCTTAAAAAATGGAAACTCTTATTATTAATTATTCAAAATTAAAACCCAATTTTGTAGGATAGTAGATATGAAAATAACTTCCTAAAATCCATATTCATGTTATAGTGGATTTATATTTGGAATAATATCAATTATAAAGGCCTAAAGTAGTTTACAAATAGTGTTTTTCAAATATGAAGTATTGTTTATATCCACAAGTTTTAGTTTTTTTTCTTCCACAAAGAAAAATTCTTCAACCACAATAAAATAATAACATAAATATAATATATATATATATATATATATATTATTATATGTTCTTATTTAATAGAATATCCTATATCCATCATCGACATCCATCAATTTGGAAAGGAATCAATCTTTCATGTGTATGACGGACTACCAGATCACGAACCGATGAGTTTTTTTCAGCCGTAGACTCCTATGAATAGTTATAATAATTTATTTAATGTATATATATATATTATATTCATGAAATATTTAAAATTATGAAAATATAATATATATTTTAATTTCTGACCATTTTATTCACTGATAAATGACAATGTTGTATGTGCATACTTGTTGACTCTACATCCGGTAAGCCATGTGATTTGTTTTTCATTACCACATCATTGGGGTTATATATATAGTTATATTTGATGAAATATTATGATATATATGATATTATTAATAATCATTATAGATAAAATTATACTTCTAATCTTTACATAATTACCACTGAAATATGGAAATATAACTTATGGATACATATGAACTACTATATCATTGATTGTAACATTGTTAATTTTTCATAACCATCATCAATTATTGGTATTAAAAGTATAAATTATGTATAAAATTGATAAATATATCATGTTTATTAATCTATAGAATATTGAATAGTTACCTCTTTGACCATAGAGAATATACCGAAGTAATTTTGGACTTATGTGCCAAATATCGATAAACATAGTGATGTGAACATAAATGATTAAGTAATTGTATATAACATGGAAATAAGTGATATAATAAAATTAATTAAATATAAAAATATTCTTAATATAGAAAAAAATTACACTATTCTTATTATTCAATATAATTAAAAACACTCGTGATGAGTCGGTCTTAATGTAAGGGACTTCATTATAAAAAAATCATTGTTATGTTTCCATTAAATTATTTTATTCAATATATATATTTATAAAATTATTTTTTTCATTTTTTTATATAGATTTAAAATAATTATAAAGGAGTTTTTATGTCACTTTTTTACATTTTTTAAATAGTTTTCAGAAGAAAATATTTTACATAATTTTTTGAATTTCATTAAATAACACAAAAGGAAAGTTATATTTTAACATATTTAGGGAGAATGACATTTATCTCGTCCATAAACATTATTTATTTTATGGATTACAATATAATATTTTCTCTATAATTCAAATAAAAAACTAATTTGTCGATTTTCTAAAAATTTTACTTTAGAAAATGTGATTTAATAAAATGGTATACATCAATATATAAAAAAACGTTATGAGTGAATAGAATCATTTTATGTGTGAAATATTTAAAATAATAATATTTTTTTGTGATTATTGATAAAATCTTTGTAGAAAGGTGGTTTCATTATAAACTATGTATATGTGATACAAATATGGATCTCAAATGCATTGAAAAAAGGGACAGAGTTAACTTATTTGTTTTCTCCAAAGAGATTATAGGAATATATTGTGATGGTTAATAGAAATATTGAATATTTCTGACCATTAGGTATCTTGTAAGAGAATATAGGAATATACTCCAATGGTTATTCCAAGATTATGTGTGATTCTTATTTAATGTGTAATTATGATGAAAAATTGAAATTTATCAATGTTGGTTAATCAAAATTTAAATATCACGATTAATATAAGAGATGTAATAATTTTTACTCAATTTATAACCTCATTATTTATTTCAGACATAAATTTGAAATTATGACATTATGAAAAGTTTTTTATGTGTTATAAAAAATCCTTCTTGAGTTTTATATTATCCTATAATAATTATAAATAATTTGTTTAGAATTTATTGGGAAGAGAAGGTGATTTTTTTGGCAATAAAATATTTGTTTTAAACCAAATTATTATTTTTAAAAAGGTAATTTTTTATAAGTAATCATTAACTGATAGTTCATTTGTATCATTTTTTGAACCGTAGTAATTATTTTATTCTCATATAATTTTTTCATATTTTTTAACTAGATTTTATTAATGGGCATGGAGAAGGATATGGTCAATATGAAATAAGGAATGTTTTTAGATAAAGAGAAATCATGGTTTATTTAAAATTATATGTTCTCAAAAAATATTAATTGATATGAAGTTTCCAATTTGATAAATATAGTATTATATATAAGTGTTATAACCTATTTATATAGATCCCTATACTAAAAATATCCTATATAATATAAAACCTGATTTATGTTCAAAACACACTATAATATTTAAAGATGAAGGATGTATACATACATATTTCAATTTTCCTAAATAGATCATAACTCCTATATTCAAGTATATTTATAAAAAAACTCAATCACTTGATAATACCCACTAAGATTAGGTACCTACCTTACTAAATATGATTCTATCCTCCTATGAAAAATTATGAATAAGTATTTTATCATTCTGAAGTGAAACAATGATTTACATTGTTATTATACCATTCCATTTTATCCATATAAGATATTCATAAACAAATATCAAGCATGATGTATTTGAAATGGATTGTTATGTATGTTTAGTTTGGTTGTACATATGTGAAAAAACTAAGGCAAAAAGAGGAGTCATGAATATTTTAAGTACATAACAAGAGTTAAAAAATTGTGTCACTTAATAAAACTTCCATACTAATTCTAATTTAATTGATTCGTTATTCCCAATATTTCTCTTCATAATAGGTTTTTACATAAAATGTTAAAACAATGAAAGTTCCTTATCTCAATCCCCATCTCTCAACATTTTATATAACTAATTTTTGTAGATATTTTTTCTATATTCATTTATGGTCATGAAAAATATAGAGAAATTATTACAATGACGGTTGTGAAATCTCTTGACCAATAAGTGATGGATCCCCCAAAAATATTTCCGAATAATTAAATTTTCATCCATTAAACACCATCAAATATCCCTTTCCCCAAATACATTCTCATGTAATCATTAAAAAGATTTCAATTGCTGGGTGTGTATACATGGTATGATTTTAATTTTTCTAATTAATATTTTTTTTCTATCTTCACATGATAATTGGAAATGAAAAAAAACCCTATATTAGAATTATTTGTGATAATGAAATCAATGTTTCAAAGTTTTTTATATAACTATGGAAATTAGAGTACTGTAAATGATATCTTCCAATCTCCACTCTCATCATTTCTAGTGGAATAAATTTGATATAGATCACAAGGAGAAGTACAAATAATCACATAACCTTCCAGGTGATACACATTTGTTTGGATCATAGCGCATAAATGGAAGAATCCTATATACAAGAATGTGTTTTAGGGCATTAAAAAAAGATGAAAATAGCTTATGAGAAGAAAGGGATTTATATTCGTTTTCCCTTAAACTTGTGATCATTAATATATTGAATGAACATGATCCACACAGACAACCAATAAAATTTAAATTTTATCTTTAAATTTATGAATCATGTCACTCTTCCTTTATAACATACATAATGTGTTATATATTGTTGGTTGTAATTCATTGAGATCATTTAAATAAATAAATCTATTGATTACATGAGTCTACCATGGGTTATTTATTTATGGAAACCATTAAAGAGAGTGTTTCTAGTCTTTTAATTGCATAAATGTGTAAAATATAAATCTCATGAATATTTAATATATATATATATATATAAGGATAAATTATACATGCATAAAATTCATGATAATATTCACACATAATATTATTGTATAAAATGTATAATATATATAAAATATCATATTATATATTTATATTAATTATGATGAATATTCATTTGTAGATTCATATTATACATGAATATTTTTATATAGATATAATAGATTACCACTTACAATTACATCCCATTAGGGCACTGTGAAATATTTTTCAACCCATTCTGAATCCATCAAAAACATCTGGTTATAGTTTTTTTAATACCTCTTCATTAAAAATATATTAAAAATATTTATACTTATTCATGGGCCTAACTATGTGGTACTTTGGTCCATGGAATCTTTGAAAATAGAAATGAGATCTTTATTCAACGAAGAAAACAATGTGAAGCCCCAATAAAATCATCAGTTATACTCAAAGTTATAAAGGTTATGATACATTATCTTTAAAATTTACTAATATATCTATAACAACATGTCTAATATGTATCATATAAATCATATATATTCCAATATAATCTATTTTTTCCATAACAGTTAGTGTCCACAATAAAAGGAACAAATGAATATAGTATAGTCAACTCGTGTTTTTTGATTCTATAGAACATATTAACTAGGTTGAGGCATAAAAAAATGAAATTCATGTCAAAAATGAGTATATCAAATACAAATCATCTATATATTTCTGAAAACATCATTTGTGGCTCAAATAATCATACTAATGAAATTATAATGACTATATTGTTCAATTTTCAGATCTATTTCTTATCTAACAAGTGGATTAATTCTATTTTAGTTTTACTCAGACATAAAAAAAGATCTAAAACTAACCCAACCCCCCTTCCATTTTAGATAATTTATTTTCCAATTTTTCTTATATAGTGTATCAACGTGTTAAGGTTCTCTTACTTGGAATCTCACTAGCATCAGGAACAATGTATTGATAAGAAGCATACACCGATAAGTATATTGAAGACTATATGAAATGCATTAAGATTTAATTTGGTGTGTCATTCAATGTAATAAGTATCTATATTTTTCATTTTGAATCAATTCACTATATATTTTATACAACTAGTATTTAGTAAAACAATATATTTGAGCTAAATATATAATGTCATAAAAACCATAATACTCCCATATTATAATCCATTATAGATAAATCATATTATGGGATAATTATAATTACACATTAAAAAATCTATATTAATATATATATATTTATATTAAACAACCAATATGAAATAATTTTAAAATTTACATTTCCTTTAATGTGATTCATTTCATATTATTAAAACTATTTTAAGTATATTTTTCAGACAATACATATATGTCATTCTATATTATTATATATGATAGACGGTTAGATTGGCCTTTTGAATGCTATAAATTTAGGTGTATTGTAAATTATTAAAAATAGGCAATCCCTACCACATCTCTATGTGACCATTTTATGAAGCTCTCCTACATAATATATTATGATGTAAAAACGATGATGTACTTATAATTGAATAAAAATTATATTTAAGAAACATATTCCAAGAAGTCAACATATTTATCATATTAAAATTCCTAAAACTTAACAACATCAAAATCTATGATATTGACTTCTACTATCTGCTCAGAATGTTTTTTTAGTACATCATCCTCATCATTGGATCACATTCCATTATGTTTTTTAATAATTTATGTTTCTACTTATGTTAAAAAAGTACATAATATACACCTTTGTTATAAGTGAATTTATCATTAGAAAGGTAACTATTATAACTAATTATATTTCTCGTTGTTATAATACTGTTTTAGATATTTGGATATTAATAATAATTCACATTATATATTTTCACTAATAGCATACATTGCTAAATAGTGATATTCTTATATAATGGTCACTAAATTTATCTTCACAAATCGATTATTCCCATTACACCTCCTAAATTATTTTTGGATAGTAATTAATAAAATCACTTTAATTTTATACACACATTATATTTTATTAGTTAACATTGAAATTCATTAAGTGCAATCATATTCCCACTAAACTCATAGTCTCTATTTTACATTTGAGATATATTTATAATATACAAAGCCTACATTAATGTTTTTAAATATAATTTATTTCAATTTAATTAAAAATACATAAAAAATGAATTATTATTCAAAACGTTATATGGTGTTGTATAGTATTCGAACATTTTTATTTAAAAAGGAATAATTTAATAAAATATACAACTAATGGGAGGCGGAAAAAATTCAAATATATCATAACAAACCCCTAGATATTTTTTTTTGTTTAGAGAATTTTTATCTTGGTATTATTTTTATATATGTAATTTAATTCAATTAATAAAAAATCATGTTTAAAACAATAATCATATAATGTAGTTTATAAAAACCCTTTATTGGATTAAAACTTTCTTTATCAATAAAATAAATCGGATGATGATTCAAATATTTTCTATATATTCATCTAAGCATGACATGTTCTTTTACTTTCAAATTTATTACATCAATTTTTTTCATTATGAATATAATATAAATAAAAAATCAATTCATCACTTGATTTTAAAATATTTTATATTTACAACACTTATTAAATGTACATTCGGTATAATATACCATTAAAAATTAAAGAATGAATTTAAATTACATTAATACTTAACATGGAAATTTAATTGATCATATAAACATATTATGTTATATCGTATATATTCCACTAATATTGAACTATTTCATTAATTAACTAAAATTTATTGGTTTCAATACAACTAACTGGCTTCTTGATAAAACATTGTTGAACACTTAAAATGGTTCTTCTTTTGGTTTTAAATATACCCCAATAGAACTATCTATACAGTACATGTATCTTGTCATAAAATTTCCAATTCATTATTTCTCTAAATATGAGAAAAGAAGGCTATTTTTTACTTAATTGTATCATATGCTTGAAAATTTACAATAAATGAAAATATTATTAGTCCTTAACTAGGTGATACATTTCTCACATCCATTTAATATAGTTATATAATTGAAGAAATCATAAAAAATGTATTCCAAATTACTAATTTCATTTTATTCAGACAAAAATTTTTTAAATTAAATTATTTAGAGAAAAATGAAATTAATAATTCACATCTAATAATTATTTCATTCAATATGAATGTATCCCAGATATCATAGATATATATCATTTTATCAAGTAATGAATGGAAAAGATAGATTCCATTTTTTATTATCATATAATCATTTGTATATTTACATTATTTGTAAAAAATAAAATTTATTACATGTATCTGTTAGAATAATTCCACTCCATTCTATAAAAATTAAAAGTATTTTACCATAATCTTCTTTGAACTATTAAACTAATCTAGACAATTCATTCTTAAAGAATTGATACTACGTTATTATCCTTATTTAATCTATGTGTTTAAATGAACTTGGCTAGAAACATGAAAACATTATAGGACACTCCAACCAACATTTATTCATTTATTAAAAAATTTTCCCATTTATAAATTTTATATAGTACAAAAAACAAGACATCATGTGTCAAGTTTCAATTTTCTAAACTGACTGATAATATTGGATACTCATTTCATGAATTATATCATATTTTAAGAACATTTTTATAAATAACATAAGTATGAAATCCATAACAATATAAATCCTTATTGAAAAATCTAGTTTTACCATGTCATTTTTATAGATTATAATAATGAATATATAAGTATAAAATACAATTACATATTTAAATTTCTACCTAATTCATTTTTAAAAACTACATGAATCGTTATATTATTATATAATCATCAATATTTACATCTTGAACAAATTTAATACTATGTTACTCCAGATGATTTTTCAATACACACAACGAATTTTCATTATGAAATTTCATTAAAAAATAGTAATATGAGTTTCTTATATTAATATCATATTTTTAAAAATTAATATCAATTTTTATATTGATGATGATAAAATCATTTATTATATTATTATCATCATTTAAATATTTTCATTAAGTAAATTTTTTAAAATTCACAACAAATAAATATTGTTACCTAAAAATCATATGCATTTAGTCATTAAATAATCAAAATAATATTAATTGGTATGAATGATTTGGAATTTTTCCCAATTTCTGACATCTCAATCATTATAATTATGATTCATTGATAATTTATTGGATAAACACATTACCAATACCATCAAATATGTCCAATGAACTCAATTCCTCATGTATACCACTAAGGATTAACCATAAAAATATTACCTAAATTAAACACAAATAATTGGATAATAATAAAAAATATAGAGAAACTTTTATTTGAAAAAACATACCCATGGATGATGGAGTGTCATAAAAATTTAAATATTTTCAACAAGATAATCTAAGGGCACCCTTATTGGGGATAAAAAATCTTTTAGAATGATATAGGTATTTAAATGTGTCCCCTTTAATGTAATACCACACATAATATATCATATATTTTAATCTTAACATCTTATATTACGTTTATACACATTGTAAATATGCTTGATTCTAATTAATTATTTTATTTAATACATATTCCATCAAATAATTTATTGTGTTCATGCCATATTAATGTGTAACTCTTCATATAACCCATAATTCTATGTTTGTCGCCCACAGATAGAAGATGAACATATTCTTACAAATTTTAATGCAACATGTGAATTAAATACATGAAATATTAATGTAAAAGAATATACTTATATAGTACTAAAAATCAATATATGAGAAAGAAAATAGAAACAAATAGAAAACACCAATTAGAAATCAAGATATTCATAAGTGTCGATGCTAGTAAGTGGTATGACCCCAAGTCCCTCAGGCCAAATATAAATCATTCATGATAAAATTAAAACCAGGATATCTACATCACCTAGTATAATAAAATACATTCAAAAACTATTCTTATACACAACACATCAATTAAAAATTGAGTTCAACATATTTTAATACAAAATTCCTATTTAACCCTAGTAGGTAAATCCACGTAATTGTTTAGTAGAAGTACTTTAATAGTTAAAATAAATTATACAAAACATTTAAATTTCATAAAAAATTATAAAAATTAATATTATAGAGAATAAAAATTAATAAATATATAATTAAAATATAAAAAATGAGATAAATTTTAATGAACATTTAAAAATTATGAAAATCAATAAAATTTTTATAAACTATCTATAAAAGTTGGACATTCTCAAATGATTAATTTTAAAAAAATTTATTAAATACAAAAAAATTATTTTATATTATTCATTATTTGAAATTTATAAACCAATTCTAGAATCGTAAACATATTATAATTCAAATCTAATATATAGATATTTTATATAATCTAAATAAAAAATATTTAATATTATTTAGGCCATTGATCTATTTTTATCCTATTTGAATTATATCTAAATAAGAATAATTTTAAATTTTTTAAATTTTAAATTTAATATTATGAAAAATTAATAACAATAACAATATAGCCAATTTTATACATAATCCTTATTTTTAAAATTTATAAAATAATTTTGAACATCACATATTTTTCTTAAATAAAATCTTTATTTCAACATCTTAATGTAAATCATATAATTTGATAGAATTTTATTTTAAAATTAACATTTAATACGAAGTATTATAATGTTTTAAAAGTATTTATTTATTTATAAAAATTTATTTTTAATTATTTCATTAATTAACTACACATTAAAATAGTCCAAAAATGATGTTTAAAAATATTTTTAAACCATTTAAATTATTTTAAATGTCATAAATATTTTTTAATAATTTTAAAATGATTTTTTCGACCCTAATAATGAATTCATATTTGGCATAAGGATATACTGTCACTACCATTATGTAGGCAATATACATACAGGTAGACATACATGACCTTTACATTGCACATGGTGTGAAAATGTAGACCTAATATTACCAATATTTAAATCATTCTATATGATGTTATGTCACAATTTACCAATACATAAACTCATCATGTATTAAAAAATTCAGTCCACATTTACATAATCTCGTTTACATAAATGTGAGTTTTATTTTGCCATTATGTAGACCATTTATGTTATGGTAAACCCCAAAATACATTTACATGAATCGTTCAAGTAAAAGTATTACTAACGATAAAATTATATCAATTATTTCATTATAGTTAATCTCATGTCGCATTTACATAGCTCACCTAATGGTACCTCAAGTATTTTATGATACACTAAGACACACTATTATTCAAAAATAGAATACATAAAAATATTATATTATATAATTGACACACTATGATATAAATTTTTGGTTTCATTAAATCTTCTTATATCAATTGGATGTGGGAAAAAATAGAAGGATTTTGATGTTTCCTCCATCATACTTGTTGATGGAATAAAATTAATGGAGATTACAAGGATCAGTGAACATAATCACATATCCTACTAGGTAATACACCGACTATTGGATATCAGTTGATAACTAGAGTACTCCTGTATAATTGAAGGTATGTTAGAGCTGTCACAAATTATAATGAATAATACATGGGAATGTAATGATTTATATCATCATTTCATGAAACTAATTTCCACCATTATGTTGAATTAACATTAACCTCACCCACAATGATAAAAAAAGAACAATTTTCATTACAACAGATAACCATGTATCTCCTCTTTCATATCAAATTACATGTGTTACTAATTATTGGGTGTAACTAATTGAACTCATTCCAATGAATAAATGTAAAGATAATATTTACAATTCTTTGGATTATTAAACAGTGAAATATTATAGGAGAGAGTTTCATGTCATTACATCACATGAAACTGTTAAAAATACATATCATGCATATTAATAATAATAATAATAATAATATATATATATTATTTAAATATATCATTCTACCTGTATTAATTGTTCACTTTATATGAAATATAAAATATTATATATACAAACTTAATGAATCATATGCTTGTGTACTTGCAATATATGCTTGTGTATATACATAATATGCATGTATATTTTAGTGAACTTCCATTACCTAAAAGGATGTTCATGGAATATGGGGGCATTTAATAATTCCCACATTAGAGGAAGGCCAAAAACATTTGGTATTTCAAAACGAATTTTATAAATGATAACTCAATTATTTTTTAACATAACTCATGAACACTAATATTCATAAAAAAAATAAAATTAACAAGTTTTATATAAAATAGAATACTTCGATACTACCATAAAAAATAAGAATGATTTTATTTGTATGAAATGTTATAAAATCTCTCAATTTATTAAATTTTAAATAAGAAAATACATGTGCACATAACTTTTAAATGTAAAAAACAAATCATTAAATGTTAACATTTTAACTAGGGATTAATATATAATTCAATAATTATTTAATTCCCTATATGTATAAATCAATAATTTATTCCATGAAACTATAAGAATATATTAATTAACCACATAATTCAGTTAAAGCATAAGGACTCTCCAAAGACACAAAAATATCCAAAAAATTAATAAAACATCCAAGTTTATTGTAGGCTAGAACCATTCCACTATAATATACTATTTATTCCACTTTTTATTCAAATAGGTTAATGAAATTTATCATATAAAATAATAAATTGATAGTAAAAAATTAATTAAAAATGGTTTTATAACAATTTGGTTATTTTGGGTGGACAATTTTCAATCTAACCTTCATGTTCATAGTCCATTTTTTCATACATAAAAAATTTATAAAAAAAATAATTTTAAATATATTAAAGAAAATATAATTTGAAATAATAAATATAAGGTGGGAGAATATTTTGATTTTTAACCCACAAGTGACTACTATGATTTTATGTTTTCTAGGTTAGGTAGTTCAACATGTCACCAAAAATTTACAAGAGGATTTTTTCTTTTTATTTAAACCAACATTTCATTTTCATTTCATTATGATTCTATTTCAACACTGTATGGAAAACCCACTAGAATGAGTATGTATTATTCCAAAACATGACATCATCCATACAAAACCATGTGGAGGTTGGAACAAAATGTTGATGTGATCCCTTTATTGTTTGAATGTTGGAGTTATAAGTCACTAAATTTAGCACATCGTACCATTTGGGTTTTCATGGGGCCTTGAGGATTTAAAAGAATCTTCATGGAGTTATGTCAGTGAGAGTTCTATTTTAGTACATCTATAGGTCCACCACACCATATTTGGAGGCATTTAGGTAGTCATTGTTACCAATTTTGAAATTTGGATAAGGGAAAGATAGGGTTTTTGGGCGTTTTAGACGTTGGGTATTTCAAATTATTTATTTGGTGTTTGGGATCACAACTGGGAATGAAACACCCAAGGTTTCTATTAAATAAATCATTTTCCCATTCAATATTTACTAGGGGAAATTTCAAATGGATCCATACTATAGTGTAAGGTGTGATATAACTATAGATCATGGGTGTATACCTATTATAAATGGTAACCCACGATATTCATGGTTTGGTGGGGTGTGGTTCTCAGTGAGTCTCTATGTAAGAAATAGAGAGATCATGATTCCATTTTGTGGGACATGGTTTTTCTTGGTTTTTTTCACTCTCGAGTTGTGTATGAGGGAAATGATATTTTGAATAAGTCCTCATAGGTGTTGTGAGATTGGGAAATTGGGGATTCTCAACCATACCATAGAGGGTAGCCATGGCGTTCATTATATGGGGTGAAATTGAATCTTTCATGCTCTACATTAGATCATGGTACTAATTAAGGAGTTTAAATGCATTTTTTAAAAAATGAATAATATTCTAGAGGATACAGTCCCTTAAATTGTTGATAAAAAATAAATTTTTTGACCTAGGGGAATAATAGTGACAGTGATGGTCACCAGGAAATAATATAGGCAAGTGTATCATTTTCTATAATTAGGAGTTATTTCTTCATTGATTTGACTTTATATCTCTTCTTTTGATAAAATATCTAATACCAACCATCTCTTTACTCTCCATACAGATACATTGATGGACTAATCAACATTGTTTATTCGGATCAAACTATTTTGGGTCATGGTTACCTATATTAACCATCACCAAATCTTCCATTATATCACTGTTTACTTATGTGTATGTCGATATGTTTCATCAATATTCTCTCATTCATTAAGAAATACTTGATTTTGAATTTGTATTATTACATTTCAGAGTGGATTACATCAATTTTGGTGGTGTTTTTTCCATATAATTCTTATATTACTCAAAAATATTTAATGTTTTTTCTTTATTTTTTCAATTTGCAGATTCTTCATTTTATGTTCTCTTTTGAGAGCATGTTGATTTATTTTCATTTGAAAAATATTGGAATCCACTTATTAATGATAGATATTATAACATTGAAAAAATAATTGTGTGGATTATAATCATATTTTTTGTAATTATAATTATGCTTCCTCTTGATATTTTATAGATAACGTGATATCTGATTTTTATGATTATTTTAATTTTATAGCATGATTACTAGGCATCACCTACAACTCAAAGTATTAATATTAATTTCAAAATTAGTTAATAATGATTTTTAAAAATGATATCTCTCAATGCTTGTATTCATGTAAATGATTTGGTCTCATAGGCCTTATTTAAATATTTTAGGATTCTTGTGGGAATATAACAATAAACAAATGTAAGCCTCATTAGTTATCCATAGTATGATTTTCTGATAAATATAATATTATATTTTATGACTTAATACACATACTCACCATATTTGGATGTCAATATAACAAAAAAAAGTTTTAAATATGGATTTTCCCTCACCATCTATGATAATGATTGGAAAAATGGGTAATTTATCTTTCTTAACCCCTCTCAATTTGGAATAGTTTGATACATATTCATATATGAGATATAATTGTTGTAGTTATAGGTTAAATGTCTATATGAGTTGTGTTTTATTTTAGTCCTACTATAAATATATGTACAAGTTGTAGTGGCATGATATTATAGAATATACATGTATTCCATATATAGTGAATATTGATTTCTATAGGTGTACATGAACTTGATGTGATAACTTTAGTTATCAAGCATCATACATGATCTATTGTGTATTTTTGACATACTACATAAAAACAAATATGATTTTAGATGATCAACAAGGTGTGTAGAATAAATTGGTATCAAGGATTAGTTATATATTCATTTGAGGAATGATGAATTATATAAGGGACTATTATAGAGTAAATTCAAGGTATTAGTGTGAGGGAGATAAACTGGTGTGAAATTAGATGTGTAGTACCATTATTTCAAATATTATTCTATTATAGAATTAATCACATATATTTGTAACATAAAGGGAATGACATAGTGGATAAGGGGTATAATATTACATATTATTATAATGAATAAGTTGTTTTAGTTTATTCACTAGTCTTTATTATATAAATTTCACATGTCCATGAATGGTTTTTGGGAGGATCCTACATATTATACCTATATTCTCACCCACGTATATATAATCTTTTATTTATGTTTGACTGAGAAATTTAGTGATTGAGTGGAGTGTTACTGCCTTGTAGGGATGTTAAGAAGTTGTTGAAGTTTAATAAATTAATTTTAGAATTTTTACTGACATTTTTAGTTTTTTTATATTATGTATAGAATTACATTAAAGTATTGTGTTGGATTATTTATCAATTTTATATTCTTTGATTTCTAATTTTTTCTAATCTCCTGTCGTTATATTTTTTACAATGATAGAAATTCATCCCATTAGTACCATTCTATATCCTTACTTCTAGTCACTAACCCATGTCCAATTAGAGGTGGGATTTTTGGGAAATCCTTGTGTTCACTAATGAACTAGTAGGGTAACATGTGTATGGGGTTTCAAAGAGAGAGATATATGATATGATGGTTGAGATATATGATGAATATTAGATATAGGTATGGGTGACTATTTCAGGGGTTGGTAGGGAAAAAATATTGGTTATTTTCGGGCCCCTTTGAATTGATGTAATGACAATAATGATTAATAAACATTCAATGTGATCTGATTATAATTATAGTGTAGATACATAGGTAATGATCATGAATAATGCTTATATGTGAATTTGATATAATTAGGGAGGTAATAAAAATTATGTAAAATTGAATTAATTAATTAATCATAAATATATAATTCTTGGTTTAGAAGTTCCACACATTCTGTTTCAAGAATGGATCTAATTTTTAATATGCATAAACAATTAACCAATGATGTTTAGTAGAACATGCTAATAAATCATCACAGAGTTGAGGTCCATAATAATGATATATGGAGGTGGGAACTTTTAGAATTTTGGTTTTACATTCTACAAATTATAAATTGATCTATTTAATGTAATGATATTGAGGCTTGGTTGGAGGTGGTGGATATTGGATTCAGTTTGAATTGTTATTGGAGAGGGAAATAGGTTTCAATAGTTTTGATGATACTATGTGAAAATGATTAGTAGTTTTGGTTCATATAAGATTATGTTCAGGAGGATTATTCTATTTCATAATATATATTTCATGACCAAATTAAGGCTGAATTTATTTCATTGATTGAAAAAGAGGCCTATTGGTAAAATATTTCTACACTCCATTAAGGGAATTCATGATTTCATGTGTTTAGTATCTTGTTGAAAACCTTTGTAATTATTCTTTATATAATATACCAGATTAGGAGGCTAATGCGATTCATTTTGAGGAGCTTTTGAATATATAAATCTTGTTCCAGGTCACCACATTCTTATTTCCAACAAATATTGAAGTGTTTTTGAGGGGAGAGGTTGATTATATTTTTTAAGATTAGACCAAATAAAGATAGGATAGGATTCCATAGGAATCTATATATAGTACAATTATATTTAATGTTATTCAGTTTCCATGTCATTAGAGGATTCTGAGTGTAGTTAGTTAGTTCTATCAATCATCATCTAATTTCATATGGTATGGAAGTTATCAAATCCCTACAATTATACCACTCATGGGGTTTCATCCATGTGTAATTTCCAAACATAAGATGCGTGAGTGAAATACCATCAACATATGTTAGTTAGAGGAGGAGACCTACTTTTGGATTAACACTTGTTTTATTATTCTCTGGGGAAGAAATAACGTAATGTTAATTTAGATTTTGATTAGTGGAGTGTTTACATAGTGGGAAGATGGAGCCTCGTGATTCACCTCATCCTCAAGCATAATGAATAAGCATAACCATGGATATGGTCTCTATATGGAATAGATAGTTCAAGGAACCAAACATATTTGGATTCATTCCATAGAGTTACTAAAACCATGTCATTTATATTCCATGTGAGGTGTTATCTTCTTATTAAGATGTTTTTATTCAACAGTTATGATTTCCTTTATTTCACACACCCATTTCTATTATTTGACACAATTTTTTGAGACTGTTAGATCTATTGTCTTAACTAATCCATTTTATGGTTGATATGACTTGTATAATTTTTTAGGATACTTTACATATAGTGAAGTTTCATATATTTATGAAGAATGCCATTTAATATCATCCTTGTCATTGGCTGGATGTATATAGTGTAGGATATTGTGAAAATATTTAGGAAAATTTTTAAATTATATGATTTTTATGTAGAAATTTTTTCATTTTCATGGGATGGAGACCCTCATATTGGTTGATTTCATATTGATTATTTTTCATTAATGGTGGCTAATATGATTTTTAGTTCACTAAATGAACAACAAGTGGTATTTACTGGGGTTGTTTAAGAATTCCATGATTCTTTTATTGTATAATTTGTTTTTATATCCCCCTTATATGATATAAATTTTGAGATAAAATTTTCTTTATTTGTTTCTATGATATTGATTCATCCATATAAGATAAAACCATATGAGTTTTAAGAGCATCAAATATAAATTCAAAATTATCAACATTTAAGAATTAAAATGGAATTCATTTTTTTATTGATTATAATTTCTTAAACTAGGTGTATGTGAAGAAACACTATCATATTCTATATATTGATGATTTCTAAAATCATATATATATATATCTATGTAGTTCCAGAAAAGAGATATATTGAAAGGATATCAGCAGATCTGAGTAAATGATGAGGATAACTAGAAAAATTATTTCATATTTCATTAATTGCATTATGAATTTCTTATGATATCATTCAAAGTTATTAATGTATCATCCTAGTATATGGTATTTTTTAATGTAGTTTTATATGAGTTTATAGAAGGATTCATGGTAGAGTTTATTTATTATATCCTTGTTGTTTTTGCGTTTTAGTAGGATCATATATAGAATTTTTAATTTATTTAATGATTTTATAAAATTCAGTTTCTATTTGTTAAGTCATTGAAGTGTTATTTCAAGGATCATGATGTCTATTTCATTATTTTTTTTGCATCTTAGTGAGGCGTAATAATGGATCTTTTTAAGATTGGGGCATTTTCTTATTAGGTATCCCTAAATAATTTCGTACAGATGAAAATATTTCTTAGTCTTACTTGTTGTTATATGAGGTTCATTCCGAATTTATCTTGGATTGAGACTAATTTGACTAGTTTGACTAAGAGGAACTGAATTATTGTTAGTAATGATCATTTCCCATATGTTTTTTAGTATTTGAAGGAGAATCTGGTATAATCCTTCATTAATCATTTTCCAATGGTGGGAATTTTCTTTTAGGTTGATTTTCAAACTTCACATCCTTGATTAGGTTTTATTATAATATTTTCATTATTTTTTTTTATCATAAGTGGGTATTAGATGCTATTTCCTCTTGAGTATAACTATAATATCAATGAAATTGATCTTGATGGAGTTCTATTTTCCTCAATGTTATAGCAATATTACCCCATTGGATAGAATAGTGTGGTGTTTATAGATCAAATGTGATTGTGCTATATATTTTGCTGTTGTAATTGAAATTATGATTAGCGATAGTGTATGATATTCATGAAATATTATGGCTTTCTAATTTTCAGTACTCCAGGTAAAGTAAATGTTTTAGCTAATTATTTAAATATGATGTCCCTTGGGGATATTGTGAGTGAGTTTGGGGATGCATAAGTAATAATGGATTATCTCTATGAAATAGAACTTTTAATGGGGGTATATTATTGTATAGTGTTTCTTTATCACCTGAATTTTTTTATAAAGAACACATATTTAGAAAAATAGGGAAACCACCCAAGGAAAATCATATATGGAGGTTATTAAACACAAAAGGAACTCAAAAATTCACTGAGAAAATTCTATTTCTGTAAGAACCTCTTACCTATTATTATCTTCACTAGAGTGTTTCAATCATCATAATCAGAACATCCTAGATTAATTCATTAACGTTAGAATCTAGTTTTTCAAAACTGTAGATATATTCTTCCACCAGGATCATTCTTGAATTCATAGCCCTTACCAAAATTAAATCTTGTTAGTTGATACAATTCTTTTGATCCTTAATAACATCCATGTAAACATCTATGTTTAGAGATCATTCCACATCCTCCCTTGGGGAATTATGTTTGATATCCTTTTCATATATTTCATCCTCATAACGAAGAATTAACTCTATTTATTTCCTTTTATCTCGTTCCTTTTTTCCTGATATACTACCCTTACCTTAACTGTTAATGTCTCTACACATTATCTTAATCATTACACTTCTTAGGCCAAAAAATAACTTGATTATTAAGGGTTTAAGACTTTGTTCACAGTCATTTTCCTTTTCATTACAATATGATCTTTTTTGAAACGTCTTAGGAAACAAAGAGTAGTATTGAAAACAATTAAATACCTTCCATTTATTCATAATGAAGCAACCCATGTCAGGATTCCCTTAATGTATCTTCTTCATCTTGGGGTTATAACAGCTTCTAAATCCCTCCCCATCCCCACTACTAATAGATAACAGGAAAGAAAACTAAGAATCATAATAACCCTGAGAGAGAGCATGATCACACTAGGAATACACTATTGTCAATGGTGAGAACGTGTCAAGATTCGTCCCCAAGGCCTAATCCTACTGTCAAGTATTTATTATTCCACTTGATAGATGGACAATTTACTACTCCTGAACTCGGCTAGACACTAAAAAATGATACAAATAATTGTCGAATATTATGATATTTGTTTAATTGTTTAGAATTAACATGGTCACTAAGGTGAATAAAATCTATGTGGTTTTGAGGCGATTCTATTGTGAAATATATTTGTCTATTGGGATTCTTCTGAGGGATGGTCTTACGATGTTGATTATCGTGTATTATTTTATGGTTCTAACTTTATTAATATATCAATGTGGTATATGGTTCTCCACTTTTCCCCAAAATTTTTATTTTTAGCACATCCTTTTTTATCAAGTATGTATCATTCCTTTTGCATTAAATATTATAGATTGGGAAGGAAGTGATAAACTATATGATTCACGTCTCAATGCTTGTTTGTTAAAAGGGTGAAGAACGAGATTCACGTTCTTATTGGGTAACATGAACCACTTTATTTTACCCAATGAAATTGGTAGGGAATATCAACAGAAGTATTTTATAATGAATATACTTTTATATGATTTTTTCTTTGAATATTTATTTATATACCTATTGGCATAACAATTATGTCAGAATTAAGTTTTCTTGTCTCAAGACCCTAGTATTAATAAATTATAAATATTAATATATAATAAATCCCAAAAATTAATATTTTTAGTTAAAATCACATCCCATTATTTATTAACTTCTATGGTAAATCAAATACCATATTTTTTTTCAAAAGGATAGGTTTACCTAATGTGCGACATAATGTTGGTTAGTGTTGGGTGTTCGGATGATGATGACCATTTTTGGGTCCATTAAGTAATTATTTAATTAAATTAGTTAATTATCATTAATGAACATTAACTCTAAAATCCTCTTTAGAAGACTCATTATAAAAAATAACATGGGTTACCAATATAACCCTAGGAGAATAAATCAGACTCATGTATGTGATTCATGGATGAACATTAACGGATCATGGAGCAACAATCGTTTTGTAAATGGATTATCTCCGCCAATGATATTATTGGATATAAAAAAAATTGAATAGAATTGTTCTTCATTAGAAATAAATCCTAGCATGATTTAGGAATGTTTATTTCATGATTTTTTATCTCTTCAATAGTTTTTAAATCATATATTTAATTAGATTGTATTTTCTCAGATTTTTTTTACATCGCATCATCTTAAATATTTATTTTATATATTGTTCCCCTAATTTCCCCTTATGTTCCAAAATATGGTATTATTCTATGGGATCAGAGTAACCAAAATTTATTTTTAATACATTCATATAATTTTTCTCCATAATTCTTCAAATTTAATGTAATTGGGTATGGGGATTGTTATTTATCATTTCCTTATCAGATTCAACTATAATCGAACCGTTATTTTCATAGTGGATGTGTCAACAAGTATTAGATTCGTATTTTTTTATCTAGATTAGAATAAAAACGACATGAATATTAATTACATGGATTAAAGATAATACCACGTGTCTTCATCCATGGGTTAATAGGTATAGTGTTGTAGTGTGATCAGATGATCAACACAAGGCTCAAGTAGCCATAATCTATTCAATATCTACTGATAGAGTGCAATCAACCCTAGATAAAATGTCATTAGAATTACCAATAGAATACATGGAAATGGAAGAAGTATGTGAAATAATAATGAATTATTTATGTTCTATAAAATCATTACATGGATGAAATATATTCCAAGAACACACATCTTTTAGTTCCCTGGTTGTGGGGGATAACGATATGAGTAAAATTAAATATCACATGAAATGTTGGAATACCACATTCCCAGTGATCTGATGATAGCAGGTCATTGTGTACCATCAGGGTTCACATAAATGGTCATTCACAGGTACATGGGAACTTGCACTTACATGGGAATGTCTATGTAATAAGACATGGATGGTTATATAGTCACAACCATAATACACGAGCATGACCACAATACATGGGCACATACCAAAGTAAAAAAGCATGGGATTAGGGGACCCACACTTACCCATGGGTTATTATTACATTCCATGTACTCTTTATATACACCATATATATCCACATAGCTATACACACCATTTTCAGTAAAGGACATGCACTGGTTTCTAGTTGAAGTCAAACACCTTGTGTTTATAAGTACATGTCATGTTCTTTTTACGCTAATATTTTCCTTAGTATATGTTTTTTTGGAATTTGGGTTCTGGAATGTGAGTATCCGAGACTGAATATTCTTTCATATATAAAGATATAGTGCCTTTAATTTTTGTGATCATATGTATGACATGTAGTATTATTAGTGGGACGCTTCTTTATATGATACTTAGTTGTAGGCAATGATTAAATATGATAATCAGAGAGATCATGGAGTTAGTACCCTTATCAAAGTATGGTGGTGGTCACCAACAATCATTATATAAGTAGATTAATCACCCCACCTATATACTACATAAGTAATTATTCCTCTATCTACAAAAAATAACCCCCCATATTCTTGTTCTGGAATAGAGTGGGTCCTCCACTATAGTTAGTACCTTCTCGACTGTATTGAAAAGTGTTGAGGGGTGGTCCCTCTAAACTAATTATTGAGAGGTTGTGTGTGGTGTTAGTCATCAAGGATAAGAATTTTGGATATTTAGGATGACATACCATTATTAACTAGTTTTAGATATGAAAAAACCCTCTCTCCCATTCTAAGGTTTCTTTTTTGATCATATCTAATGATTGGTTTCTATTTAATCAATTTTGTTATGGGTAGTGATTAATATTTATATGGCTATTTATGCATTTTATATTTTGGGATGTTTGTATTGGTATGTATATATTCACTTATGATTTGGCTCTCACAACATGTCTTGTGTCTTATGATGGTGACACTAAAAATACCTATGAGTTTAGAGGTGGATATTTCTACATGGAGGTGATAGCCATGCTTAATTTTCAATATTGGAAAATATGGTATACGTTATCAATGGTCTTTATTATTGCATAATGTTTTCCAGGTTTGGACCTTATTTTTGGCGGGGTGGGTATTCCAACCCGTTATAAATTTTTTAATATATTTTTTTACCTTGATATATTTAATATAGGTTGTGCAATACAATTATTAATATATATATTTTTTAATTTATTCCAATATCACAACATTTTTTCAGGGTACTCAATGTGTGAATGTGTATATTTACATTAATAAAAGTTATCCCATTTCAGTTATATTCATTCCAGGAACATTTCAGTATCGAATATACAAATATATGAGATATTTAGGTGTTACAATTAGTCTATTGTCGGCCCCAGTGGGGACATAGGGGGTAAGGTAGTCATAGAGTAATATTAGAAGTTATTGTATCCCTAATCATTCATTGGATTTGGACATATGTGCTGTTTGGATTATAAAATTAGGGAATTAAAGGTGGTGTTTCTAGAGTTTGGATTTCAAGCAATGGAATCCAATGTTAGTGTGGTAGACGATGAATCCATACACCAGTACCCAGACTACCTACTTGTCAACTTGGTATATTGATACTTTAGATGAAGGGAATAATTTATACATGAATCATATATGATAGGGTATTTTTGAAATAGAAGTCAATCATGAGAAATCTCATCATATATATGATCATCTAATATAGGTATGTATTCATTATTATCAAGATTTATTCATTACTATTGATATCAGAGATATGAATAGAGAATAATTACTAATATCAGTTAAATGATGAGGAATTAGTTTAGGGACAATTTCATATAAGGTGATTCCTCTAGGAAATAACAAATTAGTTCCACATTTTATTTATCATCTGATTGTTTTAGATGTTTTTGATGACAATGAATTAAATATTAAAGAATTACATGAATTCAAGTGACTGGTACCTCAATGCATTTGTGGTGATCTAGGACCTCAAGAATTAGATAATCAGCTCAAGGTAGTGGTCCATTTTTTTATTTTTTTTATGCCTCGATGATCAGATGGCTTCACTTGCAGCCGAATTACATCATTGAGTTGTGGGATGCAGGTTGAATCTAATATAACATACTCAAAATTATACGGTGTGATCATATCTTGACATATTGTAGTTATTTATTAGTAATTATTATCCATTGAACATGCACTCCATATGTGTTAAAGAGCATATCAAGCTCCAACAGGGTGATATGTTAGTTGTTGAGGATGTTGTTTAATTAGCTATCCATGCGTGTTACTCTCCAAATATGGCGTAATATGGATACATCTAGAAATTGATGTTTGAGTATGGTCTTTGTAGAAACATTCATGCTAGCATGGTCTCCTAGAATATTCCCATGAATAATGATGTGATTGAGAGGGAATAAGTTACAACAAGTATCAGTGTAGAGGGAATCCTTGAGGTGGGATAAAATAGTTGGTATCATGAGGATGAGTCATATATAGTATAAAATATATATTTTTTATAAGGGTCTTAGTGAAAGAGAACATCCCATACATGTGGGTTAGTATTAAAAGGTTTAGGCAATATATAGAGTCAAAACGGTTAAGGGAGATGTTAAACATGTGACAAGAAAAGTCATGTGGATCTTGATTTCACAATTTTTTTTAGGAAGGTATAAAGATGGTTTATGGAACACAAAAATTAAGAATATACTATGGTCAAATTTCTCCCAGATATGATTAGGGCATTCATTAGGGAGGTGGTTCTTACCAAAGAATGGGTTTGGCATAAGAGTTGAAGTTTCAAGTAGTAGACGACTCTAAAATATACATCCACCAACATCACCACCTAATTTACCTTTATATTAATACAGGTATCAATGTCACGTGAAAGGGAAATTAAATTCTATGGATGGATATGAGAAGTATTCTCTTGAAATGTTAGATATTAGATATCCGTCTTTTTAAATATTACTTCTGTACTAGTATAAATTGTCCTGATTCATTCCTTTATCTCCATATCACCTCTATGACAACTAAATCATCTAGTTTATCTTTTATCCCAAAAACTATTTATACAGGTTCTTATATGTATTGATTCTTCTATATCACACTTTTTTTAGTAGTGTGAGTTGGATTTCAGTGGAGATATATTCATACGGGAACTCTTGGTAATATACCAATGGTCTCTAGTCCGTTCACATATATATTTTCATCACATAAGATTTATATTAATTCATATATATGGAATGAGATTATAATTGGTGGGGGATAGAGAGATATTATCGTTGAGTTAGTGGGGATCATGATTGGGAAGTTGTAAACCATAACACATTAGTTGGGATGTTTATCCCATAGTGGAGCTATCATTTCATGAATATGGAATCCATTTTTATTGAAGCATTATATGGACTTTTTCATAATGATGTCTCAAAAAATCCTCAATGGCATGATATTGAATTTTTCATTGACATGTACACAGAGAAAACACCATTATATTGTATAGAAAATAGGATGGACCGCAATATAATCGTGAATAAAATGGTGAAAATTACAGACAACCTATTGAAATTTTTTATCTGTCCTAGTGTGCCAACTTTGGTTGATCTAGTTTTTAAATAAAAAATTTGGATGATGTCTATGGTTTTGTACAGATACCATTGCTTGGATTAATTAAATATTAGGGAAAAGTAAAATTTTCCATGATTGATGACATTTTCAATTAGTGGAAATGTGTGAGTTGGTTTTCCATGATCGATCTTAGGCTTAGCTATCATCAGTTGAGGAGTCATTAGGATGGTATTTCAATGATAGCATTCTGATGTAACTATGGAACCTATGAGTTCTTGGTGATTAAATTTAAAGTATTTAATGAACCCATTTGGATACTAGAACTTATAAATAGATCTTCCATCCCTAGATGGAATAAATCATTTTATTCCACATCGATGAAATTGTAATATAATATGCACTATTAGAGGAGAATACATTGCATTTGAGGATGGACCTAAACTGACTTATGGAGGACAATTATTATGCTAATCACATGAAGTGTAATTTTTTTGATTCAATATTTTCATTATTCGTGGAATTTAATATTTAATCGTGGGTTCAATTTGGATTCCAAAAATAATTATGCATATCTATCAGGGGAAACACCCAATAGCTTGTTTGAGGTTTAAAGAAGTCACTATTTGGAATGGTACTACAAAGAGGTTCATGGAAGATATATATAAGATATAATCCCTATAGATTTCACTAAATTATAAGGTATATTAATTTTCAATTATTGAGTAGTTTATGATATATAACATGGATATGAGGAATAGGTTTACATGTGATCCTATTTTGAGACTACAAAAGGTGGTTTAGAGAACATGATTTTTAGTGACTTCTTTAGAGAATAGACTGATTAAGTGTTAATGTAGATGTAGGTTGTGGTCCTCTATGTTCCCAGGAAGTTAATAAACCACTAGAAAAATATATGACCCATGAATATGTGTTGTAAATGGTGTTCTTCATAAAGATCACGAGGAGGCATTATATTTTGGGTAAGTGTTTCATTATTTACTCAGACCTCTAGAGCCTTAGGTATATCCTCACACAGAGAGAACTCGACCTAATTGTGAAAGATGTATGTTAGAGTTCATAATGGACTATGGATTCATGATAGAATATAATATATTAAATAAAATCATGGTGGTAGATTTTATTAATTGTATGTTTTATTTTCAATTTGTAGAGAATGCATGTCAGCTCTTGTTTTCATTTAAAATGGCAATGGTGGAGAATAGGGGTGAAAATTATCTTCATTAGATAGTGGTGAATCCATAGAATTCTTGTCAAATGAGATACATGGAGTTGGGAGTAATCATAATTGAGGTCCATCATAACCACATAACCATATGATATGAACAAGATGTTTGTTTGAAGGTGGGGAGCATGTCATAATTTTCCAATGATTGATGGTGGTTCTTTTCATGTTGTGTTAGGATGTCTTGAATGATTTTCATTCCTTTACCTTGGATTTACAGAACGGTGTGTAATGAATTTATAGGCTAATTTATAAATAGTTTTTTTGGGCCTGTATGAGGTAAATCATTATTGAGTTTTTCTCTTGGTGTTTCACACGTTAGCGGGTAAAGGCTGAACATCACAATCCATCATGTTTTACTCAACCTCTTTAGATCTTATAATATAAGATGCTCGAATGTAGATGGATTTTATGACACGTATTCCATTGGAAGTGAGATTTCATTATGATATAATTTTTATTATTGAGTAAATATCCCATATGAATTTTCCTTCCATCAAGGATCAGATTTCAATCAATAGATTTGGGAATTTGTTTGTGTAGGATATTTTATTCCTTCATGGGACACCTTTGATGATCTCCTCTTACCGTGATTTTTTATTCATATAATGGGTTTATAGGGGGTTTTTAGGAGGATTTCTAGTCCTATTTACAAATGAGTATAGTTTTCCACACCCAGATAGGTGGCTATACTAACAAGACCATCCTATAAGATATGATGAGAGCCTGTGTGTTCGACATTCACTAGAGATGGGATGATCAATAAACATTTTTTTGAGTTTTCATATACTGAAATCAACCATTATAATATTTATTTGGATGCATTTGAGGGGAAATATGGGAAAAACTAAAGGACAGCCATATGTTGGACAAATATCGGAGAGAAATAAATTATTTGGACAAAGATATTGCATAAAATGATATAGAACGATCATGTAATTCCTGAGCATATGAGGATATCACAGAGGAAAAATAAATATTATTCAAATTGTTCCTTTATGTCCTTGGAGTATAATCAAGGATACCCAATTTATTTGAGATATTACTTGATATGATGATTGTAGAGATTTTTATGGGGGACTAAAGATATCCCCAAGGATTATTGGGTCATTCGTGATCTCAGGGAATGATGGTGGGTGTTTTTAAGAACCCGAAAATTCCCTCAAAATTCTATGGAGATCATGATTTCCTCCCTGTGTATCATTTAAGGATATATGTTTAAAATACATGACCATTAGGTCCACTTTAGATGGTGGTATGTCAAATGAGGCACCCCAAGTGTGCCACTAATATGTTATGGTACATAGACCAAAACTATGTAGAAATAACACCCTAAAGGGTGGCCTTAACCTATGTTACCTATACACAAGAAAAAATATAAAAATACCCATAAAATATTTAAATTTAAAAAATTAACAGTGATACCAATATGTATTAAAATATTTATATCCAAAATCAAAGTACGATAATAAGTACAAGTAATGAAAAAAATGTTGAAATACAATACCAAAACAAATATAATGAACCTGACCTACTGAGTACAAGGGGAAGCTTCCCAAAAGTGACAGATGATATAAAAAATGGTGTGTCGAACTCAAATATAATTACTATTATCTTTATCATCCTTGGACTCCCAAAAATTTCATTCCCTCTAAATAATACATGGCATGTGAATGATGATCCCATGTAGGGTTGTGAATAAAAATACTATGTTGGACACCCTAAAATAAAAAAATAAAAAAATGAGAGTGTAGTCAACTCATCAACATGAATATATTAAAAATGATATATGATCCATAATGGGAGAAATAATATCATTTAAATTATAAAATTTTATTATCTTCCACAAGGGGAGGTCATGACATCACTACTTCCCTAGGATTTTACTAGAGTCTCAAAGGTAACAATCGCCTGGGAGATCTCAGTTCACGAGTGTATCCATACCTAATGGAACTCATTAGATGTTTCTCACTCATTGGTTCATACTATATTAATGGAAATTTTAACATACACCATGCTTGTTGTGTTTTTTCATGCAGAATAATAAATAAAACTGAGAGGGATCATTCAATATAACGACTCTATCTGAAAAAACATCATCGAAGAAAACTAATTTTTCTAAATAGAAAAGGGATCACACCAAGAGATGATGGTGTATAATTGAGTATAACTGAAATAATCCACTTTTTATGGGATTATACACCCATGTATTTTTCTTTTAATAATTATGAAACCCAATCTAGGTACGAATAGAATGATATTGGATCACACAATGTTCCTTATAGTGGGATTTTGAGATAATATCCGAGAAAAAACCTGTATAAGGGATCATATTTTATATCTTGGAAAAAATTCCTCACTATACCCTCTTAGGGATGGACCATAGGAACACACCCTAGAAAACAAAATTCATACAAAAATGGTTTATGGGAACTCAATCAAGCACACACCCTATATGATAATCGACGAATAAGGTCTCCAACATACCCATTAATGATTAAACTGCACATACCTATATGTACACAGGGTGTATCAATAATTATGGAACTTGATTTTAATCTAGCTCACATGGAATTAATTTAACAAAATATAGGACATGTCCCTAGGGGTATATAGTGAATAGATGTTTTCCTGGATCACGGTATGAAACCTACTCAATCTGGTGTATTTTATCCCATTCCCATTTTATAAGGGTGTTATCGTGTACTCTGGATATTTCCATTTACTTTTCATAATTCACATAATGTTTACTACATCAAAAGATCTATAGTGTATGAGATGACACTAAACATGTGTCATCTTCCCTTTCCCATGTACATAGTGATGTTTACCACATGTGTCCCACAAAACAATGTTTGTGGGGCCACATGGTCTCATGGGGGTGTAATGTATGGACTTTGACCATAGTTTCCCAGTTCCGATGTCGTACATTATTAAATTTGTATAATACAAATCGATGTTGCATCTAAAATAACTGATTTTGTTTTTGAAATTTTGGAATCCAAAGTGCTAATATTAACATTAAATTTCAACATGAAATTAAATATAACATGGAAACTAATTTTAAAAGATTAATTAACTATTGGATTATCCCTATAGATAAGTCATTATACACATCATTTCATCCTAGGAAAGATCAGAAGAATGGGGTGAGCATGACCCCTCTAGGATTGCATCCCCTTTCCATGTAGGAATATGAATATGAAGAGGTCACATAACCCCTCAAGTATGTTTTCTTTTAGTCTTCAAATGTGGATTGACCAAATGTATAGATAGATAATCAAAAATTTTGTACATAATATTATCACAACATGAATTTCCCTTCAATTTTATATACATATTAGCGATAGTAGGGTATATAGAAAAAATTGAGCTATGGGAATCATAACATAACTCCCTTTTCTATAAGGTATAGATAGAACACATTTCCTCCTCAAAAATTTCATAATTACATATTTATACATGAAGTCTTCCAACATCCAATCATTCACAATATTAATTTAATTTTGATGGTTCCCATCATCAAGGATATAATGTTTAATAATTTCTAATAAAAATTGTTAGGAAACCAATTGAGAAGGTATAAATGTTACACCTTCCATTGTAATTCCGATATCCCTGTTTTCATGATCCTTGTACCCAAGATCCTTGTCAATATTCATTTTGATTATAAATTCATGATCATTCTGGATTAATTCATCACCTAAATTATTTTACGTTCTTTGTTAATAGTGAATTGAGGAATCATAATTGTTATGTAGCTAGATTCATTTTCATTCCCCATGTGATGTTATTTCTCTGAGAAGATATATTTCAAGCTCTTGTGATCTGTATATATCTCACATATTTCACCATATAGATAGTATCTTTATATTTGTAGAGAAAATATTTACGCAACTTACTCAATATCATGATTTGTATAGTTCTATTCATGAGTTTTTAGGTCCATTTATTAATGGGAAATAACAATATCATTCTGCATACTAACACTACCATGTCTTTGATTTGATGCATCACTATAAATCCAAAACCAATCATTTATCAATGTAAGATTTTGGTTCGGAGAATTACCTAATCTCAACTTGAATTCATCTAAATATCCTTCACATAAATTTATCCACATGAACTTAAACCCTTTATATATATGGTTTTTTAATGGTTTAGCTAACCATAAAACGTTTTGAACAAAACACCAATAGTAACCTACTAAACCAATGAAACTGCCTATATCTGTTAGGTTTTTTGGTTTATGTCATTCCAGAAATACTTTTTTCTTCATAGGACCAAATAATATTTCATCCTTAGAGACAATATGTTCAAAATAAACAACAATATTAACACAATATTCACAATTGTGATACTTTAAATATATCCAATTTATTATAAGAGACTTCAAAATAATTAAAAAACTAATTTCATGATCTTCATTATTTTTTAGTATTAAAATAAATCATCAATAAATACCATAACAGTGTCATGATGGTATTCTTTGAAAACATTATTCCTTACATCCATGAAAATAGATGGTACCCAGGCCAGTCCAAATGTAATTACCATAAATTTGTAATGTACATACCATGTTCAATATACTATCTAAGGAATATCTTCCTTCCTCACACACGTTGAATTATATCCATATCAATGGTCAATCATCAATAAATATTTATATTTTTTATGTTGATCCAATAAATATCCAATGAGAGGAATGGGATACCGGATTTTTTTTGTAATATCATCTATTTTTCTCTAATCAATTCATAGCCGCAGGGGTCCATCATTCTCATAAAAAATTAGAATATGGGATCCCTTTATAGAATCACTAAGGTGAATAATTTCTTTATCAATGAATTCCTCTAGTTGTTTCTTTAGCACTACCAATTCAACTGTGGAATTCTATAAGGCGTCTTTGACATTGATTTTGAACCATGTATTAAATCAATAATGAACTCAACATTCTACTCTAGGGGATGAAAATGTAAATCCTATAGAAATACATCAATATATCAGTGCACAATATGTACATCTTCAATTTTAATATTTTCAACCACATCCATAGATGATGTTTTCTCCTCATCTTGAAGAATTTATTTTTATAGAGTTACTAGGGGTGGTTATTTATATAATATACCTGATTAGGAGGCTAATGCGATTCAAAATTTGTGTATTCATATTGTTATACATCATAAATAAATCATTAAGGTATCATCCGAGTCATTATACATAATATGTAAAATCTTAATCTAGTTGGTCTCATGAGACCTACAGATGTATTGAGGGGATATATCAGACCCCACCCATAATATAATAATTCCAAAAAATTCCTCATATTTATGGGTAGAAACATAATTAACATATAAATTCATATCAATACTAGAACACGAAATGTGGATAACTTTCTCTATGAAATAAATATAATTATAAACCATTCTATCGAATATGTCGAATGACATCATGATAGAAAATCCAAAGTCAATATGATCATAAAAAATATAATAAAACATGGTAAATGATAATAAATATATATTAATACCATAATTATTAAAAATCAGCAGAGTTCTTGAAATAGACATAAACTATCAAATGAAATCATCATTGATTACTTCAGGGAAATACACTTTCACATTGCTAAGAAGAGATCTTTTAGAGAAATAATGTTTCTGACGTAATTGTTTGTGTAATCCCGTAATGAAAAAATATATATTTTGATGAATTTTTTTATTTAAGGAAAATAATAGTATCTTGAAATATATTGTAGGCGGTACATGAAAATTTCTTCAAAAACGGGACGTTCCCTTTAATTGGTGTTGCTTATTGGGAATAATGGAGATAAGACATTAGTAAAAAACATGTATTTCTTATAAATTAATGATGAAGTTAACTAAAAAATTGAGTTATGAATTTGTAAAAATAATATACTATAACTACTAAAAAAATAATTATTATTTACATTTTTGTATAGAGGGAGAAGGAATAACCTGAATGAAAATGTAAGTTTGGGAAGAAGTCCCTTATTTTTGTCTGATTTTTTTCTCCACTTGACAATAATGTACTAGAAAATTAAAATTAATTCATTAATGAGTTATTTTAAAACCATTTTTATATTTATTTGGTGGATTATGGTTTTATTAAGTCTATTTATGGACTATTTTTTCAGTTAATGTGTTTAATTTTATCATTAAATAGCATTTCTTTTCATGGTTTTAATGATAGGTTTTTTTATTAATAGAAAATCATGTTCATATAAAATTTGTATAATTCTCTAGAATTGGAATTATATGATTATAATAAAAATAAATAATATTTTATAGTCATATATTATATTATTTTTATATTAATGGAATTGAATAATTAAATAGAATATTAATGGTAATAATTGGATTATTTTGGAGGAGTTTTGGTCCACTAGAAATAGGTTTCTCTTATTTATTAATACAATGTATATATCTCAGTTTAAGAATACTAAATAACTTGTAATATGTATAATAAAATGTGGTTTAACAATTATTATGGGTTTATGACTATCCTTAATGTCTTTAATAGAAAATGGAAATGAATAGTCTATGATGTCGGAAAATTAACCCTTCATGGGTGACATTTTCATTTATAGAATTTAAATAGAGAGAGAAATGAGTTTTGTGATGAATATTCAATGAACATTATATCATTATATTATATAGCTAATACTAGATATATAATGTATTTTATAGTATTGTAGGTTATGTAATGATTATAAAATCAATGAAATTGAAAAGAAAATAACGAAAAAGAAAGTGGGTTTTTACCTCTTTAATACTCCTCCTTGATAACCTCTTTAAAGGGATTGGTTTTGGTATTTTGTTAAGAGAAAAGGCTACAAGCTATGTTGGAGAGTTTTTAGAAGAGTATTGTGTAGAAAATTGCAGGTTTCATCACTTTTAATGTTTTAGAAGGATGGGTGGTGAGGTATTGTATTTATACAGTAGGGGAGGGGTGGTATTTACAGTGGATGGATGAGTGTTTTTTGAATATTTTATTAATTTCATATTTATTTTTTCTCAATAATTTACTAGTATTAAAATTATAATTAAATATTAAAAAATGAAAATGGTGTGATTGATATTTTGGTATTACATCATAAATATGTCATATGTGACTACAAAAATCATGTATTTATCATTAAACGTAATTTGGTTTATTTTACTATTCACTAAAATTCATATATTTATGAAAAATCCCAAAAATCAACCCTGAACATATTTCAACATTTTTAATTCCAAAAATTACTCTATTTTATGAAAATAATTTTCTATATACGAGTAATTAAATTTGTAATTAATATCCTCCTTTTACTTTGAAAATATAGATTTTACATTTATAACCGATGTTATATCACATTGAAAATTTAACTAAGGACTCATTAAAGTATCCTAAAATAATAAGGTATAAACATAATAATTCATTAAGAAATTTTATGAAAATAATTTTTTTTAATAATTTTATTAACAATAAAATTGTAATTAAATATTTATTACATAAAAAATACCAAATGTTAATTTATAATTTCTAATATATTAATTAACCAATCAAATGATATAATAATTAAAAAATTTCATTTTTAGGTTGCCTGGATTTTATTTATACATCATTTTTTTGTCACTCTTAATTTTCCTATAATAACTATTTATAAAGGTCATATTACTATTCCTACAATCATGTTACTATTTCATTGGTATTAGTCCCTTAACATCTAGAAATACCACTTTTTTAACATATTCTTAATTTCTAGTGTATGTATTTTGTTTTATAAGACAATTTATATGATTTATACTATATTAAATAATTATAAGAAGGTAACATTTCATTGCTACAATTCTAGGACGCTACATGTACTCAATATGCAGGGTGAGCTATTAACCAATTGTTAAATGGTGTCTAAAATTACACACATTGCATGTATACTTACATTGACTAATGGGATTATACTACACATACATTTTATGCTAGTTGAATATGATTCATTGAAATGGTTTACCCACTACAAAACACATGATATTTAACACTATGTAGAAACCCTAGCCGCCATACTAGGAGGGACTACATTTTTTGTGTTATTCCATAGTACAGACCATGTAGTTATAATTTTATAATCATTCCCACACCACCTCCACAATTAGTTCGATCAAAAAAACCACTAATAAAAAATGATAAAAAATTATTATATGCCTTTCCATCGCCTATTACAAGATTCCTGCCACCTGAAACCTTTCACAAAGCATATCCCATATCATTATAATTCCATGTTTCCCTAATTATGAAACATATACTCATAATTTGATCTGAATCCATCATCATTGTCGCATACAATGAGATCACACCATTGATCTCAACACCGACCACGTAGTAATGAATTGTTACGCAAAATAATGATTTTAATATGATTTTTCATTCTGTATTTATCAAAGTGAAAGACGAAATTAAATCACAATGAAGATAACACATATAATTGGGAGAGAAAAAAAACATAAACAAGTGAAATGTACCTACAACATTATTTAGATTTTCTAGAACACATTTATGTATAAATCATAAAAAAGAGAATTTTGATCTAGGATTCATCAAATATCATAAATTAAAAATTCAAGGAAGGTAAAGTTATTTCTTTAAATCAACAATCAATTAACAAATATATCTTGATAGAGGGATTGAATCTTGTTCGATATGGGATAAATAAACTAGTATAAAATAATCAAAAAAATATCTTAACATGATTTTGGACTGACCATGCAATAAAATTGATTCCATATTTAATTTAATTGGAAAGATCTATAAAATATATTGGAAAATTGATCACAAGGCCATTATCCATTGTCATTTTTTTAACAGTCCTCCAATGTCCCTTTCACCTCTTACAGTGTTATGTGATATACCCTCAAAATTTTATAAAGTATTTTTTATATAATATTTATTTGTTGAAAACATTAAAATGAAAAAAATAAATATATTTATTTATTTCATCATTTTAAACCTTGATAATAATTAAAAAAAAGACATAATAACAACGAATTTTATGTCAAACATTGGGTAAAACATGCATTAGAAATTTAATGGTGGTCTTGAAATTTCCATATGGGATAATATCTTCTAGTTATTCCATTGTTTCTATAAATCTTATCAATTTTAATATAATATATATTATAATTTTTAATATCATCTCACCAAGGGTCCCCATAGCCCAAAAGTCCTTGTTGAATCAGTACATAGGTTCAATAATGTTCCATAAAATTTTCAAAATTATTATTCATTCTAAATAAAGTCCTTAAAATTCTCCCCAATGTCATTTATTTTGATCTATAAAATTGAAAATGTACTCAAAATTTTGGATAATGATATCTTAACTAGGTTTCCACCTCTAATGAGCTCTCATAAAGGTTTCAATACTATTAAAACCCATGATCCCAAGGGAAATAATTTCCCAAAATCGTGCTTCTTCTATCAGTTCTCAAATACTAGTTGGATCCTCAACCTCCATGAAAGGGAAAATCCAACCTCAACATATAACTCACATGGTCAACTTCAATAAATTATTCATGCACATATCACCTCAACTATGACACATTGAATACATCTTCCACCTAGTCTAACTAAAGTAATTGGGTGAAGTGGTAATCCCCCCTCACTAACCACATAGTATCTATAAAATTTGGTTGAAAAACCAAATGATATTGGACATCCTAGACAAATCCTTGTATTCCCATACTAGGTGAAATCTCTTGGATAATAAGATCTTAAATTCATTCTCCAAGGGAATATGTTGTCTGTCTAGAAATTAATTTTAATATATATGATTTGTCCTAATATATACATATATAAAATGTACCTTTTACCATCATCAATAAAAAAATTTAGGCACACAAGAGATGTCTCCCAATGGTTTTGACTAGTACTATGGTGAACTGATGGTTCTCTTGTACATGACCTCAAATGATGCTATACTGATTGTATAGTGGTAACTATTATGATATGGAAAATTCATGAATCTTAGAATATCTTCCGAATTATTTCCAACAACTGTCATGAAACCCCAATCTATATTAAACAAAACATAAATGGTTCACTTTACCTGGCCATCTATCTATGATGGATACACTATTATCAACTCACATCGAGACTGAAAGGCCTCTTACTTTATCTATATATTTATTATATAAATTGATCATCATATAGTAAAACAATTTTCAAGATAATTCCATGAATCTAGACTACCATATGCATTTAATAAAATCATAATATCTCCACTAAACTCTACTATTGGATGGTTATGAAGTGAGGAATCATGGTTAGTTAATCTATGATCACCCAGATAATTTCATGGCCTCTCATTGAGAAAGTAAGTCCTATTAAAATAACCACAAATATACCATTCCATATCCAATTATATATAATTACCTTTAAATTCAACTATATATAGGTGGGACATCAATATATAAACTCAGTAACATGATACGTCATAATTTTATTCATAAAAAAGTGTCAAATAATCCATATAAATCCTCATCTATTTCTGATTTACTATGAATGGAAATCATGAAACAACGTTAGATCCTATTTTGTAAAAAGATCTAGTGTTATCGTCCCTCATCAAACAAGGATAACATGCTCCCGACCTTTAAAAAATCCATCGAGGACATTCCTGGTTGATATTTGGTTTTGAAATATTTAACAATCGATATATTTATGTCACTCCTCAAAGATACACTGTATAAGCATATTGGAAATGACCATCGACTTGATGTAGTTGGAATCATAATCATCCACTATTGTTAACTACATTATGGTAAACTACTCCATCACCTCACTCAAAAAGAGTGAATATAATTTTTTTTTTAAGAAATCACTACCATGAACTCCACTTGGGTAAATATATTAAGATCACTAACTCAACCTTCGTTGGATCCACTAGCACTCTTAAACAAGGTAGACGAACCCCAATAAGTGAACCTTTGGAGTCCAAAACTAATACTTCATGATCTTCCTCTAATGATCGTACTCTTAAACCATGTATACAACCATCCTCTTGTGTCTCTCATGTTCTAAATCTACTGATGTGAAAACTAGTGCTGCATCAATGAAGTAATACATGAACTGTACTAGCAATTATTGAGAGATATAATCTATAAGCCTCACAACACACTAGACAATTCTACATCCCAAATTCTATCACCATAAACTCAAATAACCATAATGGTTTTAGAGAACCAACATTGGTACATATTCATCTCTATCATATAACTAGTGATATTATTTCTAATGGTCAAAATACAAGAAGAACTTCACCCCAATCACTAGTGATATAATTCGTCGATTATCAGGGTTGGATAACCCTCCCTGATAGTCTCTTGGTATATGTGATTTCATCCCACACCTAACCTCAAACACTCATCTTCATTCTAGGTGAACAATAATGGATTTTCCTTATTAACACAATGGATCTAGAAAATTCCCAACACTACAGATTTCATTAACAAAAACATCAAATCTAAAAGCTATATAAGAACATCTGAAATTCTAGTACAAAAAACAATACAACCCTACGTGTAGGTCTATTATGAAAACAAACTTTCATTGTGTAAGTCAGTCTGGAACATCTTAAATTAGACATATTTATAACACAACAACACAATATGAAATTTGAATCTCATAGTATTTTGTTTAACGTGTGTCATATGTGCCAATAGAAAAGAAATTGGTTGAATCCTTTGGAATATGAGCTAATACATATCCTTTGAGGATTACTTAAAACTGAATAAGAATAATTATATAACACTATCTTAGTTACAATTCTACTGTAAGTGGTAATATTCTACTTTGTAGTGGTATTAAAAAACTAGTTCATATGAACGAAAAATAATTGAGACACAATATCCCCACAAAACAATTTCACAAGAGTCTCTCAAACCTCCCTAATTTAGGTCACACTATCAAAAAAAGTGTTTTATCACTGATCCTATTTTCAAGAGCCTCTATATATAAGAGTCAAGAATAAAAGTATGGTATCAGAATAAAATAAATATTGAATATTTTTAGGGAATTGTGGATTAGTAATCTATATTAAAATTGTATATGGAGTAATGAATATTCTTGTTATACCTCAAATGACCAATGAAATGATTAAGGTCACATTAAACAATTGAATGAAGCAATCTTTTCCATTTCCCTCTATTTAACCATAACTATGGATAACTCTAATAACATATAACATCAAAAAACATCAATCACAAACGTTGACGGAACTCACCCACCATAGCTTGACATTATTTTCATTAGGTGTCACTAACTCCCATGTACAATTTTGGATTATGTCACCAATACAGAGCTTTGATGGGAATTAATTATACTTTAATAAAAAGACCAAATCCACATAAAAAATAACCAACACATATATCTACTGATTCCCCATGTCTCCCTAGAGATATCTCACCACCGGGAACAACATTGAGAGGGGTCCTGACAAGGAAACAAACTAGTACCACTAGCTAATGGAACTCTTCTACAAGATGAGAAGGGGGTTTATATCACCAAGATTCTCATGTGATATGTATCTCTAAAATATAAGTATTATATTAAATGGAAGAGATTCATCAGAAAATACTATTAAAAAAACCATTACACAAACTAATTCGGATCATCCACCTGAACCACTAATGGTGGGTCAATATGTTGTTGAACGAATTGAAACATACCTTATTATCCCCATGGAAGAATAATATCCAACACATATATATGAAATGAGGCCTCATTTACAATAGGATCATAACTGAAATATTGTAATATAATCATATATTTTTATCATCGAAGATGCATCTAATTATATTTGTGACGTACCAAATTTCGAAGAGAATATATGGGGAGTTTAATTATTATGTATATGGGACTATAACCCATTCTTATATGATTAATAAACACATTATCTACTTGAAAATAGTTCTTATATGTGATATGTCAAAAAGTTTATTATCAAATTCATGGGTAAAAAATTATGATTGATACCGCCTAATCATATATTTTCATTGATCAATTTCTTATCAAGATACACTTTATCATTTTTTACATAGTTCCAATGCGAAACCCCAATGTACGACATTCTCAAAATAGTAATCCTAATATTGTCACCCTAATACCACTTTTTCATGACCCAAACCACCAAGGCCAAACTATTCTATGATATGATTAATGTGAAAACCTAAAACCACCACCAATAGGAAAAGGTATATTGACCAACACAGAGTATGAATCTCTCAAAAATGCCATTCCTTAGCCTAAGGTGCATGTACAAGAGACCACATATACAAATACCCATACTATTAAGAAAGATAAAAAATTATAATTTTATCAAAATGAATGGACATGTCTATATCGCATAACAATGTATGAAAATAAGTATATCAAATAAAAATGGTTCAAATTTAATCATAAAAAATTAAAAATTAGGGTAATCTACCAAAAATATTCAATGGGTATGAAACATACCCTATCTAGATCAACATTTCTCCACATCATCATGGTCCTCCTAAGGCTCCATAAAATGTATATTTTACTCCATGAAAGACATACAATGTAGGAAAGGAGCCAATATTTGGATGAATATAAAAATATTCCTCATGACACCTAATAATCACGAAATATAAAACAATAAGAGAGTAGTCAACTCATCACCATAATGTTAATTCTATTAGAATCTGATACATATTGACAACAAAATAAACATGATATGATCCAGATTGACACTAGGTATCATGGATATGTCATGAGTTCACATCCATCATAGTATTCCACTATAAGATCAAATGTAACACTCAACTATTATGTCTCACCTAGTGATACATTACATCCTTAATGGATCTCATGAGAGAGGTATTACTCATAAATATTTACTAAACTGAGGGAAATCAACCAATATTATATTTTATTTCAGGAATTCTGTGATAATTAATAATGGAAACTAAGTGGGATCATCTGAATTACACAATTGATCAATCAACAACTCATCTGAAGCCAATTGATGTCTCTATATATTAAAAAGGTATCACACCTAGGGTCTGTGAGGTACACATGAACTAACATAGGAAAACAATATAGTATGGAATCATATTCCAGGGTTTGTTAGTCATGGTAATAATGAATACCCCTCCTATGGTTGAAAATGATGATATAGGATCCCACTCTAGGCCTCACTGAGGAATTCAGTTACTCTATCCAATACTGAACCCCTAGAGAGAATAATATCATTTGACTATGACATAATGCTTCATTGAACTCACTTGATGATGGACTAAGGGAACATGCATTGGATAAATTGGCCCACACTAAAATTGTTCATGGGAACTAAACCATTATTACACTATTGATAATCTAATAAGAAAAATGGATCTAAATTTCCATTTAAGTAGTATATGGAATGTCCCTATGGATACTTTACATGTCTCACTAATCTAAGAACTACCCGAGTCTCATACTCAAAAGACATATATTTCTCATAATACAAAACATGACCCTAGGTGTACATGACATGTATATAGAATCCTAGGACAAAAGGTGTCATTTATTTATGCCCATGTAGTATATCTCATGCCTGAGTACTCATGCAGTGTTATTGTAATGTATCCATGTTTGAGAAAATATTGAAGAACATTACATGTAACCAACACCAAATGACATATAGGGTCTAGGTCAAAACATTGTGTGTGACATATTCCCTTGCCCATGTACTTTCTTAAGTACATAGATTGTTCCCCACCATACATAGTGTTTGTAGAAACCAGGTTTCCTATGTGTGTACTCTCTTTATAGGCCAAGCCTTTTTCCAATGGTTACAGAATACCTCGCATGAAACACAAAGAGTACGTCACTACATATCTTCTATGGAATATAAACACTATACATGCAGAGTTGACTATATAAGTGTCACATAGTGTGTAGTCCCACGACACGACAAGTGGTCTTTATCACAATGTGGAAACCCTAGCCACTATAGGGATCTCCACAATGTATATTCATCTAGATTATATTCCATGTAGTTGGTATTTTCATAGAAAATCATTATTGTTCTAAGTGTCCCTCCACTTCCAATTCCACCATTGATTCCATCACCACACCCACTGATAAACAAAAATTTTTTATTATCCAAATTAGACATCAATGGTGATCAGATTTCGGCCACCGTAATTCCATCATGAATTATCTATTGTGACACCACCATGCTGAGATACCCAAACCACATGATTGTATACTCTTAATCTGTCCCAATCATCACGCATGTGAGTGTGAAGTCTCAGGGTTTCAATGTAATTTCCCCCCATGATCCTAATATAAAAAACACTGATGAGAAATTAATATATAATGGGGAGAGAAAACTACAATTCAAAAATGTGAGGAATGAACCTCAGAAATTTTTCAGATTGGACTCAACCCATTAATCTATGAAAGATTAATGTAGAGAAAAAAAGAAAATACATAACATAATATTATTAATTAATAATTATATGAAGATAAATACATACCATAAATGAACCATAAATCCATGAATTAATCTTTTTAGAGGTTCTGACTGATGATCAGAATGGGATAAACAAACAAGGATAAAATCTAAAAAAATAGAATCCTTCATTAAGTATGGATATATCTCGGATGAAGAAAGATTTCATTTCATTTTTAATGGAGAGATATTTATACTCTATTGACACAAAAATCATCATTACATTATCTTGTTCCATTCATCCATGCATTATACATGAATAAACCTCCTTCAAAAAATCTATTTATATAGTTAAGAATTGGGATTTCCCAAATTACATAATTTATTAGTGAATATTGGGCTGAAAATTATAACAAAATAATAACTAAATATATTTATTTATTCTATATTTTTGTCCCCTAATTTCTTTTTATCAAAATAAATGAGGCCAACAATAGATTTGTCACACCTAATGTAAAACCCACTTTTTGGTTTTAATAATAGATTAAAAATATTCACTCAAGATCATTCACGATTTATTCCAATGATTTCTAAACAATAATCATGTGTGATATAATACATTTTTTTAATATCACTGCACCAAGGCTCTACATGCCCTATAATTCCACATAGACCTAGTGACTAAATTATTAAATATTAAATAAAATATTCAAAATTCTTATATGAAAAAAATAGATTCACTACATACCTTACTAATATTATACATGTAATTGATTGGGGTGTTCTGGAAATCAAGAAAAAATCCAAATTCATGGAGTGCATGGTGGTGATATAGGAATGGAGGGAGATGGTCCTACATGGATTGACGATTATTTGGTGTGAGTTTTCTAGGGACATAAAAAATGTATGTGATATAGCTGGATAATTTGAGGTAGATGAATGTTCAAAACACCCAAATTTTGTGTATCTTAATATTTTCAACGTGAAAATACTTGATGGAGGAGATAATGTAATGGATCTAGATTTATTAGTTTAGTCCATCAAATACTTCTATATATACATATAAATTTTAACTCTATGTAAGGCTATGTCTATGTGCCACATAACCTTAGACATGATTTAATAAACATATTAATATATATTAAATCATGTCCACACATATTATTGTAATAAATTATAATACCATTGATTGAGACTTTGGATGGAAAATCCATGAGCATGGTTTTTTTTTTCAAAAAGGTTGGATTAACCCTATAAGAAACATAATGTTTGTTGGTGATGGGAATTCAATTAATAGTTACCATTGGTTGGAGAATTATGTAATTTCTTTATTTAATTATCTTAAATAACCTATAAAAATAAACACCCACATTATAATCTCCATTATGGAAAATCCCTAGGGTTATTAAAATAAACATGGTATATTAGAGAGGATCCATGGAGGATACTTGTTGACGAATGAAAAAATATCATGGATGAATGAACATATTTAAATGATTTTGTATTGACCATGGAAGTTCCATAATCTCACCAATGACAATAAAATAGAACAATTATTCTTCAGTGATTGATCCATTATCATGGTAGGTAAATTTTTTCCCTAATATTACATCTATATAAATATTCAGAAATAAATTATTTAATATGATTTTATTATTCGGTTGTTTTCATTCATCGCATCAACCTAGATATTTATTTAATTTGTTTCACCGTTTATTTCACTATAGTTTCGACATTATGGAATCATTGAATGGAGTCACAATGATCAATGATATTTTTAACTTTTTCCATTTTACCCCATTATTATACACATTCTTCACTATTGTCCAATGATGTGATGGGTATGAATTTCCATGTCGTATTCCTATGTGATCTAACCAATGGATTTGTGGTGGATGCATGAATAATTTAGAGATAGTATTTTTGGGTGTCAATGAGGTTGTTAAGTGAGATATAGGTCTCTGTGACCAATTTTTGAGTTTGAAAAATGGGATTTAATATATGGGTGAGGCAGTGTGGTGGAATAGTTTGATGGGATTATCTGCACATAACTTGGGTGCCCTAAATATAGCCACTATCATTAAATTGGGAGTGTTCAACCCAAAATATGAGTTCCATGGTGCAATTCTTTGATGATCATGTGGTGGTGGAGGTTTAAGATAAATGCATGAAGATATAATATAATATTTAATATCATATCAATAACATTATATCGACAATGTAAACAGGTTTTGTAGTCCCCATACTACAGTGGACATGGTCTCAAGAAATATTAAATATCAAACACTCTATGGGACTGCTACCCAATGTGTAATTTGTTAATGATGGAATGGTGTGTACCATTATGCTACATAGGACATTCATAGCTAGGTACTCAATCATGAAAAGGTATATATTTATGGAAAGATACTTGGACATGAACAGGTACATGGGAATAATAAGATTACATGGAAATTGCGAGAGTACATTGACCCATGCCAAGGTCCACGGGAATGAGCATGAAGAACATGTTTATACCATTATATACAATGAGATTCCTTGTATTACAAATACATATAGTGTATATCCACATTTATATCCATGTGATTTGAGTCTATGGATATTCCAAGATATCAAGGGGAGGCCACATATTATGTGACCTCATATACACATTACATACTTTTCATATGACATTCCACCAAGTGTATGTCCATGTTCAGATATAGGGTTTGGTGACGTGGTTAGCCAATATTTTGTTAATTTTCCACATATAATGAGATGGTTTCATTCATTTTGGAATTATATATACATGACATTGTGTATGATGAAATATTCTTCTTTCATATATGATTTGATTATGACAGTGATTGGGTTAAATCATCAGAGAGATTTCAGGGTTTTTACCCCTATTGCTTCAAGGTGAGGGTCCTAATACTCTTGGAATATATAGATCAGGTAAAAAAATACTATAGGGGGGAATGTGTCCACTATCTATGGAGTATTGCCCCTTCTTAAATTTCTGTCACAGAGAAATTCCTTCCTTGATGTTAATTCCTCCTCGGTTGTGGAGAGCAGTGGAAAAGTGTGCACCCACCACCCAAATTACATTAAAGATTCACAATGTTAGATCCATCATAGATGGACCTTTTGGAGCTATAATATGGAACAAAATTCTTATCTAGCTATGGAGGTAAAGATTCCCTTTCACTCCATATTGGTATTTTCTATCATATCTGACCTTGGTTTTCTCTTTACAATCATTATTTATGGGTTATTCTAACTGTTTATATTTCTCTTACTCACTATTTGTTTTTTAACACATCCAATAGGTTATGAATGTACTCAATCTTATATGGTCTCTATATGCACTTGTTATTTTTTATGTAGATTATAGAAATATGGGACATGACTTCATAGGTGCATAGTAGTATGTGGTGGGGTTGAGCATGTCAGTGGTTAGCCTAACAGATTTTTACATTATCATGCTATTATATAAACATTTTCCCAATTTATATCATGTTGTAACCTTATTTATAGTTTTTTATTTTATTTTTAGAATTTATGATTTTTGTATTACACTACCGTACTTTGATATATTTTATTGAAGTTGTTGCATACATCGATGACCCTCATTATGTATTATTTTCATACTATATCTCTACACAATTTACTAGATATTTTTTTTTGTGAATACATGATTATTAGGATGAGGCATCCGATATAATTTATATGTATACTCATAAATATTTTGAAATACTTTTCCTATTAAAGGTGGGAGTGGGGTGTCACGATCAGCCATATTACAGCCCTCATTGCATCATAGTGTTTAGGATTATGAAACAAGGATGAGATGTTCTGTAGGGATGTCAGAACATGTTTTACAAGATAAATTGTATCTGTGTTTCTCTATAGGTGATTATTGACCACTTCATTAATTCATCTAACTTCATAACGATATAGTATTTCAGATCTGTGGATATTGTTTCACCAAATTATCTGGAGGAGGTTAGTTTTGATGATGATTATATCTTCTTGTGATCCTTGATTCCAATACAGAATATTGAGAAGTATTCCTTGTGTTTAAGTTCTCTATTATTACATAGAAAAAATTCCAATTTTTAGAATTATTGTTAGAAAAAGTAGATTATCTAGATAGTGTAATATATTTTTGTACATGCATTTTGTATTTTTGTGTTTTAAAAGATTGGCTCATTTCCTTGGGGTAGTTTTCATATAATAATAGTTACCAATACCCTATTATCAAGAAACTATTCTAATAACTTTATGGATGTCAATTATTATATATGTTCTGTTAGGTGGTGGTAAATGAGTGGTAAATTCATATACCTAAATTTTTATAGATCTACTCAGAGAAGGTGTAGGTGACTCACGAGAAAATTAAAGTAGTGTAGGGTATCCATAAGTTATATACTAACCATACGATTCCTTACATGTTTTATGTTTTAGATAATTTTTTCATGAAGATATATAATTTTCATGCGAAATGATGGTGTCGTCAGGGTAGCAATATTTCCCCCCTAAATTTTTGGACCATTCAAGGTGTTGTTGTGTGTTTGAGTAATTTTGTATTACATAGTACTAACAACACAAAAGTACTAGATTCAATATGTATTTAATATAAAACATATTCACTAGAAATTTAATTATTTTTCTCATGTCATTAACTAGGATGAGATAGAATATAATGATAATGTGACCTTCATGGAGTTCCCTTTTAAGATTTAGGTTTATCAGGAGAAGTTGTTTTATTGACAAAACAATATTTAATTAGTTCATTTCCTATGGAATCATATAATACGGTATGAGTTTACCAAAGAGATATAATCATGATGTTCTATCAAAATCCCATACATCCTAATTATAGATCATTTTTGACTTGTTATGAATGATTTAAAGACCTGGAAAATCCCATGTAATTTTTTTGAATTATATTAGATTTTTCCGAGTCCTCATTTTCTGACAGAGCATGATTCTGAGGCCCGGAGTGCTCGGAATGTTTTTCCTGGGATTCTAAGTGCGTTTAGTGTGTTTTTGAGACGGTTTTGGTAAATTATGAATTAGTTCTCGAAATCGAATTGCAAGGGAACCATTGAACTCGTAGTGCCAATGATTGCTTTCTGAGACCATTACCTTAGTTGTGTTCGGGCTTCAGCATTGAGTGAGTTTTAACCAGCGCGGTTGGTTTGTCTTTAAAAAATAGAAGTTAAATAAAAATAAAATACAAGAGAAGTATTTTATTTTTATTCTAATTTATTTGAATTTTTTTGGGGTCCGCAACCCCACATTAATTTAATTAATTCCTCCATTAATTCATTAAGGGAGGAGCCTTCTTAGTTGGAGAGGAGGATCCACTAGAAAAGGATCTCCTTCCTTCACCTTCCTCCAAAACCATGAACCTTCTACATCCACCTTGCCAGAGAAGTGAGAGGTACCAACTTTGGAGGGAAGAACTTTTTCTGCTGAAGAAGTATGATCTTATTCCACATCAAAGGAGGAGAAGCCACCTGGGTAGAACGCCGCAAATGACGACCCCATCTTCCATCTCAACGAACGAGAAAAATGGTCGGGGTTGTATTGATTGATTTTGAACTTCGTTCTTCATTGTTCTTGAGCTTAGATAATATATTTTTGCTATCACCCTAATGTGAAGGGCATAGGACTTATAAACACGGTCCGACATCCCTCTATTGGTTCTAGTTCATTGATATCAGTGGCCGCACAACGACACCACTGGAGGAACAGACCGCAGGAAATGAGCCTCGACAGTACACACGATGACCGAAAATGAGTCTTCCTCAGAAGAAGCCAGCGACACTAGGGCTGTCGGGCTGCCAGAGGGGCGCGGTGCCATCACGCTGTGTGGAGAAACAGGTCACGACTAGGCGGGCTATGATGGTGCCGGAGAGGCGCGATGCCATCACACCGCGCCAGAGGAAGGATCAGTGACCATGCAGGCTGCAGCGGTCAGACGGGCTGGGTACAACACCGGAGAGGAACCGTGTCTATAGGCCGCAGCGGATGGAGGAGGGCGGCCGGTTGAGCCAGCCGCCGGTGGGGAGGTTATAAGTGGGACCCGACTGGTCCCACGGTTACCGGGCCAGCGCCACGCACCGACCACTGCTGAAGATGGGTTGTGTAACCCTCCCCCCCACCCTAGATTTCTTGAGAGGCCCCCGTAGGGAGCCACCCCTAGCTAGGACCCCCTTGAAAAAGAGGGTTGGATGTGCAGGGCCTCCGAACCCCTCCCCCCACGGGGTGGGCCACCGCACCCCCTTGGCATGGGGCGATGTGCTGGGAGGGGCTGCTGCTGCTTGTCCGGGACGCCGCCGCTTGGCTGGGCTAGTTTCGATGAGCCGGGTCAGAACCGCTGACTAGGTCGGACCCCGGTCCGGATTCGGATCTGGGTCAGGGTGAACCGAATCTGGTCGGGTCGGTCTCACTGGGCCAGACCGGTCCCAGACCCCGTTCTGACCCATTTATTTTTTAGGCCAATATCTTGGGCTACATGTGTCCGATTGACGAATCGTCTATGCCGACGGTAAGATTGGAACAATTCTGTTCTTTTGGAAGACCCCACTCTAGGTTTAGATGGTGTTGGTGTATGATCGGGATTGAATGAACCTAGATCCAACCGGGCCCTCGGAGCTGAAACGCCAATAACTCACAGATCGAGTGTCTGATTGACCCGTCGTCTGTCGCATTGTGTTTCTTATGATGGGAATGAACTACGGGATACATAAACATGATAAATAATGGGAGATGATATATTGACACTTGGCTTGAGGAGCGGACCCACCCGGAATCGAGCCAGCTATGTGCGGGAACCCTATTGATGGCTACGACTTAAATGATAAGATCCTACGTGGACCTACTACTGTACCAAGATCCTCCGTGGGTTCGATAGAGATGATAATAGACTAGGATCCTCCATGGGTCTGATAGTGATGAATAATATTTTGGGATCCTACGTGGGTTCGACAGTGATGACTAATGTTCCAGGATCCTACGTGGGTTTGACATCGATGATTACTACTCCAGGATCCTACGTGGGTTCAATAGAGGAGATGATTCAGTGGCTATATCGAGTCATCTCTACCCATCTAATTGAGTTTTATAATTGTGTGAGATGATTCTTGACTATGTGATGTTATCATCAAGATGATTGAATTACTTCTTTTTTTTAACAGGATTTTCTTGGGCTTGAGAGTTAGAGCGGGCTGTGATCGGTAACTTTGGTATATTTATGATCATATACCTATGTAGGGATGGTTGATACTCTGTGTCTATATCTTGATATTGTGGTTTATCCTTGGGGTTTTCTGGGAGACCTTTGGAGGTCTCAGGGTCTCTACTAAGTATCGTTATAGTCACTCCTACAAGGGCTTCCCCCACACCTTGTTGTGTTTTGTGCAGACGATGGTCAGCAGTGATCGAGGTTGAGGGAGATAGACGGTAGGCTGCCCGGAGCTGGACTATATAGGACATACCAGAAAGAAAATTTGCTCAAGATCTGTACCTAACCTTCATGTAGGATTCCGCATTGGATGATCCAAGAGCTTTTTTCCCTTCTTTCAAGTACTTGTACTTCAGTTGGATTTTTAAACATGCCCATTTACTTTCGTCACCCTTCCTTTACCAGTATTTGTTTTTACTGATTCTTGTGTTTCAAACTATGTGTGTTATAGGATTAAATCCAATGACATCCCTTTTAGGGTTACACCATTTCGTGCTAGTCTCCAGCCCCTGGCCTATGAATGGTTGTCTTGGGGTAGTCACAACATGGGCCTTGAGGACTGGTCAGGACATATGAAATTAATTATTTTATGAGATGATGGATGACATTTCATGCATTTTTGAACATTTCACTCAATGTTAATGTTGTATTTAACATTAGTGGGATCTTTCTGATATATCCTAAAGTATTTTAATTTCAATCAATCATTTAATTCCATACCATTTATGGTTATAACTCTCAATAACATGAAATTTTTTATAGGTGACTAATGTATATGATCAATTGTTTAAATCCATCCATTTTAATTTTCTGAAGACATGGATATTTTAAGGGGATTCATTGTGGAGTTACAGAAGTGATATTTGAAATATTTTCCATCCATAAGTCCCCCATTACATGGTTGAAGGAATGGTACTTTTCATGGGGATCCTTTTTAGAGTTTTTCAATGGAGCTACTCTTTTTTTGTTGGAAGTGTTCGATATTTGGAATTTTGAGTTGGTCATTTGGTGTCGATATTGACTAAAATGAGTGAAGCACTGAAAGAGTCAATGGATAAATGTGTTTTTCCTTGTAAATTTTTTCACGGTAATAGAAAGGGGAAGTACACCATCGTGGAGTGTGTTGTGTTGGTAGAGACCATGGGGTTCACCAAATATGAAAAGGGAACCCCTAAAACATCAAAGTAGGTAGAGCATGGTGTTTACTATGTATTTTAGATTGAATTGTATTAAACTCATAGTAATGTTTTACTCTATATTTTTTTTAAATTGAGTGTTTATATCCCATTAGAATTTTTGGATCCAACACATTTGGATAAACGTGCCCTCTTTACATATTCTATTTATATTCCCTATTCAATTTATTTATAATGTTTCATGTGGTGAGGTTTTTCATGTTTTGGGATTGGATTCAAGCATATATTGATGGTAAATTGTGTTTTATAGGTTCTAAAGTTATTTCTTTTGAGTTTTTTGGTTAATGATCCTTGTTATTATATTATTTTTTAGAGAACATTGAATGTTTTATCTCAATGTATGTTATTCGTGAGTTAACATTTTTATGTGTATGTGTAGTAATATTAGAAATTAGTTACATTGGGTAATGTTGGAATCATCCAATTGAAGATAATTACCATTTATAAATGAATCCAAAGGGTTTGTGACGACATATAGTAATCAAATTTTGATAATGACTATTGATATTTTATAGTTCTATTTCCTATTTTGTTATGATCAATTATTTCTCTTAGACTGATTAGTATAACAAAAATTGAATAAAAAAATTAAATTTGGTAAAATTGATGTTAATAATAAAGGATTCATGTGAAATTAATTTTTGTTTATAAGTTAATAATATTGAATATTAATATAATGCACGAATCATGTTTATAGTTGAAAATTAACTATATTTAAATACAAATAACTATTTTTGTATTTCCAAACCCTATTCATGATGAATCAATTAATTCATTATTACAACGAAAATCATATTTTATAAAGAGAAATTCTTTGGGTGGTTTGAGAGCATACTTTTTTATTAATTTATTTTATTCCATGGATTTATTTCCTTTGTTTGTCTATGAGTTTGTGTTCCGAAAATATGTTTTGTTTCCATGTATAAAATCTCAAGGATGGTAGATATTTTGTATGGTTTTTTAACCATATATGGTTTTTTTGGAATTGATGATAATATATAGAACCTATCGATATAGGGATTACATATTTATAGGCTATTATGTGAGGATTTTTGGGTGTTTGATTGTTATGGGTTTAGTATTTTGATTTCCTATCAGAATAAATATTTTTGATTTATTTTTGGGTATCAAATGGGTTTTTGTTGTTTTTTAGAAAACCTATTGCAGTTGAATTATGAACAATATGTTCATTTATTTCATGTGGTATCTCCACTTAAGAACTTGAATACTCATTTTATGGAATGGTAAATTCATCTGTAATCAAATAATAAGATAATTGTTGATGTTGGTAATATTGAATAACATAAATCATGGTATGACTGCAATGAATGATCTGAAGGGAATATGATGGAAATATATAAATGGTTATTGGTATTTTTATGGTATTTTTTTGGGTAAATAAATTAACATTTTTAAAAAAATTCTCTAATGGTGTTAATAACGAATGAATAATGATTTATTAGTTATTATATGAATATTTTTAACAATATTGATTCATGAATCTTGAATGATGGTATATGATCATGTTTCTTACACCATAATGGTTATGTTTGTGTGTATTATGGGTTGATAGTTTCATTTTAATATTATTCCAGGTAGTTGTGATGTCTTAATATATAAGATATGATTAACATCCATCATACTATAGATGTTTGTGTATTCCATACATTCTTGAGATTGTTGTGTATTTTTTTATTATGAATGTAATGTCTACCATATACAATAGGTGTAATCACATAATATATGATGTCATAAGTTATAATGTAATATTCACAAGATATCTCTTATTTTGGACTTAATACATATTATTGATGACGAGGTTATGATGAGTGATATAGGGTTCTTGATGAGGTCATGATATTATTGAGCTATGTTATAATGGGATGTAGGATGGGTTATGGAAGGGAATGTAGAACATGAAATTTTGAGTAGGGTAATGAGAGAAATAAATTAGAGGGGAAGTAAATGTGGGGTACCATTATTTTTTATAATCATTTGTTATAGAATAACCCACATCGATGAATTACTTTGTGAACACGCCTTAGTGAGGATGTGATAGAGTATTACATAATTTAGAAATGAATTGGTTTTATTTTTTTTTCTGACTAGGATTTTGTATGATTATTTTACTTTTTAATGTAATTTTTATAGTGGATCCTATATATTATACATATATTCTCACCTAATATATATATAAACTATTTTTTGGTCTACAATAGAGATTTAGTGCTCGAGCTAGGTGTTGATAACATGTCGTGGGGTTCAATGAGATGCAAGAGTTTTGTGCTCACATAAGTGGATTTGATTTCATACATTAATTTGTTTTATGTTATTATAGAATAACATTTATTAATTATTATAGTGATAATATAATGTGTTTTTTATGGTATATCATCTTATATCTCTTCCATAAATTTATATAATGATGGTAATCCCCCATATTTGTATGCATTATATACCATTAGGGATAGTATCCAACCTTTTTCCTATTTAATATATGATTCAATTGTCATCCACATCATCACTATTAGCCTAGGAAGGTTACCCATTGAGGGGGTTGTTCTATAAGTGGTAACCAGTGGTGCTGAAATATTCATGAAAAATTGGAATTATTATTGTTTCTCGTTCAACCATTAAATATTCAATTCTTTTGAGATTAGTAAAATATTCCATATGTAAACTAGTTTACCACTGTAATGGATCCTTAGTATACTCTTTAAGACTAGAAATCTATTATTTATCTTTAATTGATTTATTTTTCCTGAAAAATATAACATTATATAGTCATAAGATAAAAAACAAGGAGTATAAGTTCTTAAATGAAATTAATATAATGAAATGATAATAGATTCCAATGATTTATCATCTCAATTGTGTTTTTAAACATCAATATATTAATTATCCATGTGGGATAGTGGGAGATATTCATGTTTTGCCCTCAAACTCGTGGATCTCTTCTTAAAAAAAGTATGGTAAATAAAGTGTCTTTGTTTCTTCGTATACATGATATAATTATGGAATTTACACTATGAGATCCCAATATATATAATAATTAATTGAAAGTACTTTTTTTTAAGGTCTTATATGATCTAATGAAGAAACTCTAGGAACACCTCATCCTTACCAGTGTTTCTCAAAAATCCCCTTATTATTTGTGAATCTTGTGCCACTATGTTCATCAAACCAATGGGTGTGTTTAAAATGGATTGATTTTTTAAAATATAATAACACAACAATATTATTTTGAAAAGTAAAAGAATAAATATTTATGATCTAGTATCCCAAAGAAAAATGAAAAATTCTAAAAGAACCTTATTGAAGCTTCCTTACCATATTTTTTTAGTACTCCAGTTTAAAATGGACGTATTTTTTAAAATAGAATTACTTTTCTATGGAATATCAATAAATGAACGACATCCTTTTCCATGAAATACCTATAAAGTAATTTTTTTTAGAATATATAAATATGGACATCATTCAAATGAATATAATTTTAAGATGATAAAATATCTCTTAGAATTTTACTTTTCGCCTAAAATAGGACAATATGATTTTTCACACAACACGGAAACTCCCCCATAAATAATGTTAATTAAAATAATGAATTATATATCAAGGGATATATAGATTATGAGAATTTTCTTATAATTAGGTGATATAATTGGAAATATATAGATACTATGGGCTAACGATGGTTAAATGTATAGATCCCTAAATATCAAAGGATTATAATGAAAATTGTAAATAATAGTCAAAATATGCATTATTTGGCTCTCTCAATAAGTGGTATTATTCCGAAGAAGAAGATAAAATGGTTTAGAATCCATATGGTTAATTAAATTTCAAAATTGGAAATCATTCATTGTGTGGAATTTATAATTCAATTGTTTTTTCACAAATACAAAAAATTTTAATTCATAAAACAAGACATTTCATAAATAATTCATCTTCAATTCCATCATTTATGTCATCTAAGTTCATTGATAAAATTATTATTTCAGAAATTATATTACATTAGTTTTCAGCAAATTTTTTACAAAAAATTTTAAATTAAAATTAAAATAATTAAATAAAATCATAAAATTTGAATGAAAAACTAATTATATAAATTTTTAAATAAAACACATAAAATATGAAAAAAACATGAATGATCCTGGACAATTTTATTTATTTTCATATGGGTCAATTGATTGAAAGGGAAATGAAAATAAAGATTATAGGTCAGGAACAAAATTATTATAAATAATGACTCAAACTAATTTTTATTATGAAGTAGTATCCATACACTATCCCCTTGATGCAACAACTAAGAAACCTGCATGAAAAATTAGACAATCAATATTTCATTGAAAGTAACGAAATCAAAAATAATATTTTACATGAGGGAAAATATCCTATTTATGAACCCCCAATTGGGTGCTAGTATTTAACTACACCTAGCCTGGACATTCCAGCTGACCATACCCAATCAGATGGTGGGCATAAATTCTTCGACATGAACCAAAAAATAAAATTTCTCGAGTCCTTTTCAGCTCGCAAACATTTATAATATCAAAAAATCATATTTATTTAGGTTCCCTTCCATGAATACATAGTTCTAATGATGAATTATAAATGGGAACACAATATAAGGGAAATGTTTAAAAAAATTTACCTGACAACTGACCATTACTTTTTTTTTTGATATTTAACTATAGAATTTCGGTTATCATTAATTTTGGATTAAAAAAGATATTCCACATTGAGAAATTCCATGGTGACTCCATCCTCATATAAACCAGTGTAATCCTCAATTGAAAAAACCATTCATTCTTCAATAAAATTTATCAAATCATCCTCATCTAAAATATAAGTCCACTCTAATGAAATAGGAATTAAATATATATTTTTGGAAACAGTAAACAAGTAATTATTAAAATTATATAGAATAGGTATATCTTAATTTGAGACTTCAACCTATGTTTTCATAGGATCCATCTTTATTTCACAAAAATTTTCGTTATTGTATATCTTAGAAATAATTTTCTAGATATCAGATTTTATATTATCGACAAATTTTTTTGAAATTATTATTCAAAATTTTCAAATTCAGTTGGTATACAATAATTATTTTTAGTTTATATTTGTGGAAAATAGTAGATTTGAAGTATGAATCATATTAGGCTTCACCAAGTTTTATTTCAAAATCATTTTATCAGGTGATTATTCATTCATGGAATATGTTTTATACAAAGGATATGATATTATAATTAAAAAGTTGGATCTTCACATGGAATTTTATTTTCAACTATGTTTGCATAATAATTTTCCAAAAAACATTTGATTTCATAAATAACATCAAATGAAAAATATGTGAAAATTTCTACCTTAAAATTTATTAAACATATATACAAATTCATTTTTTAATTCACCTAGAAAAGGTTTCTTAATATTAATTTTTTGTTGGATAATATTTCTTGTTTATTTAAAATATTTTAAATGTATTATGTATTTTAATTCATTAAAATTAGTCGAATGATTTCTTATTTTTTCTAACATGTTGAATCATAACAAAATTATTATGTATTACCAAATTATTTTTTTACAGAGTGAAATTAATTTATTAGAGAATTAATTAATTAAAATATAATATTTATTTTAAAGATTATATATTAATACACATGTCATATTGTTGATAATCATGGAAAACATAAGAGTATTAACTATTAAAATTGATTTCTTATATATTTTTTAGAGACCCTAAAATTGAATCTAAAATCCTTAAAATTGAAAAAAAATCATAAAATTATGTGGAAATTGATCAAAATTGATTTTGGAGTTATCAGTCATATGACTCTAGTTAAAAATTTTCCTCCTTAGAAAGTAGTATTGTGTTGACCAACAAGTTGTCTCATTAGGATTCTGTAGGCTATGATGTCAAACTAACACGACATTAATTTTATTTTTAACATTATAACAATAATGGCGGTTTTAAAAGAGTTATTTAAAGATAAATATAACAGAATTATATTATGAAAGAAAATATATATTAGTGATTCAGAATCATAAGAAACTAGGACTGAAAATGTAAAGCTAAAAATTGAAATATTGGATAAACATCGATCCTCAGACCCTCCCATTATCCTGGTCAAAAAATGATTTCTGATAAAATTATACAATTTATATGTGATGAACTAAATACCTAAATTTATAGGTCTATATTGAGACTAAACCAAATTAATACACAATATATGTGTGTTTATGCTCATATGGAAGGGATTCGATTACATAGAGACCTCTGAGACAGTGAAAATAATTGACCTTGTTATACTCAATGGGGATACCTCATCCAATGAAGTTTAACCATGAATAAAAAAACTTGATGTTATAATATTATAAATATTATATAATAATATATAAGAAAATTAAAACAATAAAGAGGCCTCCTTCATTAAATTGAACAATTTCCATGATAATTCAAAAGATAAATTCATAAAGTTAAATTAACAAACTCAAAAGGGAAAATTCCATCGTATCATTTCTTCTCGCTGAAAAATAGTGTTTATACCATCATGGATTTATTGTCTTCAAGAGAACATCCCTTATACAACATATCTTCACCAAGACATCCCAATAATTAAAACTAACAATCAATTGAAATGAACGTGATGTCTTGAATGTAGAGAGGAAAAAGTGGGAACTATTTTTTCCAGTTTATATCACCCAGATATTTCTACCTTTTGAACCTATTACTAGAAATAATTATAAAAACAATATTTCATAAATTTTATTCACATTATTACTATATATAATCATATAAATTTTCATTATATTTAGGCATGTGGAAAAAATTTGATACAATAATTTTTAGAATGATCCTATTCTATATAAAGTGACTTTCCACATCCTCCACTAGAGCACAACCAATGATCATATTAATTTCCAATTTTAATACTATTATTTAAACAAGGTATGTATGTTTTAATCATATATTAGTTCCTAAATAAATAATCATAATTAAACACTTATATTTTAAGTTATACATCATTTACTAAAAGTGCTTTAATTCTTTTCAAAACATGATTTTCTAAATTGTGTGAATTTTTGAGTGCTTCTAAATAATCAATTAAATAGTTTTCACTATTAAAAAGGTTGATTTCCATAATAAAAGTGTCCTGTTTATTTTTAAAAAAATTACCAGTTATAAAATATTTAATCCCAAAAAACAAAATTTTTTAGAATTTATTCAAAATCAATAATTTGGGAATTTTCACAAATAAGATAAAAAAATTACCAATTTTTAAACAGATTCAATTTCATATATAATGAAAATTTAGATGTGATTAAATCATTTATGTACATATACAAAATATTAAAAATACAATCTCTATCACATACAATAATATTTTTTCTACATACATAATCCTAAAACAATGTTTTTCTAATTCTTCAGTATAAGTTATTTATAGAAAGAAGATCAGGATTCTGTGTGCGCTGGTCCTCAAAAATAATATATTAAAAGGAAAGTGTCAGGCATACAAGGGGTTATTACATAGTAAAGTGTATAAAACACCACATCTATTTGCATCCAACATTTGAACACAATAACCAGGGGTCGTGAAAGACTACATCATATCAGGATCAAGTAGTCCCTTTTTTGCCAATGTATCAGCAACGTGATTGGCCTCATGATATACATCAGAAACAAAAATTTTTATTTGACTGGATTGGTTGAGGAACTCAAACCACTGAGGAAGCACACACCAAGGTACATTACACGTTATAGTATTCAATGCTTGTACTGCAGTCATAGAGCTAGATTCAATCCAAAGCATCCCTTGAAGAACCCACGAAAGGTGCAGAAAACACCTCTGCATCCCGATAGACCTGGCGCACCTGACGTAGCTCGATCAACATTCAAATTGAGGAATAGTGAAATTGGTGGTATCCATCTAACATGTTTAAGCATCTAAGGTGTGCATGGAAAGCCAGAAAGTCCAAGAAACCTCAGGGTTTGAAGGTATTAAATAGTGTCAGCCATCGCACCATCCTGGATCACTGATGCAGCGTACACATACCTGTGGATGGAGATCATTCCCTTCCGGACAGCATCATGTGCACCATCAAACAAAACCATGTTCCGCGTTTCCCACAAGGAAGAAATGAACTCCACAATAGCACCAGTGAGATGGTTGCACAACTGCTCACTATAGTGTATATGTAGCAGACCAAATAGCAGGCCAGTAAGCAGAATGCCAGTGTCCACCGTGTGCCCGAACAACATTCCCAGATAAATGCAGAGTTATCGGGCCTGAAAGCACTCCATAAACACATGTTTCATGGTGTCCTCCACAGAACTGCATAATTCACACCTAGAGGCAATCTGAAAACTATCTTTCTTCAAGTGTTTAGATGTGGGATGTATGTTCTTCCATATTATACAAAGTAGGAGAAACCAGGCTGGCCGAATGAATGGGGCCTTGAATTTCATGAGCCATGTTAGGGTATGGTCAGTAACGCCACATGAAATGTTGTAGAACTCCTTGGGGTCAAAAATACCAGTCCTTCTAGGAATCCAGATCAGTTTGTCACAATCTATAAGTGCATAATTATTAATTTGAGACAACACATAATCAAAGATATTCAAATCATGAGAAATCTGATGTGATTGAAAGTTCGAGATGGACAATGAAGCAACTTCATATGGAAAATTCATTGATTGCAAGGGCTTATCCAGCCACAAGATGTTCTAGTAGCTAAGAGTGGAGTCTCTACTAACCATCCATTTAGTATCTTGCATTATCCTTGCATAGGACTGCTTGAGGGAAGCCCATACCGAGGATTAAAGGTAGTATTTATATCCATTCATGAGCCGTTTTGTGAACCTTCTTGACAGAAACTCATCATAAATCTCATTTGATATCAGCCGCCTAGTGAATTTTCCAATCAGACCATCATTAAAGGTGTGAATATCCTTGACCCCAAATCATCCCATTTCCACCGGTTTTATACAATCTTTCCACTTCACCATGACCAACTTCCTTTCAGACATTGATCCTGTCCAAATAAAGTATATTACCAGGCTTTGAAGCTCCTTAATAAGCCCTCACAGCCATTTTTAAACTGAGAACGAGTAAACAAATTTGGATGTAATAACTGAATAAATGAGACAAACCCTTCCATCCATGGACATAGATTTTCCTTACTTACTGGAAAGCAGATGAGTAATACCATCATAAATTCCTTCCCGATATTTTCGTTTCACCCTTCCCTAGAAAAGAGGCACCCCAAGATATTGAAAGGGAAAGGATCCTCTCTTCACCCCAATATATATAATGATCATTTTATTCTTTCCAGTATAAATTCCATTGCCAAAGACAATTGAGGATTTATCCAAACTTATGGCTTGTCCGGCCACATCTTTATAATTATAAAAATGAGCCTTAATGTAGGATATGGTTCTCTTTGAATCCTTCCCCCACAATCAAATGTCATCATCATAAAGGATATTGGATGGAGCATGATCATTAATACCATTTTTAATCTTCTAATAAATACACATTAGTATTTTAGATATTTTTTTTTTTGAATTTTGGGTGATTTTATTTGAATTTTATGATATTTAGATAAGCAATATTTGAAAATTGGAATGTAGTTTTTTCTATGGTAATATATTTTTTATGGTGTAAATGTGAGTTTAATTTTGAATACAATAATTCATGAACTATAGACGTTTTTAAATAATATAATGGATTTCTGAGGGGTTTTATATTCTCACTGGGTCTTAAAACATTAATTGGTTCCAGATTTCATGTTATATTTATTAATTTATTGAATTTTATGTTTTAATTTTTTTTATGCATTATAAATAAACCATACTATGATTTATTCTATTAACATATTTATTATGCTTCAAATTGGTTAAAATAATATAATAATTAATATGTTTTTTATTGATTTATTTTAGGAATTATTATTGTTTTTTTTGCTATCTATTTTGAAATTAATGGATGATTTGGAAAAAAATTAATTGATTACATGAAATGATTTAAACACAATTATGTGAATTTTTGTGTAAAGTATTGGTTCTGGATTCCACCAAGAGGTTCCCCGTACACGGTTGTCACATGGACTTATGCGCATTTCCCTGAATGCCAAAGGTTGCCGACTAGTAGTGAGGGCCTTGGGTGTGACAGTGGCGAAACAATGCCCTCATTGGCAGAGTACACAGTAGAAGTAAAAAAAAATATAATAGCAGAACCAGTAATAATGACATACTACATTAACAACAAGAAACTGAAATTATAAACTAGAGAACATATATTTAATGATGCATGATACATATGTCTAGGAAAAAATCCAAACAAGTCAGAATGATAGAATAAAAATTTTCTAAAAAAAATTGAAAAATAATGAAAATAAACTCTTCAATATTTCAACCCATATCTTGGTCCCATGCTCTCCATATCCACAGAAAATGAAGTACCTGAAGTAGAAGGGCGCTAGCCATTATCTATAACTGCAATAATATAATCTGTTTGAGAACAAAAACATGGCCCAAATAGGGTGTGAGAATAAATACCAGTAGGTAACCACTAGAAGAGTTGTGCCTAACAATCAATCAATATTTGGGAGGTAAAAGTACAGAAAACAGTAAACAGGAAAGTGCTCAATAGTCAACAATCCACAGTTCAAATCTAGTAACAGTGAAACAGATAGCTAAATCTCAAACAAGTAACCCTCTAGGAAGTACTCACTAAAATCCAATTTGGTCCTATCTGAGAAGTATTAGAAACCCTCTTGGTAGTGAAATCATCCTATCCCATCTTGTTCAGTCATAAGAATATAATAAGACTCTCTGAGGAAGTGCTCAGAATCCATTCCCATTATAGTCAAAAGGTAAAGAAATTCTCTCTGAGAAAGATCACACAATCCATTCCTTGTATATTATAAGGTTGTCAAAGGCTCTCTGAGGAAGCTCACATGGTCAATTTACCTTATATCCCGAATGTATAGGTATGTATGAGGAACCTCACTCTATTAATTTGACTTATAGCTCAGGTCGTACAATTCAAACAAATACTATTTGTTGAAGCTCATGTGGTCAATCCCCTTATAGTCTGCGAAATCAAGGACCCTCTGAGGAAGATCACTCAATCAATTCTCCTTATAGCCCCAAGTTGTTCAGGGCACACTGAGGATGCTTACTCAGTGAATTTCCCTTATAGCCTAAGTGCTCAAAGAATCTTGGAGGAAGGAAATTCGGTCAATTCCCCTTATTGTATACTACACCAGGTTCTCATGTCCCTGTGTAGGTCAAGGATCATAGCAGGGAAATATGGGATAAGTAATCCTACCGAACTACTTGGCTCTACCATCAACAACATATCAACCATGTCAAAATAAAAACTCTCCATCCTACAGCAACAGACATGGAAAATAGGCTCATCTGCCACACTGGCTAAAATGACCAAACGGTCGTATACAGAACATGCATGGGAAAAACATCCAAAGCATAGTATTTTTCCTTATTCATATACAAATTACCTCAACACAATCATTCAATCATGGAAGACAATCAACAGTTGTAAAACGGTAAACACACAATACCCAGTTCAGGGGTATTGATGGAATTTGTCCATAATACTCAATGAATTCAAAAGGAAAGGCACAAACCACCTACCGAAGGGTTAGGATATCACTATATTTGATCCTCGAAGCATGAAGCTCTATATAAAGCAATATATATAAGAAAATTTATAAAACATTCAACCAACAATAACATGGAATAGAAGAGAAATCATGAAATGAGGCTCCAACAAAAGAGAGAAATCACTGTTTTGATTACAACGCAACCAACCGTGTTGGATTTGGATGACGGATTGAGGCTCATGGATCATCAAAGATCCACGGTCATATGGACTATCTCAGTCTAACAACACCTAGAATGAAGGCTGTTCTGTCCATCAGACGTGACCCCGGTGCATTTAATGAAAAAAATACACTGCCTGTTCTTTTGGAGTACACAGAATATATTTTTTGTATCCATACTCCAGGTTAAGAAGCCTCCAAGTCACTCCCACAGGGCCTTGTGTGTGGCTAATACACTTCCAGCACACGACCTACTACAGCAAATAAGTACACAATGTTTACTTATAATGTACACGGTGTGTACGTAGAAAATTTCCATAATTTCCATTTTCCTATAAAACGATCAGAAAAGGAAAAAAAATACATGAAAAGAAGGTATGAATTTTACAAACTTCCCCATTAAATGAAATTCGTCCATGAATTTACCTATCACGACATAGAATAATAACCCCCAAACAGTTCCGGACACTATTCTTGTACATCGGCCTCCCTCTCCCAAGTCTCGTCCTATACTCACCCGTGCTGCCAAAGCACCCGTACCAAACGAACAAACTGGTCACAGAGAACCTTTGTACTGTGATCCACCTTCCAAATATGATCCTTCTCAAAGGATTCATCCACTTCCAACTTAACCTCCTCAGGATCGAAGTTGTGAGAGGAATCTAAAATGTAACGTCAAATCTAAGAAATGTGGAAGACGTCGTGAATAGCCCAGTACCTCTGAGGAAACTACAACCGATAGGCAACTCGCCCAACTCTCTCCAACAACTCAAATGGCTTGATGTATCTCAGCGAACGCTTACCCTGTCTTCTAATCATATGGTTTCTCAACCTTGGTGTGAAATGCTGGAAAACCTGATCCCCAACCTCGAACTCCAGAGGTTGTCTCCACAGATCATCATAAGATTTTTTTAGACTATGTTGTAACCATCCACATCCAAATCAACTCTATCTTCTCTATAGTCTCCTAAAAAAGACGAGGTCTATGTAATGCTTCCTCTCATACCTCTAGACTACATTAAGGTGATCGGTATGGCCTACCGTACAAAGCCTCATAAGGTTTCATCTAAATTGTTTCATTAAAATAATTTTTGTAGTCAAACTCCATTAGAGGTATATGCTTCTTCCAAGAACCTTTAAAATCCAAAATTCATTCTTGGAGCATGTCCTCAAGAACCAGAATCATACACTTGGATTGGCCATATGTCTAGGGGTGGTAAGTTATACTGAAAAATACCTGTGTACCCAAAGCCTTCTGAAGCCCCTGCCAGACCCGAGAAGTAAAACATCCATCCCTGTCTGAAACAATGGAGTGTGGATCTCCATGAAGTATTACAATCTCTCAGATGTACAACTGTCCCAGCTAATCAACATAGAATGGATCAATGATCGGTAAAAAGTGAGAATCATTCATGAGTCTATCATTGACAACCCAAATTGGAACATTCCCTCGATAAGTCCTCAGAAAACCAGTTACGAAGTCCATCATGACATCATTCCACTTACACTCAGGAATGTTATACTGCTGTAAAATCTCTTCTAGTTGCCGATGCTCTGCCTACACCTTCTGACATGTGGAACCCCATATGATGAAACCAACAACGTCCCTCTTCCTACTTGGCCACCAATTATGATAGTGTAGATCATGATACATCTTGGTGATGCCATGATGAACTACCCAAACTATGGAATAAAAATCCCACATCAGCTCCTCGCGTATATCTGCTGGAAACCATATGCATCCCTAGAAATGCAAGATATCATCCATGCCTATGGTTCATCCAGGAATTGGGTCTTCTCCTAACATGCGTTCCCTTAGGACTACACCATAAACATCTAATTGCTGCCTCATTCGAACACGATCCATAAGAATAGAGGTAACACTATAGAAGAGAGAAACGTCGACCCCTGACTATCGTGCATCTCAAAATGCATCTCAGAGAACCGAGCAATAATATTCCACTCACTAAAAGCCTTTTAATCTACCTGTATCTGAGTCCTCCTAATCAATGCATTATACACTGTGTTGTATTTTCTAAGAGTATAGGAAAGCACAATGTAAAAGGACTGTCAGTACTCAACCCAAATGTGTTGTCTCAAATTTAGATCGCACTGAGTGAAGATGTACATGAGACTCTTGTGGTCGGTGAAAACCACAAAGTACTCTACCAAAAAATAATGTCTCTAACAACATATGGCATGAACAATAGCTTCCATATTCATATTGTGTGTCAGGTAATTCTTCTCTTGTGGCCTCAACTGCTGAGACCCAATCACAATGACTCCATATCCCTACATAAGCACAACTCCCATCCTGATACCTAATACATCACAATAAAAAGTATATCTCTTTATGAGCTCTGGAACGACTAGTATAGGTGCTTAATTCAACCTACCATTCAGGTCCTAAAAGGCTGACTCACAAGAATCTAACCATAAGAAATTAACACACTTCTTAGTCAGACCACTCAGCAGTGCTGCCAAGCATGGAGAGTCCTGTATGAAACATATGTTGTATTTATCCAGCCCTAGAAAACTCTGCATCTCAAAGACGTTCTTCGGTTTCTCCCTATAAAAATAAATCAATATCTTTCTTTGGGTCTACTGACACTCCTTCCTCTAAGATAACATGACCCATGATGTGAATCTGGTCCATCCAAAAGTGGCACATTGAGAGCTTAGCATATAAATGATACTCCCTTAGTGTACTCAAAATGATTTAAAAATGGGTGGCATGGTAATGTTGAGTGTGAGAGTACACCATTATATTGTCCATAAATACCACCAAATAGGAATCCATGTATGGATGGAACACTCGGTTCATTATGGCCATGAAAACTGCAGGCACGTTCATGAGACTGAACAACAAAACAAAATACTCGTATAGATCGTAACTGATCTTGATGGTTGTAAGAGGTATATCTGATGATATAACGTGCAACTAATGATAACTGGACCTCATGTAAATCATTGAGAACACCAGGGTTACTAAATTATGATCAGATATATCATCAATCCTTGGCAAGGGGTACCAAATTTTTACTGTCAACTGGTTCAGCATCCGATAATCCACACAATGCCCGAGGGTTCTGTCTGTCTTCTTCATAAATAGGATAGACTAACCCCTTAGAGAATTACTGGGTTGCATGAAAAAAATTGCCCACAACTCCTCCAACTATTTATTTATCTCCTACAACTAATGTTTATCCATCCTATAAGGTGAAATGGACACCAGTGCTGCTCCTGGAACAAACTCAATCGAGAAGTCTACCAAACGCACAGGAGGAAAACCATAAAAGTCCACTGTAAAGAAATCTCTGAAATGATCCAACAGTAGAGGAATGTATAACTGTGAAGTCCCCTAGTCATATAGATATAGACTAGAAATATGGGCTATAACTCCTCCCAATCCATGATGTTGTGGACCCTCTCTACTGAACTTTACATTCCATTATCCCCTATGAAGAAAAGATCCACCCTCTAGTGATATGAAACTCACCCTACAGTGATAACAGTCGTCAATTTCCTGGAATGGATCTATCAAATCCATCCTGAGAATGACATTATATCCTGTTATATCTAGGACATAGAGGTCCCACAGAAATTGAATTCCACCAAACTATAGAGGGAACTATCTTCACTGACGTACACTATCCATTCTATTCCCCAACGGAGTGTCTGGAATCAAGATATTACTAGAAGAAATGATGTGGAGCCCAAGGCTCTCCATGATAGAAACATATATAATTCTATGAGAATTTCCTGAATCAAAAAGAGATGAAGCTAAAACTGAGGAAACTATGATCATAAATCGAATGGTAGATTGTTTGGGATCCTTCTCCTACAGGGTCTACTCCACTATAAAATCTGGCCTTTACCGCAGCCATGTGACCCTACAAGACAACTCAGAGCTGATCCACCATGATGTTGCTAAAAATAGGGTGACTAGATACCACGACCACGACCTCCACCTCATCCCAAACGGCCAGAAGAACTCCAGTTCACATACTAGTGAGGAACTGATGGAACTGCTCCTGAATGAGGAGTCATAGAAGAAACCATGTCACCAGCTGCTGTTGAAAAGAATAGAAAAAATCACTGAAGGAGAACCATATTATCGCAAGATCGGCACTCCACTGGGTCTCTATGAAAACATTTCCTCGTATTCCTAATTCTCTCATAATGGTAGCACACCACTTGGCTACCGGAATATGCATCCTTCCTACTCTGATCTTCTCGTGTAGCCTCACTACGGAGCTTCCTTCTATCAAATCACTGAGCACTAACTCTGGATGCCAAACCTCCCTATCTCACAACACCAGATTCTCTCAGATTGCGCTCTGAGATCATTTCCTAGTTGATGACAGAAGATATCAAAATCAACCTAAAGATGTTCAACTGAGATTAGATGTTGTGCCTCAGACCATCCTCAAACTTCAATGCAAGGAAAAACTCCTCATCTCCAAGAATATGCATGAAACTTTGCCGCTCTATGATGCTAGAATAATACTACATAACAGTAACATTACCCTACTCAAGACTCATGAGCTCTCGAGATCGATCAGACCACAAGGTCTTCGGATAGAAGTAATCATAGAAGATGTGATGAAACTCATCCAAATCCATATTCTACTAGTGTCCTGCCTGTGTGATCACATACCACCACCTCATGGTAGAGTCTATAAGCATGTAGGTAGCAAGATTCACCCTCTTATCTTGAGGTATCTCCAAATGCTTGAAAACTGTCAGTGTGTCTTCTCACCATGACTCTACAGCCTGGGGTCCTCTATCCCCTAAGAAAGTGGAAGGATGCTGCTGCTGGAAGACCCGCATCAAATCATCCATCGACGGGGCATGATGTGGCACTCCTTAAATGGTTGACATCATCCTCAGTAATCCCTCCCTGAACTGTGCATCAGCACTAGTGTCATGGTCAACGGCTGGTGCCATGGCTGGCACAGCTGGAGGATCTATAGGTAGTCCCTGATCGGCCATGTCCTGTGTCTGATCACTATCTTGCAACTGACGCACAACAGTATGATGTCTCAGTGGAATGACTCTGCAAGGTCAGGCACAAAAATTTGATCAAGATTATCAAGGACTAAAAAAAGAGTGTAAGAAGGAAACAAGAGAAATAAAGCACTCATGATTTACAAAACATGACTACATGACCTGTACGTTTTCTACACAGTGAGTTCCCTGAAGTCATTTACATGGGCATGTACTCCTGCATAAACTGGTCATGTAACACCCCAAACACATGACATGTTGTCTTAACACACAGTGTATACTGGAATCCTCTTTCCCTACCTGATTCCTTCTACACGGTTAATCCACACGACTCTACTAAGGCAGGACTACACAGCGTGTAAAATTCATACATGTCGTGTACTAGGCAAGCTTCACTTGGCCCGTGCTGTTAGTGATACGACTAGGCTCACAGCTCACACTACATGACGTGTTATTGATTAACACGACATGTACGTGAAGTCATAACACCAACCCGTGTAATTTGTGACACGAATGGGTGTCTGGGTCAGACTACAAGGATTGTTCAAGGAAGACACGACATGTACATGAAAGGGAAACACTAACTTGTATTTCTTGTGACACGGCCGGGTACCTGGGTCAGTATACATGGAGTGTTTAGATGGAACACAGTGTGTATTAGACAAGACCCAGCCAACCTGTGTTTTTAGTGACATGGGTGGGCACAAGGTCGACTCTACACAACGTGTTTGATAGGTACATGATGTGTTCCAACCAGAAATCCCCATCCCTTGTCTCGTCCCACATGGAATATTACACGGTTAGAGACTACACAGAATGTACATAATGTACATGACATCTACTTAAGAAAAATAGTTTCTTCCGGAACAGAATAATATATGGCATGTACATAACATTAGAGAGTGAGTATTCTGTGTTTTTCCGGACATTAAGCCTGAAAAACTACACCGGAACCTAGAAAACTCTGAAACAAGCATTTAAAGTGAAAAATTATGATATGTGAGGGCATATACTCCTTATGAATCAATTTTTGGAATCTTATACACATTATAACAAGGAAAACAAGGCAATGATCCCCTAATATCCGGTCCATCAGGGCCTATAACACCTCAAGAGACAAATTTTGGCATTCATTCATGCCAAACTCTACATAAACAATTTCCTATAAAATAGTCTGCAAATCTATAATGGAAACTATCACAAAAACATGTATATTTTACACATCAACTATCAAAACATCATTCAATAAATAATTCATAAAATATGGCATGAAAAAATGAATGAAATGTGATTTCTAGAATGTGCATATATGATGCATGAGATGGAATACCCTCATCAAATTGGGTTGCTACAAAAATAGAACCTCAATAGCATCAATAACAATAGCACAATTCATGTGAATCACTCAGGGTGAAGTCAAATCAACTGTAATAATTGAAAAACTAGAAAAATTAAAATTAAACGAGGTAAATTGGTTTTTTCCTGTACACTAGTTAGATACTCCTGTGCATAGATTAATACCAAGTACCCCTTCTGACTTATCCCTGGATGAAGGATTTAAAAAGTAATTCAAGATAAAATAAAGCATTTGATAACACTTTTTAACATCATTGTTCTAGAATCCACCTAGAGTCACCCTATACCGGATCGGTTACACGCCCTCAACCTCATTTCCCCGAATTCCAGATGCTACCGACTAGTAGCGAGGGCCTTGGGTGTGATAGTGGGGAAACCATGCCCTCACTGGAAGAGTACACTGCAGATGTAAAAAAATATATACAAGAGCAGATGCAGTAATAATAAAATACCATAATAACACTTGGAAACTGAATTTATAAACTGGAGAACATATTTATAATTATGCATGACACATATGTATAGGATAACAACCAAACTAGCCACATTGAATGAATACAATAGTTCTTAACCAATGTTTCAAATAATGAATGGAATATCTTCATCATCGTAATCCATTTCTTGGTCCTATGCTCTCTATATCCACAACAAATCATGTACATGAAGTATAAGGGTGATTTAAATATTCATTACCTGCAATAATATAATCATTTTAGGCCCAAAAGCATGGCTCAAATAGGGTGTGAGACTAAATCTTAGTAGGAAACCACTAGATGATTTGTGCATAATAGTTAGTGACTATATGGCATGTAAAACTACATAATACAGTTAACATAAAAGTGCTCAGCTGTAAACAATCCACAGTTCAAATCAAGCAATAGTGATAAAAAAACAGATAAATCTAAATTAGGTAACAATTTTAAAAATACTCACTGTCATCACCATTGGTCCTACATAAGAAGTATAAGAAACCCTCTTCGCAGTGCACTCATCCTAACCCATATGGTTTAGTCGTAAGAAGATAATAAGACTATTTGAGGAAGCGCTCACAGTCCATTCCCCCGTATAGTCTATGGTTGTAAAGGACACTATGAGGAATCTCACATGATCAATTACTCTTAAATCCCCAAGGTATACGACTCACCGTGGAAGCTCACTCGGTCAATTCCCTTTATATCCCAGGTCGTACAATTCAAACAAGGTCTCTTTTAGGAAGCTCACGTGGTCAATCCCCTTATGGTCTAAGAAATCAAGGACTCTCTGAGGAAGCTCTCTCTCTCAATTCCCCATATATCCCCATGTGGTTCTAGGCTATCTTAGGATACTCACATAGTCAACCCCCCTTATAGACTAAGTTCCAAAAGACTCTCTGAGGAACCTCACCTAGTCAATTCCCTTTATTGTCTACTACAGCAAGTTCTGACGGCCCTATGTATGTCAACAAGCATAGCGATTAAATATAGTCAAAGTAAACCTACAAAAAATAGTTTGATAAATAGTTTATAGCATATCAAGCATGTCAGAATACTGACACTCCATCCTACAACAACAAGCATTTAAAACTGGAAAGGTATCTAATCTGGCTAAATATGACCAAACAGTCATAAATAGAACATGCATGGGAAAAACATCCAATGCATAGAAAATTTTTGTTTTAATATCCATATTTCCTATACACAAGAATACACACTTGGAAGAAAATCAAAAGGGGTAAAAAGTAAACACACAATACCCTGTTCAAGGATATTGGTGGAATTTGCACATAATACTCAAATACAAATAACATAAAGGAACAAACCACCTACATCGGGGTTAAGATATCGCTTTATGTGAACCTCAAAACATGAATCTCTTTAGAATTTTTTATAACTATGACAACATATAAAATATTTAACCCACGATAAATTCTAAATGTAGAGAAATAATGAAATGAGGCTCCAAAAAAGAGAGAAATCATGGATGTGATTCCAACACAAATGACGGTGTTCGATTTGGAGGAGATTCGAAGGCTCAGGGGATCTTCAAAGATATATAGTGGTATAGACTCTCTCAGTAGAATGAGACCTAGAAGAAGGGTGTTCTATCAATCATATGAAACCCCGGTGGGTTTAATGAAAAAATTACATGGCGTTTACATTTGGAGTAAACGACGGGTACTTTCCGTATCTGTACTCCACATTAGGCGGCTTCCAAATCACTCCCACATGGTCATGTGTGTGGAAACTACAAGGCCAACACACGACCTGATACAGCAAGAAAGTATACAGCGTGTACTTATAAAGTACGCAACGTGTACTTAGAAAATTTATAGAATTTCCTTTTTCTTCAAAAAACACCAGAAAATGAAAAAAGAATACCTTAAAAAGAAGGTACGGGTTCTTATGGTTTCTATAAAAAAGATAATATATGGTATTAAATTCTCATTATAAGGTAATAAATGACTATTTATTGTATTAAATAATAGTTTTTTGTCATGTTATTATGTATAGATTTTACACTTTGATATAAGGTATTTAAATATTATGCTTTTATATATATGGGTTTACATTATCTCATGTGCTATTTTTATGAAATATGGGATATATGTGAAATTATTTTGATTGGACTACTTCAAAATAGCCATTAATACCTTATTAATTTCTATTTTCATGATTAACTATGTTATTTGATAATCCATTCAGGTATGTTATATTTTGTTTCTATAAATATAAATTTTGAGTGATTTAAAATATATTTTAGTTTATTTATATTAAATTTATTTTCTATTTTATAATGATAATGTTAACATGTATCATTTACATAAGTAAATTTATATTTTGGAAATGAATTTTGGATTTTTAACTAATGCACATTTTTTTATTCATGAGAAGTAAAATAATAAAAATGTGTTGTAATATTGTACATTGAGATTGAATAATTCAATATTTCTATTGAAATTATTGAATGAGTATTATATAAATTAAAATTAGTGATCAAACATTAATATTATCCATATAGAATATTATATTTAAAAACTATGTAATTACCCAACTTTATTACCCATAGTAATTGAATTATGACCTAAAATTTGTTTATCAACTAGTTGATTTTGTAATAAAATTATTTATATTTAATTTAAATAATGAAATCCCACTCTATATGGATAAAAAAAATCATCTTAATAGATAATAGTAATCCCTACATACCTCAAGTGGAAACCTCCCCTCAATTCATAAAATTGATTAGTAATACATTAATCCTTAAAAATAAATGATTCATGTACTATTATAATGGTTATTCAGGAATATACAATTTTCATTATAAATAAATAATCATTTAAATATATATATTTAAAATTAAAAAAAACGAAGATGGTTTATAAATAGTTTCATCATAATGATATATGTATTTAAATTGATTAATTTTTTCCAAACCATTCTAAACAGAACTTAAATGATTAAAAATGAATAACTAATAAAAAATAATAACTAAAAATATATGAATTTAAATTGTTAAAAATTTATATTTGTCATAAATTTTGAATTTTTTTGCTACATTTTTTATATTAATAAAAATATTTTTTATGTAACATAATTGATTAAATTTGCGTATATGAAAATAGTCAGAGAATTACCATGTTTCATGGGATCATGAATTAATCATTAGATATTTCATTTAGTAGTGATTCATATCATGAATTTATACCTTCACTTGTTATAATTGTGTTGTATGACCTTGGTTAGATAAACAAGATGTTAATTAATTTTTAAAAAATGTTTGTTATAGAAAAAATTATTTGAGGTATCACAATGGAGATAAATATATATATATTACAATACATTAGCGAAATAAATGGAATGGTATATAGATGATATTATGTTATTAATTTGAGTTTATGAATAATTTATTATGAAAATTTTAGAGGACAAATTTTTTTGTACACATGAGGAACATAATGAAATTGATGATGTTGAGAGAGTGACAAAATAAGTGGATGATTTTATGATTCCTTTATATCTGGAACATAGTAAAATGATATTCTTGGAATTTTTAATGTGATTGTATCATTGGAATCCAATTTATGGAATTTTTAGTTCATTCACCAATTATATTCACACCTTTTTTAAATACTCACATCCCAATGGGGTAAACATTTACACAAATCACTATATGGAATTAAATTTACTATATATCATTTTCTATTAATAAAATTAATGATTTCCAATAATATTGTAGCTTTTTATAGGAATAAAATAATATAAACAGTTTTTAATGGATGTAGTATATCTCTATGGAAGGAAAAGTTAGATTGAATGGAATCTTATGTTCCACAAAATGTATTGTGTAACAATCCTTTGATTCATAGGCAATAGAATTTCATTATATTTTATTAAATCTCAAAAAATATGTGATGGAATATTTCTGAGAGAATTAAAAATAATTTTATGTTGTTTCATCCAATGAATTAAATTTTATTGGAAACATATAATTCAATATATATATATATAAATATATATATATATTTTACAATTGATGTTCATAATGTTTGGATGGGTCTATCATGTGACGTTTTTTAATATATATGGATAAATGTCATCTTTTTAGATCATGGTGCAATTTTTTCGCACATTTATAAGATTTCTCAATGGATTTGTAGGAATGATACCTTAACTTTCTTAGGTATACTCATATCTGGACATTCTGATCGGGTAAATGATATAGATTTACACATTCATTCTTTAATTAATGTGTTTAAGTATATATGTAATGTGGTTGTGTGATTATATAATTCTTCATCAATAAATATATTTTATATGTGCGTTTCACTTATCTGGGTGATAAATTATTTAGATGCTCAAGAAAAGATTTTTTGTTGGAGCATGAGTGGTAAACATTGAAATCAAATTGTTATAAAGGATACAATATATATTGAAATCAATATTTATATTGTTTTATATTCCTGTGATAGTGATGAATATTTCAAAGTCATAATTCATACGTGATTAAAAATATATGGTTTCAAAATATAATTATGGATAAGAAACTACTTCGGTGAATTTCTATAAATTATGTGCCTAATTAATTTCAAGATGTTAGATTTTCCTTAGGGAATGGTCAGATTAATTATAGAAAGAGGAATAATGTTACATTGAAATACAATTACAATTGTAAAAAGAAAATAATACTATTTGAGTTTCCATATTTTTCAAGAATTTTATAATATCATTGTTTAGACGTAGCCCATATTGAAAAAAAATGTGTGAAATTATACTTTCAAATATTTTAAATCTTAATGGGAACATCAAATTTGATTTCAAAACATAACATGACTTCATTAATTGGGGTTTTATTACAGAAATGTATCATTTGTGTATTGATTAAAATTAGTGGAATATTCATTACTCTTCTTAATACATGATTAATTCAGTGAAAATTAAATTTCTTTGAGCATTTGAAGGAATAAATGTTCCTGATGGATTTCTAAAAACATATCTAAATATGTCAATATAAGATAGATGAATCATAAATTCCTAAAAAATCATGACCATGAAATCATACTTATTTAATTTATTGTAATTGAAATTCTTCATTTATTTATCAACAATGTAATGGTGATCTAGATTCTATTATACCATTTTTATAGATACATTAATTCGATATTATTTTCTAAGTCATTATTGATAGAAATATAGGTAAATGAACATATAATTTTGTGTTAGTTAGAGAAATTTTTTCTTCCATATATTTTTCACCAGCATTTTCCATCTAATAATCAATATTCCATATAAAATAGTGCATAGAAGATTCATTTAGTTTCAATTGATGTATCCATCCAAATTTAAAATGTACACACTGATGAATTATGATAATAATTATAATTATAATCAATGTACCCTTATGAAAATTTATCTGGACCCAAAACGCCTGTACTTTTATTCAATGTATTTAGTCTATGTGATCACAATGTATAACCAAAAAATTGGAAATGAAGATCATTATTATCAATAAATTAGTCATGATTTTCATATATCCCAAAAACAGATACTTCCTTGGTTTTGTAGACGAAAATTTATTTTTTTATTAAAATGAAAAACCATCACAGAAAGTAGTCCAACTCAAGACATCAGAAATAATGAAGGCAGAGGGAAACATCTAGAGTTATAATCATTCTCTCATTCAGTAAGGAACCCATACTATATTACAACATTAGTCTCTCCTCTATCCTTTCTTAGGGTTTTATACATTGTCTATGTTTCTCCATGAATAGTAATAGATAAAACATCACACAACCACGTTTTAAAGTGATTTTTTATGAATACATAATGTAATAAATATTAATCATGTTTATGTTTTATATTACTATATAGTTTCGTATATATATTTAACATTTATTATAATTTTATTTTTGTAACAAAAGATAATTATATGTATAAATAATCATTTGTTACTTTTAATAAGGATATATATTTCATAATGAAATATTTTTCTTTTGATTAAAATTGAATGTATTCTCATTACATTGATAAAGTAAAACAAGTTACTGTATGTTAATATCTATATATGTTTCAAGTATTATGTTTATATATTAACTATATCCTTAATGAATTTTGAGTGTTTACATCTGGTGAAAATTCTTTTGTTCCAGAATTAAATTAAACTAATATCAATGGGAACAAATTTGATATAAATGATCAAGTAATGGACATGAGGAAACATCATGATCAAATTATTTTAAATTCATGAAATGATTTTTAATATTTTACATTAGATAATAGGCCTCTATAGAAAAAATTGGTCTTATTATAGATTTTTTTGATAAAATAATAACATGGTATCATTACTCTAATAGTTGAGGATCTATGAAGAAATTAATGGTACTGGGGTGGGTAGTGGAAGCTATTGGGTCAAGGAATTAAAAATTTTCATCACCAAAGTGGAAAACATAATCTTATATGATGATGTAATCCCTCAAGTCATCTTATGATCTCTTATGAATTATTCAAGGTACAAAAATTAAACCGAATAGTTACCTTCTTTGAATTGATGCATTCTCATCAGTCATACATAAATGGTGACCATTTCATAATATATCCATGTTTAAACCCCGCTACAGTTTCCACTAATTCTATAAACATATTTATGAACACCATTTATCAAATTTTATTTTCTATCATGATTCTATAAAGATTCCATGAACATCACGACAATCCACTCGATCTCATGCATTCTTACCACAAAATTATTAATGGATTTATTTCTCAGAGGGAGTGATTAACACTCTCAAGGATGTGGGAGGACAGTGGATCTCTCAATCCATAAGAATTAACTATGCCAGGAACATAGCTTATCCAATGAAAATATAGTCGATGTGATAAATTCAATGATAGGGTTCCCTAGACCCCATATATTTAGTAACCACTAAATAAGAAATAATTTAATAGTTTTGATTGTCTTTGTACATCATAAATATTATATATAATTTATCTCCTAATTTTTATATATATTAAATATATTACCAAATAAACTAATATTATTAACTAAAATAGTAATTCCTATTAATATTAAACAATCATTAGATATTAAAATAATATCCATTCATATAATATTATTCAATGGATTTACTAATCCACATATATATAAATTTAATAAATTTTTTCACCCCAATTATTTTACATTCAAATAAAAAATAAATTTCATTATTTATTGTTGATCATTAATACTTGAACTACTCTGAAAACATATGGTGGGTCCAACCTTCTAATGTATAACTATTCAATAGAATATGGTAGATTAATGAATACCCTATTGTCTATGACCATCTTGGACCTTTTCTCGATAGTAACGAATACAATTAACATAAAAAAAGAAGAGTCTAGAAACCCATCATGTCCCCTAAAGAGATAATGGATTTTCAGAACCATGAAATCATTTCTTATGAACACACATTGTTTATAATAATATGTTTTTCTTACAATATCTCAAGAAATAGGGATTCACGTTTGCCACATATCATTCATTGATTTATTTCTTGTCGATATTTTCAGATGGGTTTACCTTAATCTACTATGTCCATGTATTTAGTGATAGTACAAACATCCTGATCAACCATGGATAAGATATAAAATTATCAAAATGAAATAAAAAAATTATATCTTGATTATTCAACCAAGGGAACACCCCAAACAACAGACCCAACATAATCAACCTTGAAAAAAATTCAACTTCATGGTTTTTTCCTTGTATAAATGTAAATGAACAACTAATAAAAATTAATAAAGATTTCAAGTATGGATAACATTAAATTTTTCCATAGATAGTAATAACTAATGAAACCTGAAATATGTGGGTTTTTTATTAGTGGGTCTGTCCTCACGGTCTCATCCACTCAGGATGGCCATGTCAAAAAATCATTCGATGAAGTCTAAATACTTATGATCTCCTTTCACATGAAGGTAGCATATAATATATTTCTTATATGTTTAATGTATATGAACCATACTAAATTAAATTAATATTACTATCATGACATATCTATGTTCACATTATCACTTCGGATCTTATTTAAAATTTATATATATCATATAATCTAAGGACATTATCATAAATATAGTCCGCACAGATGTATAAAAACAATTGGGTAAGATAATCTCACACCCATGAACACACACACATTTATATATATCAAATAATATAAATTTAAGTGTAATAAATGTACATACACAAATTGAGTATGAAGAACCCACTTTTTTCAATCCCACATTCACTAGAGACAACAGCTAACAAGTGTCAATGCACTAAAACTCACATGATAATCCTAATTCTACAAATATATAAATTTAGTAAGATATATTCAACGTTATAGTTTATGGATACTCTACTAACTATTACTTCACCTCTTTTAGTAAAATTCGTTATGATAAGAAACATATAAAGTATATGTTTCGTTCTCTAGTGTAACCTGGGATCCTTAGAAAGCACAACAACTTCAATACTATAAAAATAAACTACAATAATCTCTTTATTTCTAATAACAAACCAAATTTATAAGTAAATTATACATATCAATATTTTATTTTAAGATACATTGGATGCATATATATATTTTCGTTCTCTTATAGACTTAGAGACAATGTGTTTATTGAGATTATCTATCTCATTACACTATCTTTCCAGAAAAAGACATATTCATGCAATGAAACATTTCATCATGATCTATTATGAAACTAGAATCAATGTATTTTATCAATTCTATTTCTTCATCACTTACATACTCTCAAAACAAAACATTTTTACACCTCATGTACATTATGAAAGTTTGGATATCTTCTTAGTGAACATCATCTGAATTTTCATGATATCTTCCCAACATGCATAATTAAAACAAAACTTCAAACCGAGTACAAATACTGATATACACAATAGATCCCACTTTATATCATAGTGAATTATACTCATTAATTAAATCTCATCCTATGTTTCTGTTACAAATTTTCTTTGATAGATTGATACAACGTGACATTGGAAAAATCGTCATTTTGATTATTCAATAGTGTTCATTTTATGTACGTTCTCTATATATGTACTTAAGCATAGACCATGTATCCTTTTAGATATATCTCTATATAACATAATACATAGAATGTAGTAAATTTATCCTAATTCATTCTTTGAAAATAATTAATTTAACTATTTCATAAATGATGTCAATACATACCCTTATATTCCTATAATTAATATGTCAACGCCTTATAATACTTGGAAAATGATAGCACTCCCATTACACTTTTATAGACATGTATATCAATAACATTCTTGATGAAAACAAATTATATTATGGCCGTATCAAAATGAATATTCCTTAATCATGATGGATTCCTCTACCCACAAATGGATCTTTACTGCTAGAAAACATTTTTGTAATTTTATGAATTATTAAACCCTTTGGGTTTACTTATGATGAAATATTCAACAAACATATAATTTATAGATAATATTTTTCATTCCATTTTTCAATTCTCAAAACCAATTAGGTTTTTATTTTTAATAATATTGTGATGGATTTAATTATTGATACCATTGGGATGTTTTAATCCTATGTTATACAATGAGGGTTCAAAATCTCAACTCTATATGTACTGTTTTATATTTATTTTCCTTACAATACATATTCCATATTTTTCATGAATTTCAATTTTCCCCCTATGTGTTTTAAATCATATTCATAATATAAAAAAAATACAAAAAATCATCTGGTAGATGGATTCCATCATATAATACACTAGTTGTTTTCATTTTTTACCATCCTTTCCAAATACTAATTTCTCATAGGTTTGAGTTTTATCATTCTCAAGGAGTAATGTTTCACCTAACTAAATAAAAAGAAAACCATAAAACTATAATTATATATCCTCCCACGTTAACATATCCACTACTTGTGTCTCAGAACATCTTCCTCTCCCACTTTAACTTCTAAACATTTTTTGAACCAACTCTTGTTCATATAGATAATCAACATTATAAAATACAATGTTTCTTCTATTATTTCCATTTTAAATGTTTTATCTTTTATAAATTTTGATTCTCATTCCATACTAACTTTTTTAATTGAATATTGATACATGTTATAGCCTTTAGATTCATTAAGATAACCTATAAATATGCACATTGCACTTCTAGATTCTAATTTGTCACTTGGTATTGTTTTTAAAGATGAATTTTATACTCATACACAAATGTGTAATATATTATGTTTTTTAAACAAAAAAATCATATGGATTACAATATTTCACATTAGTTGGTACTCAGTTTGGACTATATGTCAGTGGATTCAAGGCATATCCCCAAAAGGATAATTAAAGTGTTTCATGTTTCATCATTGATCCAACAAAATTATGTATAGTCTGATTCCTCATTTCACTAAAACAATTCCATCATGGAGTACCGATTTAAGGAATTATCCCACATGCCATTATGTGATAAATTATAGAATTTTCTGGATACTCACCACATTGGTTAGATCCAGGGGACATAATCTTCTTACCAATCTCATTTTCTTTTCACACTGATATTCCGTAAATATAGGATAATAATATATCTTATATATCATTATGTTGATATATCGGTACATATTATTTTCATAATTGTAAGTAATGATGTATGAAAACCCACCCCATTATTCTAATACAAAAAGACCACATGCTTCGATCTGAATTAATTCTAGTAATTCAGTGGCTCGTACTCCCATCATAGAAAATGGCGATTTTCTCAATTTCTATTTTATTCAATCATGAAAAAAAATCCATGGATTTTAACTCATTTGAGTCTAAATTCCCTATTTGATGTACTTTAAATAAATTAATATTATTTACATGACTAAGATTTATATACCATAATAGATATAAATATGAGTCATGTTCACTAGTTTTTTCTTTTATTATCATGGCCGAGATTTTGAGATCAATTATATATAATCATTGTTTAATATAAACCATACCATAAAACATCATATCCAAATAATAGAGGTAATATTTATTTTAAAATATGAAATTAAATCCCATAGTGTAACACCCAAGGAAAATAAATAATATGAAATCTTTATATTTATCACTATTTGTGAATAAAATGTTAATATTAATTTAAAGGGAACACTATGCTTGATGGCATACCCAATACGCAACAATGAGTTCCTTTGAAATCTTACGTTGCACTCTAATAACAAAATAATATTATTTTAAATGGTAGTTAACGCCTAGCCATTGTAATGGAAGTAATGAACATAACTAACTATAAAATGATTATAAATGTTTCTCAAATATTTTTACTTTTATCCAATAAATTTTAGAGGCTTAAAATGTGAATGAATCCAATTTTAAGCGTAAACAATCTAATATTCTTTAAAAGGTTGATTAACCACCTTTTGATGAAGAACCTATTTTAAATCCAAATTTTGACAATTTTATGTGTTATATTTGACAAAATAAAATTATTCTTAAGAATCGGGACATCAAAATTTACTTTGTGAAATTTTTTGGAATTTTTCCGATAAAGTTCATTTTTTAATGAATAGTGAAAAATGTTGTATTTTAATTCAAAACCTCTTTTTAATTTAATTTATTTATATGATTATATTATATTTTGAATTGTTTTTTAAGTTAAATTAGAATATATTTTTACCATTAAATCCAATAGTGGTCATTGGAATTAATTTCATCTTGAAATAGGACTTAAATTAGTGTTAATCTTTTGATACTTATTATTTCATAAAAACATGCTATTTGCTTTGACAGTGGGAATTAATTATTAAATCAATTAATGTAACTTATATGTTTTGAATTTTTTAAAATAGAAATTATTTTTGAATTCGGAATATCAAATATAGCATAGGGTTAATTTTTGGTATTTTTCTGGAAAACATCAATTTTTGATGAATAGTGAAACCACTAAGTGGTACTTAAAAGACTGATTTTTCGTTTAAATGAAATTTTACCACCTCTGTGTTTTGAATTTCAAAAATCTGAAATACATGTTTCTCATTAAGAAGTAAAATGTGGTTCAATGGGATTAAATTAATTTTTTTTGTGAATAGTACGTTTTAAGTTTTAATCGCGATTAGAGGTAATTAGTGTAATTTAAGGTAAAAATAATGTTTTAATAATGTGGAATGACCTAGACACATGTCCTACCCTCATTGTATGTGTCATAAACGACCAATACAATACATGGGTAAACTTGGGGACCCCATGGATCCACTTTGGTTTGAAAATGACATAAATAACTTTCTTATTTAATGTTAAAATAAAAATTCCACAAGTATGAGATGTTTCATTAAAACAAATTTTAAATGGGGTTATAAAAGTCATATTTTTGACTATAAATATTCATTTGAAAGATAAGAATATTTCTTAAATCATGATATTTTTTTAATTTTTAGACATTAAATAAATTAAATTATTTATGACATCATGATGATGTAGCGATTACCTCATTAAGAAAGGATTTAAATAAAATGAAAATATAATGTTAAAACTATAACATAAACTTGTCAAAAACCTATTGGATGAGTATATTTCGAACCCTTACCACCTTATCCTCGAAATAAATCAATGTGGGACCTTTAAAATTCGAAACTCATTTGAAAATAAAGTAACATTTTATAACTTTCCAAGAGTGCCCCTCCTCTCCTCTTATAAAAGGCCCCCATCTCTACCACCTTACCCACACCTCTCAAGCCTTTGGCTCAGCCAACCCCTGCTCAATTTTCCTCTCCACATCCCTATCTTACTCCTAGAAGCCGCACTTTGGGAAGAAGTCTTCCCAAGGAAGCCTTTGAGATCAAATCAAAGGGAGTTACCCAATTATAAGGTAATGTCTTCACTTGTGTTCTTTTGTTTTATTTTGCTTTTCCAACCCCCTAAAATACTTTTATTCATTTCTTTTTTAACAACTCCAATATCATAAATATACTAGGATTTTTTTATAAGAATAATTCTAGCTACACTTACACACACCTACATGTAATGGTTAAAGAACATAATGTTTCTGTGGATGGTGAATTTCTGTCTCACAAAATGATGATTGTTCAACACCCATATAACACCTTCAAAGGTTGCCATTAAGATGTAACTATATTTTTATATGATATATAATATGTTTATGTTTTACATAAGCTTATTTATTTTTATTTTGTGGCATAACTTTATGGTTTCCATTGGGGTTAAACACGATAATTTCATTTTAGGAAGTGCGGACTACCGCCCCCTCAAAGTGATTTGATTCGTTAATGCCATATGTGGGATATATAAAGGATGGATTTGAAGTTATTATATATGATGTATGTTACATATAAATTATGTATATAATTCTTGAATTAAAATATACATACCTCTCATTTAGTTTTAATTCCATTAATATGACATAGAAATGAAAGTAGCGTTCATGCGTACGTACGGCTTACCGTCTCCATGAACGGTGCATTTCATTTATTACCTCTAAATGATTATGTAATATTATAAATACATGTATATTATGGATATATATGATATCTATGATATAAAAATCATGAATATAATTCTGGATATAATGATCCTTTGACCACAGGAACAACATGTAATTGTAAGAAGTCCACTTTCGACTTAAGAACCAAATATCGACAAAACAAACATTATTAACATAAATGATTACATAATGTTTATAACATGGAAATAAGTGATATAAAAGTAATAATGAACTTGAAAAATGTTATTAAGAAAGTAAAAATTAAATCATGTTTATTATTCAGGACGTTAAAGAACGATCGAGTCAAGTCGGAACCGAGGTAAGGGATCCTACTCCTCTCTTTCTTTTTAAGTACACTCTTTTATGTCATGCCTTTTAAGATCACCTTTATTGTGATTGGGATGTTATTTTATACTACTATTACTATAATTTTTATGTTCATATGATGATAGACTCTATTCTCTCCCATCAATTTATTTTGGAAGTTTTGAGTGGTGCCGTTAGGCTGCCAAATTTTCGTAAGAGATCTAACCTCTCTCTTTCTTTTTATGTACTCTCCTTTATGTCACTTCTTTTAAGCTTCTATTTGTTATGTTGGGGGATGTTCTGTTATATTAATCTTTCTGTAAACATTATTTTAATATTATGAGAGACCCTATTTGATCTCATCAATCAATTTTTGGTAGTTTTAAGTGGCATCGTTAGGCTGCCGAGTTTTCGTAAGGCATTTTTCATCACACTTTTATTCCTGTGACATCTATGATACGTTTGCCACTATTTCCTTTGAGTGGTGTATGTACTTCCCATTATTATACACTTTTTTTAGTATAATTTCATTTATGGGTATTGACATCTTCATTGTATGACCCTTCTTCAATGGGGTGTACGTTTTGAATGTTACCCAACTTGGTAAGGGGACCTTTCACCCTCCTCTTTTTAAAAGGCTTCTTTTGTTATGTCTTTTAATTCACATAATATCATGTTGGTATATGTTCTTATATATCCTTATTTATTTAAATTTTATATCCAATTGATGATATACCCTTTTTATCTCTCATCAACTCATTTTCTGAATTTTGTAGTGACGCCGTTAGGCTGTCAAATTTTCACACGGGAACTTCTTAACCCAATTTTGATTCTTTGGGATAAGCTTGTACTCATTGAATATGTCGTTCTATGAATATGTTTGAATAACCTCAGATTGTTTTACACTTAATATCAACTTATATTTGGTGTATTATTTTGTCACACGTAATTAAGTAATAGATTTATCCTTAATCCAAGGATACCGTCTTTGTAAGGGACTTCGTCTTAATCTCCATTCATTGAGGCATATTTTGTTTTATACACAACCTTCTTTTATATGGTGTATAAACCCCTTTTAATATTACGTTCATCCAAAAGGAATATTTTTTATACGAAGCGTTTTACTAAATGACAAAAGGGAATGTTTTTGTCGTACCTATGCGGCGACAACGACTTCTCCACCGCAGTGACCATTATTTGAGTTTCGGCTTCCTATACAAGACATAAATTTTTTTAAAAGAAAAATAAATACCCCGTTTTACTTTTCTTTTATTTTGGTATTGAAAATGGTTTTCATAATGTTTTTATTATATCAATGTGTTGTATTGATATCTTGTGATTGAAATGTGGAAATGTAATGTTTTCTTTATAAATGTTTTTTGTGATAGGATTATGTTATGTTTCTTGGGAATTGTTTTTAATACAGGTGGTTCCGTGATAAAAAAAGGGAGGGTGAGCCCGAAATAGCTCTCCAATTCATTGGGTAACACGAAGGAGTTAAGAATTAATGTTTCTCTGAAGAGATTTAGGGAATATACTATGATGGGTATTCAAAATGTAACCAAGATGGTTACTCCCTACGTTAGAATGTTATGAATGCATCATGTTACCTTTATGTCTTATGACTTCTATGATTTACTCATGATTTTATGAGGTGTGTTAAAGTTCATATGTTTTATGTGTAATGTATGATTTCATTCTTATGTATATTTGTACTCATGTTTCCTTTCCATACTTTTTATAACCCTTACTGAGCTTTTTATGCCCATCCCAAGTTTTTGAAATGTTTTTCATAGGTCAAGGGAATGGTACCTGATATGATGATAGTGTCAAGGAAGTTTCAAGAAATAATCCATGTATTATTTTATATATGTTTCCGTTGATGGGAAAAATTAATACTATCTTTTATGTAACCACTTTGTTTAAATGCTGAATGTAATGCAAATTTTATGATCTAATTATCTAAAACTCTAAACCTGAAAGGATCCTCAATGTGTAATCTTGTAATAACTCAAGATTAAGTAAGGTTTAAGGCCGGGGCCTTATAGTTGGTATCAGAGGTCGGTTTAGATAAATTTAGTGGTTAGGGTATTCTCTAAGCATAAGTGACATTACCATAATGGTTAGGATTTCAGAAAGAGTCCTAGTTTTAGATAAAGTAAATGAGTAAGTATATCTTAGTGTTTACCTTCCTCATTAGTACATGATGGTTTTGTGGATATACTCACACTGACATTTCTGTTTTTAGTGAATGGATGGATCTAGTAGGCACCAAAGAGACATCAGGTTTGAAGGAAACTGTGGTGGTTCTCTGATTAAGATACTAGATAAAATGAGGGATTAAATGAGGAAACTCATGGTTGTTCTAAACCAACTATCAAGGATTCATGATCAACCACTTGAACCTTGGTATGATCTGTAATTCATCATGTACGAGATGACCAATTGATGTGGAAGTTCAGGTAATAATTATAAAGGTAACCATTATAGTTTATATGATCTTTAATTTTGAGGTAATTATGGGTTATTATATGTTATGATGGAAAATGAAATGCATGAGATAAACTTGAGGTTAAAATATTTTACGATTATTTTTGATGATTTTATCTCATTTTGGGGATTTTTTTTAAAAATTATATAGTTTTGGAAAAAGGACAACACGCAGACCGTGTGACAACCCGTCGCGTCGGACAAAGCTGCAGGAATCGAACCCACAACCAAAGTGCGACTGGTATTTATCGCCTACCACTGTACTACGTGAAGTTAGTAGTTAGTTTGACTAATTATTTTTAGTTATATGATTTTATGAATTAATAGTAAGTTTATTTTAGGTTATCTATGGAAATTATTAACCTATCATCGAGGATATGTGATTAGGTTAATTACTTTTCAATATGAGAATTTAAGAGCAACTGACATTATTTGGAGATAAAAGTTAATTTGTACCTTGGAAGACTATGTGACTAAATCCTTCAGATATTTGTGTTTCAATCATAGTTTGGTTTACTTTGAAGAATTTTACGGACAAATTTTTTATCGAAAGGTCTTCGTTGAACTTTGGATTTTTTTGGACAAATTTTGGAGATTAAGAATATATTTTCTTTTTATAAAGGATTATACTTTTGTGGATTATCTGATCTCATACTAACAATTTTGGATTTGGATTTTGTCTAAAGACATGGAAAATATGTAGTTCTATTTTTTGGATTAGGATACTCTCAAGAAGTTGATTATTGTACTCTTAATGCGAACAAGTCTTCCTAAATACTCGTCTTTTGGTGAAAATATGAGTTTGTGTAAGAAATCTAATAAAAGTTGAAAGTCAACATGATAGGTAATTATGTTTCCTTATGAATAAATTCCTCAATAAAAATTAACATAAAACAAAAATGTTGTCTATTAACTTTTTTTACTGGGGAATCGAATAATGTTTATCCCATCACAAGTTTGTGATTTTCTTGTGGTTAACTTTCTCCTAAAAATGTTTTCTATCACTCTCCATCAGAACATGACCCTATGTTTTCTCCTCCATGTCCATGTTTTCCTAAATGGAATCCTAGTATGGGTTAACTCGGGTGACCTCTGTACTTCTCTTTCTTTATTTTAAAAGTGATTGTTTTACAGACTCCTCTTCCGATGTGGGACTTTCAAGGATGTTTCCGAGCCCAATTTTAAAATTACGAGGATGCAATTTCCAAAAGGGGGGAAGGATGTAACACCCCAGGTAAATAAATAATATGACAACTTTATATTTATCCCAATTTGTGAATAAAATTTTAATATTAATTTAAAGGGAACGCTATGCTTGATGGCATACCCAATACGCAACAATGAGTTCCTTTGAAATCTTACGTTGCACTCTAATAGCAAAATAATATTATTTTAAATGGTAGTTAACGCCTAGCCGTTGTAATGGCGGGAATGAACAGAACTAACTAAAAAATGATTATATATGTTTCTCAAATTTTTTTACTTTTATCCAATAAATGTTAGAGGCTTAAAATGTAAATGAATCCAATTTTAAGCGTAAACAATCTAATATTCTTTAAAAGGTCGATTAACTACCTTTTGATGACGAAACTTTTTTAAATCAACGTTTGGACAAATTTATGTGTTATATTTGACAAAATAAAATTCTTCTTTAGAATCGGGACATCAAAATTTACTTTGTGTAAATTTTTGGTATTTTTCCGATAAAGTTCATTTTTTAATGAATAGTGAAAAATGTGGTATTTTAATTCAAAAACTCTTTTTAATCAAATTTATTTATATGATTATATTATCTTTTGAATTGGTTTTAAAGTGAAATTAGAATATATTTTTACCATTTAATCCAATAGTGGTCGTTGGAATTAATTTTATCTTGAAATTGGACTTAAACTAGTGTCAATCTTTTGATACTTATTGTTTCATAAAAACACGCTATTTGCTCTGACATCGGGAATTAATTATTAAATAAATTAATGAAAATTATATGTTTGGAATTTTGTAAAATAGACATCATTTTTGAATTCGGAATATCATATATAGCTTAGGGTGAATTTTTGGTATTTTTCTGGAAAACTTCAATTTGTGATGAATAGTGAAACCAGTAAGTGGTACTTAAAAAACAGATTTTTCTTTTAAATGAAAATTTACCACCTCTGTGTTTTGAATTTCAAAAATCCGAAATACATGGTTGTCATTATGAAGTAAAATGTGGTTCAATGGGATTGAAATAATTTTTTTTTTTTGTGAATAGTAAGTTTTAAGTTTTAATCGCGATTAGATATAATTAGTGTAATTTAAGGTAATAATAATGTTTTAATAATGTGAAATGACCTAGAAACATGTCCTACCCTCATTGGATGTTTCATGTACGACCAAGAAAATCCATGTGTCAACTTGGGGACCCCATGGAGCCACTTTGGTTGGAAAATGACATAAATAACTTTTTATTTAAAGTTAAAATAAAAATGTCACAAGCATGAGATGTTTCACTAAAAAAAAATTTCAATGGGGTTATACAAGTCATATTTTTGACTATAAATATTCATTATAAATATAAAAAGATTTCCTACATCATGATTTTTTTTAATTTTTAGACATTAAATAAATTAAATTATTTATGACATCATGATGATGCAGCGATTACCTCATTAATAACGGATTTAAATAAAATGAAAAGATAATGTTAAAACTATAACTTAAACTTGAAAAAACCTATTGTATGAGGATATTTAGAACCCTTACCACATTATCCTCGATATAAATCAATGTGGGACCTTTAAAATCCGAATCTCATTTGAAAATAAAGTAACATTTTATAACATTCGAAGAGTGCCCCTCCTCTCCTCTTATAAAAGGCCCCCACCTCTACCACCTTACCCACACCTCTCAATCCTCTGTGTCTTCCAAAACCTGATAATTTTGCCTCTCCACATCCCTCTATTACTCTTAGAAGCCTCACTTTGGTCAGAAGTATTCCCAAGGAATCCTTTGAGCTCAAATCAAAGAGAGTTACCCGATTTTTAGGTAATGTCTTCACTTGTGTTCTTTTGTTTTATTTTGCTTCTCCAACCCCCTAAAATATTTTTTATTCATTTCTTTTGTAACAACTACAGTATCTTCAATATACTAGGATGTTGTTATAAGAATAATTAGATCTACACTTACACACACCTACATCTAATGGTTAAAGAACATACTGTTTCTGTGGATGGTGAATTTCTGTCTCGCGAAATGATGATTGTTCAACACTCATATAACACCTTAAAAGGTGGCCATTAAGACGTCACTATATTTATATATGATATATAATATGTTTATGTTTTACTTAATCTTATGTATTTATCTTTCTTGGCATACCTTTATGGTTTCCATTGTGGGGAAACACGATAATTTCATTTTAGGAAGTGCGGACTACCGCCCCCTCGAACTGATTTGATTTGTTAATGCCAATGTGGGATGTATAAAGGATGGATTTAAAGTTATTATATATGATTTATGTTACATATAAATGATGAATATAATTCTGTAATTAATGTATACATACCTCTCATTTAGTTTTAATTCCATTAATATGACATAGAAATGAAAGTAGCGTTCATGCGTACGTACGGGTTACCGTCTCCATGAACGGTGAATTTCATTTCTTACCTCTAAATGATTATGTAATATTATAAATAAATTTATATTATGGATATATATGATATATATGATATCCAAATCATGAATATCATTCTGGATATAATGAACCTTTGACCACACGAACAACATGTAATTGTAAGAAGTCCACTTTCGACTTAAGAACCAAATATCGACAAAACAATCATTATTAACTTAAATGATTACATAATGTTTATACCATGGAAATAAGTGATATAAAAGGAATAATTAACTTGAAAAAGGTTCTTAAGAAGTATAAATTAACTAAATTTTATTATTCAGGACGTTAAAGAACAATCGAGCCAAGTCGGACCCGAGGTAAGGGATCCTACTTCTCTCTTTCTTTTTAAGTACACTCTTTTATGTCATCCCTTTTATGCTCAACTTTCTTTTGATTGGGATGTTCTTTTATATTACTATTACTGTAATATTTATTTTCATATTATGATAGACCCTATTCTCTCTCATCAATCCATTTTGGAAGTTTTTAGTGGCGCCGTTAGGCTGCCGAATTTTCGTAAGAGATCTAACCTCTCTATTTCTTTTTAAGTACTCTCCTTTATGTCACTTCTTGTAAGCTCCTCTTTGTTATTTTGGGGGATTTTCTTTTATATTCCTCTTGCTTTAAACTTTATGTTAATATTATTAGAGACCCTATTTGATCTCATCAATCCATTTTTGGAAGTTTTAAGTGGCGTCGTTAGGCTGCCGAGTTTTCGTAAGGAATTTTTCATCACACTTTTATTCTTGTGACATTTATGCTACGTTTGCCACTATTTCCTTTGAGTGGTGTATTTAATTTCCAATTTTATACACTTTTTGTAGTATAATTTCATTTATGGGTATTTACATCTTCATTGTATGACCCTTCTTCCATTGGGTGTACATTTTGAATGTTACCCAACTCGGTAAGGGGACCTTTCACCTTCATCTTTTTAAAAGACTTCTTTTGTTATGTCTTTTAATTCACATAATATTATGTTGGGATATCTTATTATATATCCTTATTTATGTAAATTTTATTTCCAAGTGATGAGATACCCTTTTTATCTCTCATCAACTCATTTTCTGATTTTTTTAGTGATGCCGTTAGGCTGTCAAATTTTTGCAAGGGAACTTCATAACCCAATTTTGATTCTTTGGGATAAGCTTGTACTCTTGGAATATGTCGTTCTATGAATATGTGTGAATATCCTATGATAGTTTTACACGTAATATCCACTTATATTTGGTGTATTAGTTTGTCATAAATAATTATGTAATTGATTTATTCTTAATCCAAGGATACCGTCTTTGTAAGGGACTTCGTCTCAATCTCCATTCATTGAGGCATATTTTGTTTTATACACAACCTTATTTTATACGGTGTAGAAACCCCTTTGACTTTTATGTTTATCCAAAAGGAATATTTTTTATATGAAGCGTTTTACTAAACGACAAAAGGGAATGTTTTTGTTGTATATATGCAGCGACAACGACTTCTCCGCCACCGTGACCATTATTTGAGTTTCGGCTTCCTCTACAAGCCATAAATTTTTTTAAAAGACAAATAAATACCCTTTTTTTACTTTTCTTTTATTTTGGTTTTTAAAATGGTTTTCATAATGTTTTTATTATATCAATGTGTTGTATTGATATCTTGTGATTGAAATGTGGAAATGTTATGTTTCCTTTATGCATGTTTTATGTGATACGATTATGTTATGGTTCTTGGGAATTGTTATGAAGACGGGTGGTTCCGTGATAAACTAAGAGTGGGTGAGCCCGATATAGCTCTACAATTAATTTGGTAATGCGAAGGAGTTAAGCATTATGGTTTCTCCGAAGAGATTTAGGTAATATACTGTGATGGGTATTCCAAACGTAACCAAGAGGGTTACTCCCTATGTAAGAATGTTATGAATGCCTCAAGTTACCTTTATGTCTTATGATTTCTATGATTGATTCATGATTTTATGAGGTGTTTTAAAGTGCATATGTTTTATGGGTAAATTATTATTTCATTATTATGTATATATGTACTCATGTTTCCTTTCCATACTTTTTATAACCCTTACTGAGCTTTTTATCCTCGTCTCATGTTTTTGAAATGTTTTTCACAGGTCAAGGGAATGGTACATGATATGATGATAGTGTCAAGGAAGTGTCAAGAAAGAATCCATGTATTATTTTAAATATGTTTCCGTTGATTAGAAAAATCAGTACTATCTTTTATGTAACCACTTTGTTTAAATGTGGAATGTAATGCAAGTTTTATGATATAATTCTCTAAAACTCTAAACCTGAAAAGATCCTCAATGTGTAATCTTGTAATAACTCAAGATTAAGTAAGGTTTAAGGCCGGGGCCTTATACATAGTTTCTAGTAATGAAAATAATATTATTTTTCTTGTTACTGAAGGTACATAATAAATTTTTTTAATATATGAACAAAACCAGTAAGGAACATATGGTGATAATATCCCACATCAATGGATGCAAGACTCAAAAGATGTGTAGCCCATAGACCAACTTCACATTTTTAATATTCATGAATATAATTTTTTCATTATATGAATATAAATATTTGAGACACATGACATCTTCAAAACAAAACTTATATATAACTATATATTTAATTCAATGAAAAAAATACATGATGTAGAAGCACCACCTTTCTTCATAATTATGTATTTATAGTTTCAGTGGACTTTCATGACATATGAAATTTAGATAGACTTTTTCTCATTATCATTCCTCTATATCTTTATCCTTTTAAAAGGATTGTGCATCTATTTCTTCAGCTTGGACATTGACTTAGACACCATAGTATTTACCAAACTCTATTTATTCAACATATGGTCCGATGAATTGGTATTATTCATATCCATAATATATTATATAGCTAAAATAAAAATATATGGGAATGATATTTTCATGTTATTAATGATTTAATTAATAATTAAATTTGAGAAGCTTCATGGTAATGATGAAATAATGAGATCTATCACTAGATCTTGGTTCAACATGAACCTAAGGGACTAAATTTTCTCAATGTACCCATTTATCTTGGGTTCATGATGTTCATTTTGATTCCCTTCATCTATCTTATTTATATAAAGTTCTCATGATATATCATACCATTAGTGTCTTGTTCTCCAAATATAACTGTTTGAGAAGAGATAGAATAATGTAGTCATCATTGTCGTCAGGAATTTTCTCTAATTGATTAGTAATAGTTGATAACATGATATATTATAAATATTTTAAATAATCTATATTCATTTCGTAATTTTCATTATCACCAATGATTTATCCCATAGGTGGCTCAACATAATGACTCTTGCACATAATATTTCCTTTATTGGCATAGTACTATTTGAATATTCATGCACCACTCCTAGAAGTTATAGATGGTTTTGATATCGTACGTATCCAATATGGATCACAATTATTATTTTATATTGTTGTGGGTGATTTCTATTTTTATCTAGAAAAAAACTGAGTTGTTATTTGATTATCAAGATTTTCATTTATAATTTTTTTTAAATAATCATTCAATCGTTAAATGTCTCAAATTTTTTTTATAAATCCTTATTAACCCTCACATATTTATTAAAAATATTATGAATTTTGATTATTATTGTAGAATATATCCTAGTTACTTTTCCTCAGAGTATAACATATTTGGCTATGCCACTACATGGATATTTTCATGTTAGTCTCTATTCTGCTAACTTCATTAACTCAATGATCCATAAATAGTCAGTAAAGCCCCATCTTATCCAAATTGTAACCCTGATTCCCTCAACAATTTACCACAAAAGATGTAGAAATACATATATTACTAATTATTTTTCTCCATCATTAGTTAATTCTACTCATTACCATCATAATAAATCCATGGTATTAGGAGTCACAATAAAATTTGGATGATGAGTGCCTTGTACAACTATTTTTATTTAGTCATGAGAAATAGAAGAAATTTCAGACTAATATTTAATGGACATATTATTTAATATTTCATCATGAATATAATCCATTTTTATTAAATGTTTTCAATCTATTTTTTCCTCATTCTCAACAAAAATGTATTAATTGAGAAAAAACATTCATCACATCACTATGCATTTTTCACTTTATTAATTAGTGTTTTCCTACATGAAACATGATCACTCCTAAAATAAAAAATGAATAGTGAAAATAAATTCCCTTACTAGTATTGATCATATATTTTTTGTTTATTTATAATAAATTTAATGAATAAACTATATCATAAGGATTATCATACCTATGTCCAATCTTAACTAGTATTGCATTTCACTATCAGTATGGTTTTTTCATTTTTGTCTGAGAAACCACCATGTATTGGTGGGGCAACCTGATAACACCATCGTAAATAGTACATCAATAGTCACACGCGATTAAGGGGGCATTAGGAGGCACAAAATACATATAGATAAACAAAATAAATGTTCCCATATATATATATAGAATTAAAATAGGGTGATGGAAAAATCTTCATAATAATAATTTATCATTATAAACATCATATGATGTTAAATAAATAATTAAATAAATTAATTAAACATGAACATGATTGGTCAGCCCTCATGATTATTAAATATGTAAAATAAAATCATGATAAAATTAAACATTTTGAAGCTTGTTTTCCAAGTAAAATATATAAACTTAATCAAATATTTATTTTAAAAAAAATTACATCCATTCAATAGAGATATTAATTACATTTTAATTCCAAAAGAAATTAACTTCTGTAATTTAATTTTATACAAAATTAATTTAAAATTAAATTGATAAAATTGGTATTGTTATTAATAAAATAGTTTATAATTTAAATTTTAGTGGTATTCAATTTTTTTGGGCACAAAAATCCATCTCATGAACTATGTGGTTTGGTATGAGAACCCATATGACCATTTAAGGGCCAGGAAGGTCCTATGTAAGGATGTTTTGGTCTTGATAAATCTTCCCAAACATATTTTGGGTTTTGAATATTTGTATATTACCGTTTTAAGGTTTTTCAAATCCAATGGGACTAGTTGAACCATATGGTCTCCCAATTTATTTAGGTTGGGTCGGGATAGGGGGGTCTTGAGAGGGGTGGTCGCTTGAAATGGTGATCACTGTCAAATGGGATTCAGTTGGGAAACATGGTTGTATACCATTGGTAGTGTCAATCAAGTTATGATGGATTAGGGACATGAGGTATAGATAATTCAGGTTTGATGGAGACATTATTGTGGTCGGAAGTGGATGTAGTCGACGGTTTGAGTGGTCAGACCGATTGAGTCACAACGACAAGACAATGAGGTAGTAGTTTCATATTGACAATATAGCCAAGACGAGGGATGATATTCAAGGTACCCATTTACTCTATGTGAAAAAGACAATCCCCCTTTTTAAAAATATTATTTTTTATTTGAAATGGGATGCATCATGAGGAATCTAGTTTTTGATTATTATATATTTCTTTATTTGACTATTCTATAGACCAGCATATTTCCATTATAATTTTTATATTTATTAAATTATAATGAAATAAAAACATTATAATTTGGAAATATTAAATTTTTTTATAAATTAATATGTCAAAAATGATGTGGAAATAATAACGTGGGCGGATAGTATTTAATACCACTTGATTCAGGACAAATCATAGATGGAAATACGAGGGGTCATCAGAAATAGTAGAAAATAATAACAGAATAATATATATATATATCGTTTTATTTTTATTTTTATATATTATTGGATGAAAATGATTCATAAAAAATGATGTTCATATATTTGGAGTGATGAAACATTGTCATCACTGGTGATCCGAGCCCTAGTAGAGTCCAAGTATCTTGCTCGAATAATTCAAAGATAAAAAATAAATCCATAAAATTCCTTTTTCAAATCATTGTTTTATCATTTATCACAAATTGTGATTGAATATTTCAATAAGGATCCATTTACTAACCACTATATATTTTCCACAAACAATTAAAGAATAAGTTTTTATACTATTTATTTTTTCCATGTTCTAGTGTGGAGATATGATAATTCCTTAGATGTTGCGATGATCACCGTGATCTCATTATTTTGATCCATGAGGAGTTATTCAATTTATCTATCTGATGGAGATTTAATCTCTCTATGATAAAATAGTAAATATGAACTCTCAATCCATTTGAATGAACCAGACCTAAAATAGAGCTCCTCCTCAGCTTAGATAGATGATTTGAAAAATACTTGGTTAGGGTTATGTGGCCTCCATTTATATAATGTACTATAAATAAAAAATAATTATATAGTTATATGGAAATAACATATCCATAAATATTTTTTATATTTTATCACATACTTGTAATATATATTAAATATAATTTGTGCAAATCTGATTTAATATCTCAAATCATAACTCCCACTAATATGAAACAATACATTAATATTAAAATAGTATCACTTATTATAATATTATTCCATATATTTACATAAATTCAATTTAATACTTTTAATAAATATATTCACTGAAATTATTCTATACTCAAATAAACAATGAATACATTAAGTTATTGGTGATTTCTAATAGATGTACAACTCTATCATTAATACATCATAACTAGAATATAGACAATTCATGAATATGATGTTGTGAGTAAAATTATAAAATATTATCATTAAATTAGTGAATTATATTCATTTACTAGGAGTTGAGTATGCTACCCATCAATATCCCTAAAGAAACAATGAATAGTAGTAGAAATGAAAATTTTTTCTACAATCATTCAATACATAATATAATCTCCTTTTTCTTGTGATATATCATAAGTAAGTAAACATACTTGTATCATCATCCTTCCCAGATTTATTATATTCCTACCTTACTATATGAATTTACTTTCTTCTTTCATGGACCAGGATTTAGTGAAGCTACTATCATCCTGATCAACGAATCCTGTGATATTCATTCTTTAACATGGATGAAAAGAATTCTATCTCAATCATTCGACTTATTTCATGCCTGTATTGACATATCGAATAGAAGTCACCACTTCATGAATTCAATTTCATAGTTTTTTTCTTAAATAAAATTAAATTATCAAATGGAACGCATTAATAATGATCTCAATTTTGGAAACCAAAACAAATTTTCATAGATAGGAACAATCAATGGATCCCAAAACATTTGGGGTACCTATGGGAGGTTCTAACATTATGTTCTCAGAAACATAAGATCTACAAGTGAAAATTACGTGACAATAATTCTCAATGCTTATGATCCCACAAAACCTAATAGTTTAACATCATTAATTTCATATCATTATGACGTATCTGGACCATATAAAATTTATTTGAGATTACTATCATGGTTCCTCTAGGTTCAAATTATAGCTTGTGAACTTCTAAAACCTATTGATATGATCTCTAATATATGTATATTATAATAAATATAGTGGACACATTATTATCAAAAACTATTTTAGTAAGAGAAACACATGTATATATCAAATTGTATATTGGTAACGGTAATCAAATTTCATATTGAATTTGGGTTTAGGTAACCCACATTAAACAAAAATGGATGTTTTTATATTAAATAGTTTGAAAGGGAACCATTATTGAGGAATATAAATTTATAGTTATTGAAAATAATCTCTTGTTATCTACCGATGTGCCATATATTTTTTCATTAATGGAAAGTGTAACGCCCCGACCCCAGTTGCCCAGAGTCGGTGCATTAATTACATAACATTGGCATGATCACAAGAAAGATCAAATCTCGAAAGACCGATTGGTTTAGTAGCCTTGGAAACACTAGATATAATAATAAAGTTTTACATTACATTTCAAAGTGAAAAACTACTACAACAACAAAGTCTTCATATCCACACTATTAACCCCTCATAATATCCCTGCAAGTCATTCATAATTTACTTCTTCACTACCTGGGAAAAATAAAACATAGAAAAGGGGTGAGCTCAAATGCCCAGTAAGGATAACAATATAGCGGAACATTCAAAATAAGCATAAACATTTAAGGCAATGAATTATTAAAACAAAAGCCTTTTAAAATTGAACTTCAACATAGTATGGCAAAAATAAAAATGAAATAATGCCATTTACTTATTCACATGGATATTCTACTAATCGAATAATCAAATGCAATATCAATAACCACTTTCATAATGTTGGAATGCATAATGTCAAACGTTAATTTCATTGTCTAGGCCTCATCCCAAGACCTAGGGGTTACTTCTAACCGGAACCCAACCCGGAGTGCCTCTAATAACCGGACACCAACCCGGAGTACCTCTAATAACCGGAGACCAAACCGGAGGGCTTACTTTTACCAGTCCCTAACCTGGAGGGCTTACTTTAACCAGTCCCCAACCTGGAGGGCTTACTTTTACCGGTCCCCAACCCGGAACATACTTGTTCAACACATTCATCTGAAGAAAAGTTTGAAATATAACATAAACATTCGGATTAAAAATAACTTCTGAAATGTCAACACTTTAAACATAAACCATGAGTGATATAAAAATAGCACATCCACAATCAAACATAACTCATTCGATACAATATGGAAGATTGTATTGTATCACATTGACCTCAATCAAGAATAATGAAGGATGTTGACATAGATGAAATCAAAATTTTTAAAGGAATATCTCCTTTTACTTTTGAAATCATTTAAGAGCCATATAAAATAAAACATTTTCTTGAAAATATTCTTATAAGCTTGTAAGGAAAGCTTTGAATATTTTATAACGGCGAAAAATAACCGCACCTGCCGTATAAGTTAAAAAAAACATTCTTACCTTAATTTTGTCGAAAAGGTTAAAAAGGACCTTGTTTTGAAAACGACGGAAAGATTCCTTTATAAACCTCTTATAAAAAGTCAAATAAGGGTATAAATGACTTTAACCCATATTCTTGTAAATAATAAAAATGTTTTGAAATACATTTTTAAGAAAACATGGATGTGGATGATAAAGAGATCCCAGTAGATTATTATATATAAACAACCTCGGATAATGAAGAGATTGTGAAATAAACCCTTACCTTGTACTTTTCCTTGGTTGGGGTAGATTAACCTCCTGTATAATGGTGAAATAGTTGTTATTAAATTATACAAGAATCATATATATTAATATCATATCATATATGATCTTTTAACATTGATTTGTTAATAATATCTTAGAATTATCGTTGTTTCGGGTGTTAACTTACTTGTTTTCTTTCATATGTTTTGTTACGTAAGACATGTTTGTAAAGGATAGGTTGTATATTATTCATATCCAGAATGATATCAAGTCCTTAAACATCATTTTTAAATCATAAAATGATAATTACGCTTTAATGGTTACGATGGAGAATGAATCTCATCGCGTTCGTGGAGACGGTAGTCCGTACGTACGCACGAGCGACAATATCATTCTTTTGATATTAAAATAATATATAAATGGATGGTATATCATATATACAGAATCATTAACATGTTATATTTATTATTTACATGAGTTACACATCATTATTATACCCATCCAAATAATATTATATTGAATAACAATTACACCACGACGTGGAGACGGTAAGCCGTACGTACGCACGTATGGTGACATGTTATTCAAAGGGTGGATAGAATACTGAATATGATTGTACCATATTTATAATAACATCACAGTATATGTGAGATACTGGAGTTATTATTTCAGAATGGTAAGAACAAAGGAAGAAGAAGTGGAAGAAGAAATGAACTTAGAAAAGGGTGGTGAGATCATTACCTCTTCTTCGGGTTCTTCCTTTTGATTTGATCAAAAGGGCTCCTTAGGTTGGCTTTCTGATCAAACGAAGGCCTCTAGGTTGTAGTGAGGGATGTTGGGAGAGTATTTGGGCAGAGTTTGGCCGAACCAAAAGGCTTTGAAGGTGTGAAGAAATGAGAAGGAGGAGTGCCCTTTTATAAGAGGGGTGAGGGGCACCTTTGGAAAAGTTAGAAATATTAATTTATAATAAATTAATATTCGGTTTCTAATGGCTCCAAAGCTTATTATTCAAAGTTTAAGGTGGGGATAGGTCGAAAACCACTCAACCAATAGAATTTAGACAGGTTTGGGTACTTATATTAACCTTATCTTTAAGTATTAACTCTAAGTTAATTAGTTTCACTTTTACAATGTCTCTTTGTATTTTTATATAATATGGTTAATAAACTTACTATATACATCCAAGCGACCCCCAAGTGGTACATTAATGATGAACCTATCATGATATAAGTCTCTTGGCCGAACCTTAGTTTTTTAGGAATTTAATATCAATTAATAATATAATATTTGTTTGAAGAACTCTTATATGTCAATTTTGACACTATTCAATAGTTGATTTTTTTGAAACTCATAACAGATTGATTAATTCTAACAAAGTAAATTAAATCAATCCTAATATATCATATTATCCTAGAAAATTAGTTTAATTCATTAAAAGTTTCATATTATATTTATTTGGGTATTTATAATATCAATTATTTTAATTTTTCACTATTATAGTAATTACTGCATCATAATTGTGTCATATATAAAATAAATTATTTAATGTCTAAAAATTATAAATAAAATATAATTATGTAGGAAATCGTTTTATCTTTCTAATGAATATTTATAATCTAAAATCCAACTTATATAACTCTATGTAACAATTGTTTTGCTAAAAGATATATGCTTGTGTCATTTTTGTATTCATTTTGACTTAATTAAAATAAAGTGTCATTATCACTTACAAGTGGATCCATGGGGTCCCAAAATTGACACAAAGATGCCCATGGTCGACCATGTATCAACCAATAGGGTTAAGACACGTTTTAGGGTAATTTTGTATTATTATAATATTATTTTTTTAACCCTTATTTACCGGATTTACCCTTTAACCATGGTAAATAAAATATTTACCGCAGTAATTATTCAAAATGTCTAAAAATAAAAGTTACCTATTTACACAATTTGAACATCCTGATTCCAAATATGGAATCCATTTTTCTAAATTCAAAACACAGAAGTGGCAGAAATTAATTTAAAATTAATTCCCGCTGTCAAAACAAAAAGCGTGTTTTTAAGAGATAATAACTATCAAAAGATTGACACTTGTTTATGTTCGGTTTAATTGTAAAATTATGTCCAATGATAAACATTAAATTGAATGGTAAAAATATATTCTAAATATACTTTAAAACCACTCAAATTCATAATTTATCACTATTAATTATTTTGATTAAAAAAGTTGTTTTTAATTAAAATTTAGAAATTTTCACTATTCATCAAAATATGAAAGTTATCCGAAATGTACCAAAATTTCACCCTAGGCTAATTTTGATATTCCGAATCCAAAAATGAAGTCCATTTTAAAATATAAAATATATATAACTTCAAAAAGTAGGTATTACTATTCATAACAGCTAGTTTGATTGGTTACGGTGTGTTAGAACTTGAAGTTGCGTACAACACACGCTACTGTTTTATTCAAAGGAAAGCGTACCGTGGAAGCTTGGGATGTTTCATTTTAAATTTTTTGATGTCTCCATTTAGTCAAAAAGTTTAAAATATTGTATTTAAAAAGGTTTCACTATCAAAAGTTGATAAAAGTGCAATACTGAAAATGAATCTGTTCTTGCATTATGACTAAGAAACTCATAATATGGATTCTAAAATTATAAGGATTATATAAAGTTTAAAATTTAGTTAATACTATTCATGACCTCTTTTAATGGATTTTTTTTTGGTATGTCATGGTGCAATTGAACCCGGTGTTGCGTGTAGTGCAAGTTATTAAATTAGTTTGAAGAAATAACACACTATGAAATCTTGGGGTGTTACATTCTCCCCTCCTTCAATAAATTGCGTCCTCGCAATTTGAAATTGTTCTTTGAAAATAAAAGGTTGAAAATAGATAATATATTTGTGGGAAAACCCACATCGGAAATTGGGTTACTAAAATTTAGTCTTAATATGAGGAAAAGAGAAATGAAAGGGTCACCACCAAATTATGATCTTGATTAGGAGAACATTGGTGGTAATTAGAGACATATAATCGGAGGAAAAACGTAAATATTTATAGGTAGTGATTGAGGTCATCAATCACAAACAAGTGTATAATTGAGGTCCTTAAATTCATCAATCTATGATGAATTGAAATACCATCGGTTCAACAAAACATAGGGTATTAGGATAACACATTTTTGACGTTTCAAAATATATTAGTTGAAATCCCACATTGAAAAATTAATTAATGAGGCCTCTATTTTAAATAAAGAGTGGAAAGTATAAAGATTACCGAAAATAACACATACTAGGGTTCCATGTAAGAAAATATGGATATGGAAGAAAAATCTAGCCATCAATTATCTGATGGAGAGTGGTAGAGAACATGGCTATGAAAAGGCCAACAATCCCAAAGCCATAAATTAGTGATGATTTAAGGTACCATCTAGGACAACGATTTTGTTCTATGTTCCTTTTCTTAATGATGAGGAATTTATTTATGAGATTGGCTAAGATCATAAGGAGATATACTTACTTTATAATTAGAGTTTTATCCATTAATAAATTTCTACCAAAAACTCATCATTCACTCGTAAAAAAAATCGAATTTATAATTCATCTACCTGATCTTTTAAAAAAACTACTTTATTTAATCCAGGACATCTCGTGGGATAGTGGTAGGTGATACACCCTTGTCGCCCTTCGGTTTCGGGTTCAAGTCTTGCGGCCTTGCCGGACGCGACGGGTTGCCGCCTACCTCCGGGTTGTCCTTTTATGGCAATCCAAAATAATCCAAACTAGAACTATCCAAAATACTTCTGTCCAAACTCACAGTCCAACATTCATAAGGAATGTAAACATAATATAGATCCTTTTTACCCCGTAATAGCATATGCATACCTTCATCATGTATTACCATATTCCTTATTGATTACATTCATGCTCCCTTATTCCATATAGAATGCTGGATATACTTCATTAATCCAAAAATGTTTTAAACCCCAACAATGATGGAATATACAAATCATTAATCAGTTCCAAGGTAGTAAAGAATATCCAATTTATCCAAAACAATCACATATTATTCCAAAATCACTACCTCAGTATCAGAACTATATTATGATTTATCATTCTCTCAACCATATATTTTCCAAAAATTTATCCTGCTATTGAGTCACTTTTCTTTGTTCCACACAATCTCAAGTCCTTAATGAAATAGTACTGCAGTACAATCCTTATATACTCCATGATTATTGTAACAAGTACATTGTTGATACAACACTCAATTGACATAATCAACATAAGAACTCTAATCATTCCTCTTCATCTGTGGTAGTATCATAACTTGATTATTATCCAATAACATCATTTGTGTCATAGACTGATGACTGGGACATAGGTTCGCTTAGTGTCCAAACTCCTTGCAAATGAAGCATTGTACATTTGAAACCATTTTCTTACCCTTGCAGTCACGTACTTTGTGCCCTTTTCCTCCACACTTATAACAAACTCTCATTCCTTTCAGGCAAGTTCCGGGGTGTTTCTTTCCACAGTTACCACATATGGGAAAATTCTTCTTTTCCCTCTTCCCTTTATCCATCTTTCTCTCTTTCATCCTTTTCTTCTCTTGCTTCCCTTTAAAGCCATAGGACTCAGTAAACTCTTTACTTATCTTATCAACACATGATATTATTTCTTCATATGATGATAATACATGGGAGACTATTTCTCTTATAAATTCTAGCTTAAGACCATGGAATATATGATCCTTCCTTCTCTTTGGATCATGTGCATTTCTGGAGTTCTCATTCCTTCTACTGGGCGTCATTTCTAAACAATGGCATAAACTAGATCAGTTTATGAATCAAAATACATAATCCCATACTTATAAAACACTTAACATAAATTGAACTATTTATGGATATAATCCATAATCATAAAAATGTTTTCTTTGAGTAAGTATATACTCATAAACCCTTCATAATGATTTGTAAAGAAAATGAGAGTTATCCTAAGCATATCCCCCGGGAGTGTCGTAACCAAGAGTGCAGCAAGGCCCGTTGTCGTGCACCAGTTCCCGTTCGAGTCTAGCTCAAAGCGGTGTTTTCGGGTTTTACCCCTAGGTACATCTGTGCCAGAGCCGCCTCTACCTGCTCGTATCCAGACAGGGATGTATTGCTCGGAAAACTCACAAAATCTCTACAATACCAAAATTCAAGGAAGTTCTTCTATACTAATCCTCAAAGTTCATCTTAGGTCTACGTGCTCTAATCAGAGTTTATCTAAATCTAGCTTCCAAGGTTTGTACTAAACTTCCTCTGATACCAACTGTAACGCCCCGACCCCAGTTGCCCAGAGTCGGTGCATTAATTACATAACATTGGCATGATCACAAGAAAGATCAAATCTCGAAAGACCGATTGGTTTAGTAGCCTTGGAAACACTAGATATAATCATAAAGTTTTACATTACATTTCAAAGTGAAAAACTACTACAACAACAAAGTCTTCATATCCACACTATTAACCCCTCATAATATCCCTGCAAGTCATTCATAATTTACTTCTTCACTACCTGGGAAAAATAAAACATAGAAAAGGGGTGAGCTCAAATGCCCAGTAAGGATAACAATATAGCGGAACTTTCAAAATAAGCATAAACATTTAAGGCAATGAATTATTAAAACAAAAGCCTTTTAAAATTGAACTTCAACATAGTATGGCAAAAATAAAAATGAAATAATGCCATTTACTTATTCACATGGATATTCTACTAATCGAATAATCAAATGCAATATCAATAACCACTTTCATAATGTTGGAATGCATAATGTCAAACGTTAATTTCATTGTCTAGGCCTCATCCCAAGACCTAGGGGTTACTTCTAACCGGAACCCAACCCGGAGTGCCTCTAATAACCGGACACCAACCCGGAGTACCTCTAATAACCGGAGACCAAACCGGAGGGCTTACTTTTACCAGTCCCTAACCTGGAGGGCTTACTTTAACCAGTCCCCAACCTGGAGGGCTTACTTTTACCGGTCCCCAACCCGGAACATACTTGTTCAACACATTCATCTGAAGAAAAGTTTGAAATATAACATAAACATTCGGATTAAAAATAACTTCTGAAATGTCAACACTTTAAACATAAACCATGAGTGATATAAAAATAGCACATCCACAATCAAACATAACTCATTCGATACAATATGGAAGATTGTATTGTATCACATTGACCTCAATCAAGAATAATGAAGGATGTTGACATAGATGAAATCAAAATTTTTAAAGGAATATCTCCTTTTACTTTTGAAATCATTTAAGAGCCATATAAAATAAAACATTTTCTTGAAAATATTCTTATAAGCTTGTAAGGAAAGCTTTGAATATTTTATAACGGCGAAAAATAACCGCACCTGCCGTATAAGTTAAAAAAAACATTCTTACCTTAATTTTGTCGAAAAGGTTAAAAAGGACCTTGTTTTGAAAACGACGGAAAGATTCCTTTATAAACCTCTTATAAAAAGTCAAATAAGGGTATAAATGACTTTAACCCATATTCTTGTAAATAATAAAAATGTTTTGAAATACATTTTTAAGAAAACATGGATGTGGATGATAAAGAGATCCCAGTAGATTATTATATATAAACAACCTCGGATAATGAAGAGATTGTGAAATAAACCCTTACCTTGTACTTTTCCTTGGTTGGGGTAGATTAACCTCCTGTATAATGGTGAAATAGTTGTTATTAAATTATACAAGAATCATATATATTAATATCATATCATATATGATCTTTTAACATTGATTTGTTAATAATATCTTAGAATTATCGTTGTTTCGGGTGTTAACTTACTTGTTTTCTTTCATATGTTTTGTTACGTAAGACATGTTTGTAAAGGATAGGTTGTATATTATTCATATCCAGAATGATATCAAGTCCTTAAACATCATTTTTAAATCATAAAATGATAATTACGCTTTAATGGTTACGATGGAGAATGAATCTCATCGCGTTCGTGGAGACGGTAGTCCGTACGTACGCACGAGCGACAATATCATTCTTTTGATATTAAAATAATATATAAATGGATGGTATATCATATATACAGAATCATTAACATGTTATATTTATTATTTACATGAGTTACACATCATTATTATACCCATCCAAATAATATTATATTGAATAACAATTACACCACGACGTGGAGACGGTAAGCCGTACGTACGCACGTATGGTGACATGTTATTCAAAGGGTGGATAGAATACTGAATATGATTGTACCATATTTATAATAACATCACAGTATATGTGAGATACTGGAGTTATTATTTCAGAATGGTAAGAACAAAGGAAGAAGAAGTGGAAGAAGAAATGAACTTAGAAAAGGGTGGTGAGATCATTACCTCTTCTTCGGGTTCTTCCTTTTGATTTGATCAAAAGGGCTCCTTAGGTTGGCTTTATGATCAAACTAAGGCCTCTAGGTTGTAGTGAGGGATGTTGGGAGAGTATTTGGGCAGAGTTTGGCCGAACCAAAAGGCTTTGAAGGTGTGAAGAAATGAGAAGGAGGAGTGCCCTTTTATAAGAGGGGTGAGGGGCACCTTTGGAAAAGTTAGAAATATTAATTTATAATAAATTCATATTCGGTTTCTAATGGCTCCAAAGCTTATTATTAAAAGTTTAAGGTGGGGATAGGTCGAAAACCACTCAACCAATAGAATTTAGACAGGTTTGGGTACTTATATTAACCTTATCTTTAAGTATTAACTCTAAGTTATTTAGTTTCACTTTTACAATGTCTCTTTGTATTTTTATATAATATGGTTAATAAACTTACTATATACATCCAATCGACCCCCAAGTGGTACATTAATGATGAACCTATCATGATATAAGTCTCTTGGCCGAACCTTAGATTTTTAGGAATTTAATATCAATTAATAATATAATATTTGTTTTAAGAACTCTTTTATGTCAATTTTGACACTATTCAATAGTTGATTTTTTTGAAACTCATAACAGATTGATTAATTCGAACAAAGTCAATTAAATCAATCCTAATATATCATATTATCCTAGAAAATTAGTTTAATTCATTAAAAGTTTCATATTATATTTATTTGGGTATTTATAATATCAATTATTTTAATTTTTCACTATTATAGTAATTACTGCATCATCATTGTGTCATATATAAAATAAATTATTTAATGTCTAAAAATTATAAATAAAATATAATTATGTAGGAAATAGTTTTATCTTTCTAATGAATATTTATAATCTAAAATCCAACTTATATAACTCTATGTAACAATTGTTTTGCTAAAAGATATATGCTTGTGTCATTTTTGTATTCATTTTGACTTAATTAAAATAAAGTGTCATTATCACTTACAAGTGGATCCATGGGGTCCCAAAATTGACACAAAGATGCCCATGGTCGACCATGTATCAACCAATAGGGTTAAGACACGTTTTAGGGTAATTTTGTATTATTATAATATTATTTTGTTAACCCTTATTTACCGGATTTACCCTTTAACCATGGTAAATAAAATATTTACCGCAGTAATTATTCAAAATGTCTAAAAATAAAAGTTACCTATTTACACAATTTGAACATCCTGATTCCAAATATGGAATCCATTTTTCTAAATTCAAAACACAGAAGTGGCAGAAATTAATTTAAAATTAATTCCCGCTGTCAAAACAAAAAGCGTGTTTTTAAGAGATAATAACTATCAAAAGATTGACACTTGTTTATGTTCGGTTTAATTGTAAAATTATGTCCAATGATAAACATTAAATTGAATGGTAAAAATATATTCTAAATATACTTTAAAACCACTCAAATTCATAATTTATCACTATTAATTATTTTGATTAAAAAAGTTGTTTTTAATTAAAATTTAGAAATTTTCACTATTCATCAAAATATGAAAGTTATCCGAAATGTACCAAAATTTCACCCTAGGCTAATTTTGATATTCCGAATCCAAAACTGAAGTCCATTTTAAAATATAAAATATATATAACTTCAAAAAGTAGGTATTACTATTCATAACAGCTAGTTTGATTGGTTACGGTGTGTTAGAACTTGAAGTTGCGTACAACACACGCTACTGTTTTATTCAAAGGAAAGCGTACCGTGGAAGCTTGGGATGTTTCATTTTAAATTTTTTGATGTCTCCATTTAGTCAAAAAGTTTAAAATATTGTATTTAAAAAGGTTTCACTATCAAAAGTTGATAAAAGTGCAATACTGAAAATGAATCTGTTCTTGCATTATGACTAAGAAACTCATAATATGGATTCTAAAATTATAAGGATTATATAAAGTTTAAAATTTAGTTAATACTATTCATGACCTCTTTTAATGGATTTTTTTTTGGTAAGTCATGGTGCAATTGAACTCGGTGTTGCGTGTAGTGCAAGTTATTAAATTAGTTTGAAGAAATAACACACTATGAAATCTTGGGGTGTTACAGAAAGTAAATGGAATTAAATGAAATAAAATATGAGTGGGAAATTTGGTTTCATTATTAACATAATATTATTATACATTATTGATGATGATAGAATGAAATGGACACTAATACCACCCCCATTGACCTTGATCAAAATATATCATTTCATGACACAAATATTCTACCTATTGGTGTGAATTAGGAACCTAACATAGTAATGGTACGTATATAGAAGAAACTATATATATTATTAGTTAATTTATTTTATCTCAACATGGTTCATTTAGGTGAGTTCTATTGTAATTTCATTAATTTGGGTTCCATTTCTAAGGGTATGTCATATTTATTATGGTTTTCTATTATTGAATTTAATCTATTTTTTTCACTTCAATGAAAATTTATAAAACAAATATTAATGATAAATTAATCAATTATAATGAACAAAGTTTTAATATTATGTATTCAAATCCATGTTGTCTTAAAATCAAATTAAAATAGGAAAATTATATTTAAATTTAAAAGAATAACTCCAAAATAGAATTCATTAAAAACAAATCATATAATAAACAATATATAAAACAATACTATTTTTTTTAAAAAATAGTTTCAACTTATTTATAAATATTTTTACTTGATTAATTTAATAAATAATTAGGTTGAAAAGAACTATAAAAAATTAAAATAGTGTTGAAATTTTTTTCAAATGTTTTTAAAAAATATATTTTTTTAGAGGATTTAAAATATTACGAAATCATTTATTAATAACTATTTAAAAATAATTTTTATAAATAAAAATTATTTTCAAACTAGTAGAAAATATATTAAATAAATTTAAAATACATTTAAAAAACATTTTTGAAATGTTTTGAAAAGACCGTTTTAAACTAGTTTAAACAATTTTGAAACAGTTGTTTTAAACTAGATTTAAAAATGTAGTTTAAAATAATATTAAAAAATATTATTCTTTTACAAAAATGATTTAAACTAGTTTTAATATATATTTGAACCATTTTTATGTCTTTTTTTTTTTGAGATTTTGGGTCACGAAGATTTTAAAAACTCGTTTAAACCAGTTTTGGAAAAAAATAAAAAAATTTATAAATGTAGAAAGCATTATTAAAAAATATATAAAATGTTTTTAAAATATTTTATATATTGACTAAGATGTTTTATAACACATATCATATTATATAAAAATATAAATTTCACACCTATAACTTTTTTACTTTATGACAACTATTATTCCAAATTTGGATTTAAATTATTATTCATTGGTAAAGCCACGAAACCTATTTTTATTTTGTTTTCCTATTAGAATGACATAATTTTATTCTTTCAATTTTTTTTCCTTAATCCTATTTCTATATAGTTTTTATAATCATTAAAAACATAAATTTCATTACTATGTACAATATGAATGATATTACTAAAACATACAAGAAGATATTGTTTGAATATGAGTTGTGAAAGTGGGAGCTCAATCCTACACCTATAGTTCCCATAATAGGTATAGTAATTATAATATCGATCAATTTTAAATAATATATTTTATTTTTATATTATTTATGAGTATTATTTTATGTACATTTATCAGGGATAGAAAAGAACTCGAGTTATACGTCTAATAGGGGAAGTATTATGTAAAATAGATTGGGTGTGATAGTTGAGTTACTTGAAACACCTATCATACACATTCACACAAAGTCGCTCTAATAGATATCCCACATACCACACTTATGCATCCCCATCATTCATTGATTCGTCAAGGATGTCCATACCGATTCCTTTATAATCATTTCAGTCGGTTTCAACTTCTAATATACCATATCTATATCCTTTGAAGGTTCCTCTTCCAATTTGTAATTTTCTTACCACTTCCATGTCAATAACATTTCCCACTCCATTAAATTTTACTCCACCACTTTCAAATTACCCAATTCATCCATTAATGTATGAAAATTATTCACTTTCTATTTATATAGAATATCACATTGATCTATTAGATAGAAATTATCATCTTGTGTTAGGTTTATGTTAATATATGCATTAAATTCTATAAAAATAATTGTATTTAACAGATAATGTTATTGAAATATATTTTATATTTTATAAGTATTAGTAGAATCATCTAATACGTGGCCTGGTCATATCCATATGTGTGATTCTATGAACCATCGTATGAAAATTATGGTAAACTATAATGAATATAACCAATTTATTTTTTAAAATTATAGAAAATGTTGATTTTTCATATAGTCCTTTTCCCAATTAGTGACATCATTACAGTTCAACCATTTTCATGGAGGAATGTTGATAATAAAACAAAAGAGAAGGCATGATCTCATATATGAGTAATGGTGTTTTTCAAATTGAAATACATGTAATTAAGTTATTTATTATAATATATATTTTTTCATAGTTTCAATTTAACTTTCATGATGGTGACTTTTAAAAGGTGGCACAATTGATGGAATTGGGTAAATTTTAGAGAATATTTAAGAATGAGTTATGTTTTGGTTGGGTAATTAGATAGTCCATCAATTTGGTGGGCATACCGATCCATAACTTAAAATAAGTTACATTATACCATGAAATGATCAGTTATTTGATGATTATTGAGTTTAATTTATTATTAAAATGTAATGGTTTTTTATTGAGGGTTAAATTATTGTAATATTTATTAAATTTATATATTTTACAAATCATCTATAGAAATATATAAAATAAGGGTTTAATGATGTACATGATAACTTTTTTGCTACACTACAATACATGAGGCTGAGTGAAACTATATATTTTTTATAGACAACTCTGTTTTATATGGTACAAAATGGAGAACACCAAACCAACTCAATCATATCATCTTGGTTATATTTTATTCACTTTTATTCAGATCTGTTCATTTTAATTTGTTTGCTGATTCAATTAAAGTTGGTTTTATATAGATTTAATTTGATAATGATGGGTTTCATTAAGAATCATTGGTTTTTTATTCACGTTTAATTTTTATAGTGTTTTTATTTAATGTGATTAAGTTTGAGTTAATTTAGAATATTTTAAACCAATCACAATTGAAAAAACTAACACTTATATAATAATAAATAAGCCTATACTATACAATAAAACGCAAAAATAAATGAATTGGACCCAACTAAACCTATGTTGTAAAAAATTATTTTATTAATCTAAAAAGAACATAATTGATTAAATTGAATAGAACCCAACATGAGATAAAAATACTACATAATATTGTTCTTAACATATCAACATCCAATAAAACACAATTGATATAACCAAATAGAACTTAAAAATCATTAACCAATCTTACAAAAATAGAAAAAAATACATTTGAACCAATTTAGTCATTATGTGGTGACTCTTCTGACCTATTTCACAAAACTAAACTAATATAACATGAGATAAAGTAAATAAAAAAAGTTTATATATTAGTAATTAATTTATCCATAAAATATTAAAACCACCCACACCTAAAAAATTATAATATATACAGAATAATCAATTATAACACACACATATTGATTTCAATCCATATATATATATTAACATTTAGAAACATTACACATGTGATCTGATAAGAGGTTTTATGAAATCAATTACATGTTTATTCACTTAAACCACCAATTTTAACACTATTAAATATCTACTAAAATACCATGAACACATAAAATCATTCAAAAAAATTAAAATCTTTGAATCTATTTTATATCAAAACAATTTAATTGGATGGGTTTATCTATAAGCACTACATATGATGTTCTCAATTTTTAATCATGAACACTCTTAAAAAACATAAAAACTATTATATAAATTTTTATGATGATTTAATCATATTTATTATAATTATTCATATAATATAACACCTCTTTCAAAGAAGTCACATTTTATCAAATTTAATGGAAAACTAAATACACATAACATAAATAATCGGAACTGACCAAACCCAAAATAATTAATTGAATCAATTATAATACAATCAAATATTAACTAAACTAAATTGTAACAATAACTATAAAAAATATACATATATTTTATTAAATATATCTATGTCAAATGGAACTGAATATAATGAAACCAAAATGTATAAATTTCAACTTAAATCATCAAAAATGAATTTAATCGATCTTCATAAATAGTAGTTTAACTAAATAATGTGATCTAACGATAAATTTATCCAAAAAATGAACTAGTCAAAATTTATCTGAATTAACCCAAAAAAATAAACTAACTCATATGGACCAAAACTATAATAAAATGCTATGTTTTATTTATATCTAAAAGAAATATTAATTGATATAAATGTTCAAAATTATCTAAAATAAAACTTACTCAAATAAAACTTATGAAAATGAAGACGAACATTTACAAAGTGAAAAAATGATAACATGTAGATTGAATAAATCATGTACAACCTAATTGGAAAAAAATAATAATTAAAAACTTTATATTGTTATCCAAAAACCCCATTTTTATTCATTTTATATTGATTTATTTTAGTTATTCCTTAATAGGGGTAATATGATTCATTTCATGGAACTTTTGTTCCATTTTTTGGGTTTTCTCAATTAAATACTTGTTAGAATGAGTCAATTTTCATTTTAAATAAAATATTATTGAATAATGATTCCTTACATTCAATGTTATTTAAAGTGGGAATAATTGAATATAAATGATTGTGTGCCTCTAGAAAAATTGTTTTTATTTTGTTAGAATATGAATGATGGGAGTCTATTGAATGAAATGTAATAATTCTTATATATTTCATATAATGATGATTTGAAATTTTAATACATATTTTTTAATTAATTTACATAATAATTTTCTCACCAATAATATTTTTTGCCCCAAATGAGAATGAAAACGACAATTTTAGGCCAAATGATCATTTGAAGTTGATATTTGCTGACAATCACAAAGGGAGTGTCTTATGTTGACCTAAAAAAGAAATCCTCTTGAATAGGTATTGGGACATGTTGGGATCCTCTAATTGATATGGTATAATATAGGTTCAATAGGCTCAGGTAGAGGCAACATAGGATAAAAAATATCTATGAAAGAGCATGAAATCGGTAGAATGATAACATAGTAGTTCTTGATATATATAATAACTTGATTTCCATAACTTTTATCAGAGGATGCTACACTTTTTTCTACATGTATATCATTATTTTTCTAATTATTTGATATACTGGGTGGTGATTGTCACAACCCATCCCAGTGGGGCCCGTGCCGTAACACCCCAAGCCCACCTCTAATAGGCCAAGGGTTGGTGACTAGAACCGAGTAGGCATGTCACTAACATGAGAGTCATTGCATATAAAAATGTACACACACACATCTCCAAGCCCACAAAGGTGAAAAGTAAAAACTACTAAAAATGGTAATTCATGAATACACTAAAATCCCAACCAAGAGAGTGCCACAGAAATGTAATGTACAATAATGTGAAACCGTAGTCCAAAAGTACAAGCACACAAAAAGAGAGTCTGTAACAAAGTCCAAAATGTAATGAAATGTACTGGGACTACAATCTGTAGCTGTAGGAAGACACCTCGGCCTGTCTGATCTCACTTAGCACCGTTCGGTCCTAGTCCACCTATAATCATTTCAAAGGCTCATTCGTCTGCACAAGACACGACACGTGCAGGAAAAGCCCGTGAAAAGGTGAGTATAACAATACCCATTAGGACACCCCAAAACCACAAAGGAATAAAACATGGGAAATAACACAATGGAATGTTACAGTCAGCCTTACACAGTATATGATTATAGATCATATAACAAGAATATCCAGATATACTCATACATGTTCGACCATGATAAAACCACCAAAAAGATCTGGCTAGAAGCTTCCACTAAGAACATAACAATGAGAACACACTACTAAGTTTGAAGAGAGAGATATGATGTAATCATTCTGGGAGATCACACTAAACAATTACTAGAGAATATGATGTTCAGATGAGGATCAGAACCAATAGTTATGGGGTGATTCCGACAACTCAGTCTGAACTAATCTGCTAAGTAGAGGATCAGTGCCTAGGTAAAGTTGGTCACGTCAATACCAAGAACTCTACCAAGGGTTCCTGGAATGAATAGAAGATTCGGCTCTAGGTCTCATAGAGGGGATTCCAACAACTCTATTCATGAAGTCCTGCTGAAGGGATCATAGTCCTCTATGTAGGAAATGATACCGGAAACTTTCAGAAGAAAGTCCAAGGGGAAGAACCCTAAGGAAACTAGTCCAAGTCAAAGAAGGAAATTGTCTCAAGCCATGTAAAATAAGTTACAAAACATGTAGTATGGTTACACTCCATGTTCCTTGAGCTCAATTACTGCCTATGTAAACAGCCCGTGTCATTCGTCCAAGCTGTATAAAACTGAACTACATGGCGTGTAGAAGGATCACATGTCGTGTTCCATGACTCTGGGTACTACCCATGTAAATGGCCTATGTCAACTAGTCTTGTCGTATAAAATTCACTACATTGCATGTATTAAGATTACACACCATTTACGAGAACCTGGGGTTCGCTCCGTGTATGCTGGCCATGTGCCTGTACACGGTCTCTGTCTGTGTCGCCTGCCTGTGTACCTTTACACAGGGTATCCCATGTATCTGGCTGGGGAAAAGATTACATTTCGTGTCTTCGGCCGTGTACCCAACCCATGTTCGTGTACTCCCACTGTACACGACTGATGGTCCTCCGACGAACAAATGCCATGTAGCCCATAATACATGATGTGTAGTCGGATTTTTCCAGAACCGCTGTCTTCCTCCTCACGCCTCGGCCGAATCTCCAGATCTCGATTCTGTCATCCATTTGCTGCAAAACATAAGACACTGGGTCACCTCATCATCATGATGCCGAATCAGTGGGTTTCAGGCATTCGATTGGCTCTGAAATCCGATTCCGGTCACCCGTGTAAAAATCGTTCGAAGAAAGATATCCTATGATCTACTTTGATCCGTCCATTGTCACCGCAGTCACACCTTCATGGGGTTGTACTGACGCCAGATCCTAAATTTGGTATCCTTACATTACACAACAGATGCACAAGGATCTGTCCGTCATATTAATGTGAATAAAGTGTCGAACGCCCACGAAGAACGTGAGAAATCAGGGATGAAAGGCACAAAAAATCGAGAGGGATGAACCTCGATCGATGTTCTTGTCAATCGTTGTTTGTCACCATTAGAAGGTTGAACAAAACCAATGTAACTTCAAAAATAAAATCCCCAAAATCCCTGAAAATTCCCTTCCCACAAATATGATCGATCCACGGGATAATATGTTCGTGGATTAGTCTGCGTTCGTCGTAGGAATAAAGAATGGGGAAAGGAATCCAAAATCATACGTCCTACCGGGATCCATGATGTTCGTTTGTGAAGATCTGGTCACTATGTCATCATCGCTGATGAAACCCATCAAGAATTTCATCACCACATTGGGATTTCTTCCAGAGCCTCCATAGGTTTTAGGGTTATAAGGTCTATAACCCTGGACCCCTGCACAAATCTCTATTTAAATAGAGAAGAGATATTTGTCACATCAATATTTAATAAAATATTTAAATAAAATATTTTATTACGGTTATGTCCAAAAACAGGATTTCACTAGCGACCTGTGCTAGCCGATGTTTGGTCTCTTCTATGGTAAACCCACTACTCTGGACGCAATGGTTCCCTCAGATTTCTTCAACGAGCAACCATTCCGCAGATATTCAATTTTCAAGAAAACCATACGCTCGCGTTATTTAATTATTTAATTAAATTAAAACATTTTTACTGGGCTCCCCTTGCCTTGGAACTTCACTCTGTCTTAGAGCCTGGTATCAGAAGAATTCACATATAATAATAAAATAAAATACAGAGAAAACCAAGATATTACATCACACCCAACTTAGGGCTTTACATCCCAAAAATCCAGAACAAAGGTTACTCAAAAAGAAGTGTGTACTGCATGCGAATCTAATCCTTCCACATCCACGTTCTCTCCTAGAGAATTTTGTGCTGCCACCAAACACGCACAAAGGAAATGGCTCACCCACGAAGGAACATTTTTTTCTGATCATTAATCTCCACTGGGTACTCAGCAAAGGTTGCTCCATCATCGACATCTATCTTTCCCTAGTGGATAACGTGTGATGGATCATGCACGTATCTTCGCAGCTATGAAACGTGGACGACGTTGTGTATCTGGTCCATCTGAGTAGGTAGAGACAAACGGTATGCCACCTCTCCATCTCTACTCAGAATCTGAAAAGGGATGATGAAACTCTGAGATAACTATCCGCCTCAGCCAAATCACTGCAATCTCTGTCGATGTGAGACCCGAAAAAACACATGGTCTACCTCCTCTAACTCCAAGGGCCTCTGTATCCATTCTTCATAAGACATCTACCAACTTTGTGCAGTCTTCATTCGCTCCTAGATGACCTGTACCTTCTCTGTAGTAGCTCACACCATCTCTGGGACCATGAGTGCTAACTCTTCTGGGTCAGTCCAGCAAAGTGGTGACCTGCAAGGCCGTCCTTACAAAGCCTAGAATGGTTCCAAAATAATAGTAGAATGATAACTGTTGTTATAATAAAATTCCACCAGTGGTAGGTGATCCTACCAGCTATGACCGAAGTCATGTATGCAAGATCATAGCATATCCTTCAGAACCTGGATAGTCCTCTAGGTCTGTCTATCAGGATGAGGATGAAATGTTTTTCTCAAGCATTACTGAGTCCCAAAAGCTTCCGGCAATCCCTTACAAATACGTGATGTGAAATGAGCATCATGATTTGAGAAGATCATGGATGGAACTCCATTAAGTCAGACTATCCCCTGCACGTAGAGGTGTCCTAAGCTCTCTACTGAACTCTGCTCCCGTATGTCTATGAAGTGGGCTGACTTGGTGAGCTGGTCAAAAATCACCCAAAATGCATCATGGCCCCTGGACGTATGTGGTATACCCATCACGGAGTCCATGGATATTCCATCACTCTTCCTCTCTAACACCATATGGGGCTGAGTGAACTCTAATGGCATCTGGTGCTTAGACTTTACTTGCTGGCAAGTAAGGCACCGAGAAACAAACTCTGCCACACTCTTTTTCATATCTGGACATCAGAACTGACGTTGGAGTTCCTGGTACATCATCGCCATGCCTAGATGCACCGCCAAAGGATATGTATAGAACTACCTCAGAACCTCCTCCTGCAACATCACCGGTACTACTGTACACCCTGTAAAAAGAACAACGTGCTCCACACCCATTGAATATCCATCTGCATGATCACTTGTGGATATCTGAGCATGTAGAGTCTCACAGCTAGAATCCTCGAGATATGCTTCCCTGACACGCTATAAGAGTGCAGGGGTAAAACCCATTGACTGAAGGTAAGCTCCCTAATTCCTATCCACGAAGGATAACTCCAAAGTGTCCAGCTGCCTCGTCGCCTCATATAGGAACTACAATCTGAATTTCCTACTAAGAGCATCCGCCAGAACGGTCACCTTCACATGAGTATAAATGATCTCAATGTTGTAATATGGGTGGAACTCAATCACTATCCACTGCCTAAAATTTAGATCGTTCTGAGAAAAGATATATCTGAGACTCTTGTGATCAGAGTAGACGGTAAACCGCTGACCCATCAGGTAGTGCCGAAACATCTTCAATGAGAAGACTACTACAACAAAATCAAGATCATGTGTCATGTAGTTCTACTCATGTGTCCTTAACTGACGTGATTCATAGGAAATCACCACTTTCCACTTCATCAGGACACAACAAAGGCCGGTTCTTAATGCGTCACAGAACACCACGTACTTGAAACCCTCTTCTGGTAGTCTCAAGATCAGGGTACTCGTCGGAATCTATCTCAACTATTGAAAATCATGGTGGCATCTCTCGGTCCACATGAACGACTGCCCCTTTTGGTTCAATGCTGTCATGGGTGCTGAAATCCTGGAGAAATCAAGAATTAATCACCGATAGTAGCCTGCCAATCCAAGGAAACTCCACACCTCTGTCACACTCTGGGGTGACTCCCATGCTTACCCTGCCTCTGCCTTGGTTGGGTCCACTGCTACACCATCCGCTAAGATAACATGTCCCAAAAAGTGGACCTCCTGTATCAATAATAAAAACTTCAAGAGTTTCCCATACAAATGGTTCCCTAAGAGTGTGTCCAAAACCATCATTAGGTTCCTCACGTGATCCTCCTCGGACGCAGAGTACACAAGGATATCATCGAGGAAATCCACTATGAACCAGTCTAGATAGGGCTGAAATATTCAGTTCATATGTCCCATATACACTGTTGGGGCGTTCATCATGCTGAAGGGAATCACCAAGTACTCATAGTGACCGTAGTGACATCTGAAAGATGTCTTCAGTATATAATCCTCTCATACTCGCAACTGGTGATAGCTAGATCATAGATCAACCTTCGAGAACCATCGGTCCCCTCTTAACCGGTTGAAGAGGTCATCTATCCTCGGTAATGGATACCGGTTCTTCACGGTCACCTGATTTAAGCGCCAGAAATCCATAGACAGCCCCGAGCTCCCGTCTTCCTTCTTGGAAAACAACACTGGGGATGCCCAGGGTGAAACAACGGGTCTCACAAAGCCCTTATTCTGTAAGTCTTCCAGCTGAACTCTCATCTCACGAAGCTATACAAGAGCCATCCGATATGTTGGTTCTGATATAAGTGTCATCCTGGGTTGCAACTCAATGCAGAAATAAATCTCCCGACGGGGAGGTAGTTCAGGGACATCCTCCAAAAAGACATCTTTGTACTAAGACACTACTGCTATAAACTAGATACTCGTAACATCTACCACGCCAAGGGATAGGCTAGACAACTAATGTGCAATCGTATGTACCTTCTTATGCACGAGTCCATCCTGCACTATCAGGGTCTCCTTTTCACCGATGCATGAGAACCACATTCCATCACTGGGGACACACCGCACCCTTCGCCCAAAACAGTCAATCTGGGGATGAACTATGGATAGCCAATCCATACCAAGAATGACATCGTATGGAATCGACGCAACCACCCAGAGGTTCCAACCTAAACTCTCGCCACCAAGGGTTAGGACACACTTTCTACAAAGGTGTGTGACATATGAATCATTTCCAATCGGTGTTTCTAAGCGTAAGGGTCGAGTCAACTGCTCAACTGGAATATCAAGGTCTTGAACATGATAAGAAGTCATAAAAGAATGACAATATACTTTTTCTATTAGTATGACATAAAAAGTTGAAAAGACACAGATTATACCCTTAATAATTCTGGGAGTACTAGGGTCAGAAGCCTCTGCTTCCTGGAGCTATCCCTGCCTCTTTCCACTAGCTCGCTGAACCTGGGGTGGACCTCCTTATGGTGGTGGTGTTAAGCGGTCAAAACTCTGACCACCTCCAGTTGCTCTCCCAGATCCTCTACCATGTCCACCACCCCATAGACCTGTCTTCTCCACACGTTGCCTCTGCCTTGGTGGTCCATCCAATGCTCCCATTTCAGTAGTATGGCGGGTCGGACAATATCGATCAAGATTTCCCATGCCATCACAAGAGTAGCATCTCCTCTCTTGAGGCTGGATGGATGTGCCATGAGAACCCTATATGAAAGATCCTTTATTATGGGATCTCCTATGAAAACGTCTCCCATGCCGGGATCCCTGACGTCGACTCCCTTCTGCCGAGGTCTCTGCTCCAGCTCGCTCAATACTGACAACTTCCCGTTGTCTCTGCTCTTCCAAGAAGCTCTCAACCACCAAATCCCGACCGATCCCCCCAACACAAGTATGGATTCTCATAGGGATGATTCTAGATCATATGTCTCTGTGCAATCCCCACTCAAAAGTCTGAGCTCTGAAGTATTGATCCCTGACCATATAAATCAAGTACAATGAGAGGTCGTTAGACCACAATGAATAGTCATCCACCTTCATGGTCCCCTGCTAATGCTGAAGAATCTCCTGTATATGTACTTCTCTCAGGGTAAATGGTGAAAACTCCTCTCTCAAGAGATGCTCAAAATCTAACCACACAAGAGTCACCTCATTGTGGGTCTAGATAACCAAACTCCACCATCGCCCCACCGATCCCTATAGAAGACTTACTTCCAGGGTCACCATCTAGTATGTTGGTGTCCTGACCAAACGGAAGACTCTGGCCACTCCCTCAACCAGTCCTTTGCTGCCAGTGGGTCAGGCTCGCCTCAAAATCTAAGGGTTCACTATCCATGAAACTCGTGGTGTGCGCCCAGCCTGCGCTCCTCCTCCACTAGTACAGCAGGCACTAAACACTACTCTATAGGTGGTGGGATGACCAGCACACCACTTGAAGGTAAAACTGATGGATCTGGTCCCTGTATCGAAGCTTCATCACTGAGGCGGTCATCCTTGTGATCGAGCTGCTGGATCCTAGTGGGTGCATGTCATGGAGTCATCCTGTAATGAAACATGATGTATATCAGTTAGTGTGTATATCTAGATAACTAACTGAAGAAAGTCATGGAAACCACAACCCATTACAATATGATGCATGTACCGTTACTTTCTCTTGCAACTAGTGTTCATGATTTCCGATTCAAAAATAAAGTAATCAGAGTCCGGGAGTATAGATACGTCGAACGTACACACCAAAACTAGGGTCCTTGGCCTGATTGTTGAACTCGAAACACTTAACAATGTTGCCCCAAACCAACTCACACACTCTCAGTCCTATTGTATAACTGACCACCTCTGATACCACTCAGTCATGACCCATCCGAGTGGGGCCCGTGCCGAAACTCCACAAGCCCGCCTCCAATAGGTCAGGGGCTGGTGACTTGCACTGAGTAGGCATGTCACTAACATGGGAAGCATTTCCTATAAACCTGTACACACCCACACATCTCCAATACCGCAAAGATGAAAAGTAACAACTACTTCAAATGGAAATGCAAGAATACATTAAAATCTCAACCAACCGAGTACGACAGGAATATATAATACAGTAATGTAAAACCCTAGGCCAAAAGTACTATCCCACCAAAAGACAGTCTGTAACAAATTCCAACCTTTAAAGAAAGGTACTGGGAATAAAATCAATAGATGTATGAACACACCTCATTCTATATGATCTCACTGAGCACCATCCGGTCCTGGTCTGCCTAGAATCCTGTCAAAGGCTCACTCGTCTGCATAAGACATGACACGTGCGGGCATATCCCGTGCGTGGGTGAGTATAAAAATACCTAGTAGGACACCCGAAAACCACAAAGGAATACAACAAGGTAAATACGAAAAAGGAAAGATACGGTCATCTCTACCCAGTATATGTTTACAGAACATATAAAAAGAATATCCAGATATACTCATACATGTTTGACCATCGCGAAACCACCACTATGATCCAGCTCAAAGATTCCACTAAGCACATAACAAGGAGAACCGACACCTATGTCTGAATATATAGATAAAAAATTTCTCATTCCAGGAGAACACACTCCAAATGTAATTGAGAATACGATGTTCAGATGAGGATCACAACCAATAGCCATGGGGTGATTTAAACAACTCAGTCTGAACTAATCCATTAAGCAGAGGATCAATGCCCTAATATAGTTGGTCACGTTGATACCAATAACCCTACCTAGGGTTCCAGGAATGAATATATGATTAAGCTCTAGGTCTCACAGAGGGGATTCAAACAACTCTATTCCTGAAGTACTTCTAAAGGGATCATACTCTTATATGTTGGAAATGATACCAGAAACCTTCAAGAAAAAGACCAAGGGGACAAACCCTAAGGAAAACAGTACAAGTCACAAAAGGCAACTGCCTCAAGCCATGTAAAATAGGTTACACGACGTGTAGTATGGTTACACTCCATTTTCATTGACCCTGGGTGATAACCATGTAAACGGCCCATGTCATTCATCCAAGTTGTGTTATACTCAACTAAACGACATGTAGAAGGATCACACGCCATGTTCCTTGACTCCGGGTACTTCCCATGTAAACATCCTCCATCATCTAGGCTTATCATATAAAAGTCACTACACGGTGTGTAGTAAGATTACACACTGTGTCCGAGAACCTCCGGTTCGCTCTGTGTACGCTGGCCATGTGCCCGTACACAGTCTCTGTCCATGTCGCGTGCCCATGTACTAGTACATGGGGTATCCCGTGTATCTGGACGGGTCTGCCTGGGGAAGAAATTACACACCATGTCCTTGGCCGTATACCCAAACCGTGACCGTGTACTCCCGGAGTACATGCCAGGTGGTCTTCTGATGAACACACACCTTGTATCCCATAATACACACCATGTAGTAGCGATTTTTCCAGAACCACCATATTCCTCCTCTCGCCTCGTCTGAATCACCAGATCTCGATTATGTCGTCTGTTTGATGTGAAACTCAAGACGCTGGGTTTCCTCATTTTCGTGATGCCGAATCCGTGGATTTTGGGCCTTCGATCGGCTCCAAAATCTGATTCTGGTCACCTGTGCAAAATTTATTCGAAGAACGATATCTTCCGATCCACTTCAATTCGTCCTTCACCACTACAGTCGCACCTCAGTGGGGTTGTACCGACACAAGATCTTCAATTTGGGATCATTGCGTCGCACAACGGATGAGCTACGATCCTTCATTCATATTTCCGTGAAGAACGTGTAGAATGAACACGAAGAACGCGAGAAATGGGGGATAAAGGTACTACAAATCGAGAGGGACAAACCTCAATCAATGCTTATGTCGATCTTGCTTCGTCAACGTTAGAAGGTTGAACAAAACCAAACTAACTTCAAGAATCAAATCCCAAAATCCCCACAGAAGCCCATCCCACAAATATGATTGATCTGCGGGATAATATGTTCATGGATTAGTCTGCGTTCATCGTATGAATCAAGAAAGGGGAAAGGAAACCAAAATAAAACGTCATACCTCGATCTGCGGCATTTGTTGATGAAGATCTGGTCACCGCGTCATCATCGGTGGTGAAACCCGTCAAGAACGTCTTCGTCGCGTTGGGATTTCTTCCAGAGCATCCAAAGGCATCAGATTTATGAGGATTTTAACCCTGGACCCCTGCGCAAATCATTATTTAAAAATATAAGATATTTTTGTCGTATCAAGATTTTATAAAATATTTTAATTAAACATTTCATTACGGTTACGCCCAAAAACTGGATTTGACCACAAACCTGTGCAAGCCGATGTTAGGTCTCTCATAGGGTAACACCGCTGATCTGGACACATCGGTGCCCTCAGATTTCTGATCCGAGCACCCATTCATGAGTTATTCCACTTTTTCAGAAAAACAATACGAGCACGTTATTTAATTATTTAATTAAATTCAAACATTTTTTTTCGGGATGACCAGGCCTCAGAACTGCACGCCGTCTCAGAGCATGATCTTAGAATAATTACTATACAATAATAAAATAAAATACAGAGAAATTAAAGACATTAGAGTGATTATCTTCTTAGTGGGGGTTGAGATGATTACATTCCTTGTGATGACGATGATGATGAAAAATATGACAATAGTTATTGATGACTGATAGTAGTGGTACTAATTATGAGATGTTAATACCATCCATATATAAGATTATATTTACAAAATATTTTTATTCTTTTTGATTGATGACTAATACAAAAATGTCATATATTTTTTTTTTAATTCGTAACAGATGAAATGTAAAATATACAGTATATTTCATGCATTTAATGTGTATTGGGATTTTTGATTTGGTTTTTGGTTTTTATATTGCCTACAAGATGGAGTTGGATAGTTTTGGTGTGTTTTGTAGTGAGATTACCCTCAAAATATGATTATGGATTACCATTTTTTTTATCTCTCTACCAAATGATAACTTCAATAATTAATAGAGCGTAATTATAGTATGATTATTCCAACAGTTTCAATGAAATATTTATTATAATAATATATTGACAATAAAGAATCCAATGGTACATAGAATTATTGGTATAGACTATACCTGTATTTCTAGGTGTTATGCGTATGGTTTAAAACTATTGGTATTGGGTTATTTTCAAATATTGTTATCTTGGTGTTGTATTCATGATTTCTCATTTGAAGGATCCAACATGTAGTATTCTAAAGAAAAAAACGGTGTTTTCATGTGATTAATGGTTGATTAGTTGTACTAGTTTATCAGGACCTTAAAAAAGTTTAATATACTATTTTATGATGGATAATATCGATTTTTATTGATATATATACATCAATGGACATAATTATGATCTATTGTAAGATAAGAATGCTGAAAGTTTTAGTTGGATTGAGGTCCATACAATGATTGTGGGATAAATTATAATGATGCATCCACATGTGTATTATAATAAAGTTAGAAAACATTTGTAATATAGTTATCACATTATTCTATACTATAAAAGTATTTATTTTAGGATAATCATTATGTACTAAACAAAAATTGATAACAATACTGTAATTCTAGAATCCATTTCTGAGTTTTAGTTGAACACAAAAAGTTGTAGGCTTCCCTCATTCAGACCAAACCTTGAAAAAACATTGGTTTCAAATTTACATTATTTGTGTGCATTAAATGTAGGTGCATAAAATATAAAACTGAAACTTAATCATTTACATCCTAAAAAGTAAAAAATGTTAAAACAGACCACATTTATGAATATAAAGAAAAATGATATTTTTTAATCTAATTTTATCACATTTAATTCAACCACTATAATTTTTTTCTGTTTAATCCTAATAGGACAATAAATTATTATCGGTTCCTAGGTTACATTTTACTGGATATATTCTAGACGATCACAATTTTTAAAAATAGTAAAGTTTAATCTCTGGTAATACATAAATCATTGTTATTCAGTATTTTTATTAGATAAAAATGAAGTGAATATTTGATATGGATGATCCATAAATAGGATAAGTGGTTTCTATATATATTGAAAGAAATATAGAAAGTTCATCTAATTGGAAGAATAAATAGTTGAATTCTCTTATAAAAATATTATTAATAATTTAGGAATCATCGCTAGTTGATATTGTTTAGAGTGATAAATATTGGGTAAATATACTAGTTGTTATTACTCAAATAAATAAATTACTTATTGTGAAAATCGTTACATTGAATCTCATAAACACATTTATATAGATTTTATGTAATATTTTTAGGATGGTATCATTGAATTGTTAACAATTATCATTTTGGATTCATCAAGGTAAATTGATTTGAAAAATACATTCTAAAGTTATATTCTAATGTAATGGAATATGAATTATTAAATAAGGTTATTATTTATAAAACTATCACAAATATTATGAATACTAGTGATTAATCTATTTCAATTTTAAATGAAATAATTTAAAAGGTTTATAAATAAATAAAAATAATTTTTTTGAGGATTTAGTTTTAGAATAGTTTGTTGAAACAATTTTCCAAGCATTAGAAAATTTGATAATGTATCCATGAATATTAAAGATGTTTGATTGGATGTAAATGAAGAATGGATAAAAAATTGGATTGTTCTATGGAAGATACAAATTATATTAATGAGGGAAAAAATAATATATTTAATGTTAATGTTACTTTTATCTAAGATAGGTTGAATTTGAAAAGAATAACCTCATCATGAAGTTTCATGAGCTAGAAATAAAATTGAATAATTTAAATTCTTATCAATAATGAGAATCCCATGATGCTAAAAGAAATAATGTTACCATAAAAACAATATATGATTTTATTTCATAAAATATGACTCAAAATGAAGAATATTCCTCTAGGTATAATCTAGAGATTCCTCCAACACCATCTCATACAAAAATGTTTCCCAAAAATAAAAGTCATTTAGTAATCAATGAATCTATTTTTTATTGAAATGTACGAAAAAAATTCAATCCAAGTATAATTTTCAATGATTAAAACTAGTGAAATACACACATCTAGAGTAAGGGTTACAGTTAACTTGTCATATAAAATTTTCAACACAAAAGGATCCCTAAAGGTCGGTTTTTTATTCCAATTAAATTAATCTTGTATATATACACCGATGTAATACTCATTAAAAATGAAAATATTAATTATGAGATGATGGTGTGGGTAGATGTTATTGAATATAAATATAGATTAATATAAATATATTTCATTATGATAATCTGTTAGAATAACTAATGGCAACAGGATTACATATGAATAAAAAATGATGACCTAATACACATAAATATATTTTACATAGAATGAAAAATCTGCCTTTGAAAAAAAATAATATAAATATATAAAAGATTTATTGTTTTAAAAAAAATATATAGTCACATATATGATGAGTTTTTGTCTTTATCATCCTAAAAAATATCCCATATTGATGTGAATATATGGAATTAATAGAAACATATAATGTTTACCTTATGATAAAAATAAGAGAATAAGGTTGTTGAATAAATTAGTCCTAAGAGTTCCACAAAGAATCATAACCAAGATTCCAAACCTACAAGTGAAAATTTCATGTACATTAGAAATAAATTCATTATCATAGACCACTGAATTATGAAAAGTAATGTTAAATTAAATGGTATCAAAGTGGAATAAATAAATGGATCCCTAAAAGATAGAGATTCATTAATAGTATTAGTGGTTGACACTATGTTTGAAATAGTTGATAATATTTATTAAAAGGATAGATCCAAAAAAATTAATAATTGTCTAGAATGTGTAAAAAATGATGGAAATTATGCTATAAATGGTAATTTTTATTGATCATGTAAATAAAAAATGGAAAGAACCAATTAATACATCTCTTAATAAAGATCATACAATCAAGGATTCAATATACAAAATGAAAAAAATTAATGTGAAAAATGTGTTTCTAACCATATGGCTAGATATGCTGGAAAAGAAAATGAACATTTATCATTCTAGAAGGTATAATTGGTCATTGATCTACTGTAAGTCAGAATATTTCAACTATTTATAAACTTTATATAAATAATATTTCTATTTCACCATGTAACATTTAGATTAGTTACTCGAAATATTATTTCAGGATGATGATGTATATAAATTATAGACCATAAAATAAAGTAGATTTTAATGTAATATAAGTATCCCATCCATTTTCCAAAAATGAATATATGATTGAAGATCTAGCTTATTTTTGATTATACTATTTTTAGTTCCAATTATGGGAAATAATGGAGATTATGAAAGGATGTAATCCATTAAGAGAAAGATATCAAAATAGAAAAATATGTAATATATATATTCATTTATATTGAATCTGAAATTTTGTACCTCCACTTTAAAATATGAGGAATGGGTATGGTTTTCATTTCCACATCTCATTTTTAAATCTTTGACATTATTATTTTTAGGGGGTGTAACAACCCAATGTTTAATTAATGGAAATTATTATTGATCGAGTTAAATGTCTCTTTTTGTAAAAAGTTTATATAAAATGTCATCTTCATTAGTTTTTTGTTAAGAGTTCTGACTGTTACTTTTATAGCCATTGAACAGTGATCACATGATTAGTATAAATATAAGGCTTTAACGAACCGAATTTACTCAAACAAAAGAAGCGATAGCCTCATCCAGTAGAATTGCTCCATACGAAGCCCATTTTTTGGAGCTTGGAAAAGTGGTGGCATCTTTGGGCTTCGCTATTGACCAAGCACAATATGAGCTTCACCATGTCATGCTCGAACGAGACCGTCTACGGGAAAAGTGGAAGTAGATAGAGATTACCACTCGAGCGATGTTATCCAAGCCACCCCAAGAGTCTGTCACAATCGCACACCTTACCCTTAGATCATATGCGGCTGTGTTAAGGGGTTATATACCAAATCGCTAGTACTGTGTTCATGTACATTATTTATTTTATATAATAATGAATATACTTTCTTGTCATTATTGATATATTGTAAATAGTTTTTAAAGTACAAATAGTGTTTTTAGTTATTATTAAATTAAGAATTCTATTTTATTAAAGAAAGGGATTTTTGATTTAACTTATATTTTAATAAAATAATATTATTATTATAAAATTAATTTTTATTAAAAATAAATATTCTTATAAACTTATGAATGTAATTGTAATTTTTATTAAGGGTTGAAAGCCATATTTTTCAAAACAAGTGAATTTTTTATAAATGTTAGTTTTTATTTTAGAAGTGAAAATAAAAATATTTAGAAAATTATTTAGATAAAATAAATGTAATTTATGGAATCAGGATGTCGAAATTATCCAATGTTGAAATTTTCATAATTTTGTGATACAGTCAAATTTTTGGGTAAATATTAAATACCGTTTAAATATATAATGTGTTTTATGACAACATAATGACCCAATAGTTATGTAATAAAATACTATAAGCTTTATGTTTGGCCAATATATATTTTTTCATTAAAATAATGTGATTTTGGGTTTGATTGAATTATTTTACAAAGCATTAATGGACCCCTGAAGTCTTATTAAACATCTTGTCTTTTTAAATTATTTTCCATGGGAGTGTGACTCACCTCCACATAATCAAACCCATTATTTTAAGAAGTTCGGACTTTGAAATTATAAAATACTGTTTTACTCTCCCCTTTTCCAAAAACCATGGGAAAAAACCATGAGCTGATTTGTGGTTTGGATTAGTTTAATGTAAGGGGTCCCAAACCCAAATAATAAAGAATTCACTCACATTTGCTATATAAACCCACCCAAGATCCCACTTCCTCCTCACTCAAAGCCTTTAGAGTTCGTCCAACCTCTTCCATACTCTCTCTATAATCCTCCCAAGGTTCCCTAAGCTCCCAAGAAGCATCTCTCAAGACTCTCTCAAGACTTTGGAAACACACTTCCAAGTAAGGTTTTTCTCTTCCTTTCTCATTTTTGTCTAATTTTCATTAAGTTGTTTTTCCATTTTAATATCAATTATGAATGTTGGGGTATGGTTTCACACCACCCTCATACTTCCCCCTTTATGTTTGAATTATGGGATACCCTTTCTCTCTCATTAAATACCCCCCATGTACAACCGTTACTATGTCAAAATTCCAAAAGGAACTTCTCTCTCCTCATTTACATTCAAGTAATACTTTTGTATCATGAACCTAAATTCCATTAAAATTGTTGGGAAATGTTTCTGTATTACCTACATACTATCCATTAAATGTAAATATGATGAGGAACCCCTTTCCCTCTCATCAACCATATTTATGAATTCTTATGTCATGCCGTTACGCTTCCGAAATCGCACCGATTTTCTAAGCCAATGCCATTGTGTAGTAAATACCATGCCCATTACTCCATCAATGGTGTTAACCTTTATGCACATTTACTTATTGATTATAAAGTTTCATGTATGAATTTCCAAATTCCTTTATTGTGGAAAAAATGATCATGTTTTATGAATCCATGTTTTATGATCCATGTGGCACACTTATGCATGAAATGAAATGTTTAAGAAGGGTGAACCCTTATAGTTCTCCAATGCATTAGGTAAAGTATACTATCATGATACATCATGTGCAATGAGTGTTGACTCATACTAATTTAATTTCAATGAGGGTTTACTCATGCTTCATGTGTAATGAAAATTTACTAATGCTCCATGTGCAATGAGCCTTAGCTCATGCTAATTCCATGTTAAGTGTTGTTTCCACAGTTCCATGTTATGATTGTCATGCATTATAATGCCTTTATATTCATGTTTCTCTGGGGATCTATTGATATGCCTATTGTCTAACATGTATTGTACTACTCATGTATTCCGTTTTATTCCCTTATTGGGCTTTATAGCTCTCCCTTTTCTTATGCATGTCCTCAAGTTATCCCATGCAATGCTATGTACGAGGGAATGTAGTGGTCATGTAAAGGAAGTTTTCAAAAGAGATGTTGTATTTAATGTTTTAAGTTGTTATTTAACGATACTAAGCCCCAAATACACTATAAATCTCGATCTTCCATGCTACATCAAGTGAATAGTTTACGTAATAAATCATGTTTATGTTTGTAATAAAAGCAGGGTTGTTATAGTCGGTATCAGATGATAGGTTTAGTTATTTTGAGATTAGGATTAAAAAAACCTAGTAAATCTTTAGATACAAGACTATGTATAATAATAGCATCCCAATGTATTGGTAAGTACTGAGTTAGTGGTTTATCAATCAAATACATCCCTTTCTAGATACGAGCAGGTAGTGGCGGCTCTAACACAGATGTATCCTAGGGGTAAAACCCAAACAAACCGCATTTAGCTAGACTCGAATGGGAACTGGTTCACGGCAACGGGATTTGCTGCACTCTTGGATCTGACACTCCCGAGGGATATGTTTTGATAAATTCACAAACATAGTATAAACCCTTATAAAAGGAATTAAAAAAATTCCCCTAAGAATATATGTTAGAAAGTAGATCATGGAAAGACTAGATTAAATCCTATAGACTCACGAGTTAAGGAAATAAAATTTTATATATAAGTCATCAACTATTGTATTTGGATTAACCTCTATGTGTTACCCCCTAAATTTCCTTTTATTCCAACCAATGGTCGGTAATAGGAGGACTCGAGCTAACAATCGATGTGAAGATCAGTGTGATGACTATTCAAATGAGATTCCATATTCAATGGGAGAGAGAATCGTGAACTTTTTCACGCTTCTCTCTCAGCTAACTCAATAATTGAATAGAAACACTGGCCATGAAGAACCTCCAACCCCCCTATGAAGGAACAATTCGTTATCGAGAGCTTCATGAGACAATGGCCTCCTACTTTTATTGGATCATCTGATCCCACGATCGCTGAACAATGGATCAACTCCATTGAAAAGATCTTCTACATCCTTCAATGTTCTGAATATTAGAAGATTAAAATGGAGGCTTATCATATGGATGGTGAATCTGATCAATGGTGGATGTTGATCAAAATTATGAAGACTTAGGAGAAGATCGAGGTGTTGGAATGGAAGGATTTACAGACGATGTTTTTTGATAAATATTTTACACGTACCCTCCGACTTAAGATGGAAAGTGAATTCCTTTCCCTGAAGTAAAAAAGAAGAAGAATCTATTGGATCGTATGAGAAAAACATCACAAGACATTCACTATATGCTTTCGACTTTGTCGTTACCTCTGAATGCAAGGTTGACCGCTTCTTTGGTGCCTAGCCTGCGGAAAGCGTTAGCGATCCGTAAATTCGACAGTTATGAAGAAATTGTCCGATGTTCCCTCAAGGTTGAAATGGAGACCAGGGAATCACATGGGTATCATGGGGCCATGTAGCATAAGGTGGACTTCAATGATAATAGTCCGATTGATAAATACAACGGTGCTAAGAAGACCCAATGCCCCACTTTCCAAAAGTGCGGAAAGAAGAACCCTGGAAATTGCCTCAAGGGGAAGAAGAAATGCTTTAGGTGTGGAAGGGAAGGGTACCTAGCTATTAACTGTAAACAAGAAAGACCTGTGGCTGTGATAGTGGAGAGGAATGCACTGTTCGAACCTCAACACATTGATCATTGCTACAACTGCAATGAACCAAGGTATTTTTCAAATCATTTCCCTAATCACAGGGTTTTTAGAGGCAACCAACAACCTCCAAGGCATCACAAAAGAGATTTTTCCATCACTTCTGCCGAAGTGAACCCCAAAAACGAAGTGGTGATAGGTATGCTAGTTATTCATTCTGTAATAGAGAATGTACTTTTTTATTCATGTTCTACACATTCTTTTATATCTCGAAAGTTTAGTAGGACAATCCCATCACCACCACAGATCATGGAAGTAAAGATGTCGGTGAGTACAGGAAATGGGGAAATCATTGCATCCCATGAATATAAGTTCTCCCTTGTTATAATATGTGGATTCTATTTCCCAGCGAACCTCTTCATACTCCCTCTGGTGGAATTTGATGCAATTATTGGCATGGATTGGCACTCCTTATGTAGAGTCAACATAAATTGTTGGGAAATGAAAGTTACACTCAATATGGAGAATCGAACCATGATTCTTTACAAGTGTAAGGGGGAAGGTGAATATACTTTTTCTCCATCATATCAAGCATGGATATTAATGCCCTATGAGCACACGTATTTGGCTTAGATGATTGAGTCCAAGGATGAAACCGCCCTTGATGAAATGCCTATTGTGAGGGAATTCGCTGAAGTGTTTCCCAAGGAACTGCAAGGTCTTCCTCCTAGATGAGATGTTGAATTCTCAATTGAACTTATACTAGGGGTGATACCAATATCCAAGACTCCACATAAAATGGCTGTCGTGGATCTTGAAGAGCTGAAGAATCAACTACAGAAGAATCTGTATAAAGGGTTTATACGCCCAAGTGCTTCACCATGGGGTGCATTGTCCTCTTCATCAAGAAAAAGGATGGGTCAATGCGGCTTTGCATCGATTATCATGAACATAAAAAAATATAGATAAAGAAAAAGTATCCTTCTCCATGGATCGATGAATTGTTTGATCAGATACGTGGAGAAAAATACTTCTCCAAGGTAGATTTTCGGTCGAGATATTATCAAGTAAGGGTGAAGAAGGAAGATATCCCCAAGACTTCTTTTCGTAACAGATACGGGCACTATGAATTCATATTAATGCCTTTCAGACTCACTAATGCTAAAAAAGTATTCATGGACATGATGAATAGAGTCTTTAGAGATTACCTTGACAAATTTCGGGTAGTCTTTATAGATGATATTCTAATATACTCAAAAACCAAGGAGGATCATGAGGATCATTTTATAACTGTACTAGTGACTTTGCGCAATGAGAAGCTCTATGAAGAGTATAGGAAGTGTGAGTTCTAGTTGATGGAGGCCTCATTCTTGGGCCATATCATCACAAACAATGGGATATCTATGGATCACTCCAAAACAGATGAAATTGAGGGATGACCGGAGCCAACATCAGTAATGGATATCAGTAGCTTCATGGGGATAGCTCGATATTATCAACGATTTGTGAGAAATTTCTCACGATTGTCCGACCCTCTTACCAAGCTAACTCAAAAGGGAGAAAAGTTTCCTTGGATTGATGAATTTGAATAATGCTTTAAGGTGTTGAAAAGGATACTTATCACTGCGTCCGTGCTCACTTTACTCACAAGTGGGGAAATTTATGTGGTATTCAGTGATGCTTTGAAGAATGTCTTAGGTTGTGTGTTGATGATGAATGATAAAGTGATATCCTATGCCTCATGGCCATTGAAAATCCATGAGCAAAACTATCCAACACATGATTTGGAGTTGGTGGTGGCGATCATTTCCTTAAAAATATGACGACATTATTACTATGGGGAGAAATGTGAGATATATACTGACCACAAGAGTCTTAAATATATATTCACATAGAAATAACTTAATATGCGTCAGAGAAGATAGATATAGATCATCAAGGATTATGACTGTTCAATATATTACCACCCTGGTAAAGCAATTAAGGTGGCAAATGCCCTAAGTAGAAAGGACCTAGCAATTCTATCAATGATGAGAATTGAGAATGATCCAATCTTATAAGACTTGATGAAGATGGACATGGGAATAATAACCAAGGGGAAATCATCAATCATTTCAAAAATGATTGCTCAACCATATATTTTGGAAAGGATAAAGGATGCTCAAAAGGATGATGTGCAGATTTAGGAAAAAGTGGAAGTTATCAAAAAAAAGGGAAATCCATGGAGTTTAATGTTAATGAAGAAGAAATTGTGAGAATTGGGAAAAGACTATGTGTTCCAACACGCCCGGAGCTGAAAAATGATCTTTTGGATGATGAACATAGTTCAAATTTCTCTATTCACCTAGGGAGAAAAACGATGTATCGAGATCTCAGAGAAAATATTTGGTGGGATAATATGAAGAAGGAGATCACTGAATATACATCAAAGTGCCTGGTGTGCTAGAAAGTGAAGGAAGATAGGAAGAAGTATAAGGGGATGATGAAACCATTGCCCATACCAGAATGGAAATGGGAGAACATCAACATGGACTTCATCACTGGACTTCCAAAGACATCCAAAGGCAACAATGCAATTTGGGTTGTTGTTGATCGTCTTACAAAGACTGGACACTTCATTGCTATTCGGGAGGATTTATCATTGGATCAAATGGAACTGCTATATATCAGGGAAGTGGCAACACTTCATGGAGTTCCACTATCTATTATGTATGACCGAGATCTAAGATACACCTCTATGTCTTGGAAGAGTCTTCAAAATGCTCTGAATACTGAACTGAACTTCAGTACGTCCTATCATCCTCAAACTGATGGACAATCCGAGCAGAATATCCAAACACTTGAGGACATGTTGAGAGTGTTCTCAATGGACATTAAAGGAGGATGTGATCAACATCTTCCTCTGGATGAGTTCTCTTATAATAACAGTTTCCACTCGATCATCTAGATGGAACCTTATGAAGCCCTATATGGGAAAAGGTGCAGAACACCGGCGTGTTGGGATGAGGTCGGTGAACGTAAGCTTCTTGGACCGCAAATGGTCGAGGAAGTGGTGGAGAAGGTGAAAACCATTCAAAAACATATCAAGGAAGCCCATAGTCGACAGAAGAGTTATGCAGATAATCGTCAATGAGACCTTGAGTTTAAAGTTGGAGACATGGTTTTTCTACGCATATCTCCGTGGAAGAAGGTCACGAGGTTTGAAAAGAAAGGGAAGTTAAGTCTAAGGTACATCAGCCCCTTCGAGATTCTTGATCGTGTCGAGGTTGTGGCTTATAGACTAGCACTTCCACCTACCATTGACAAAGTACATGATGTATTTCATGTATCTCTCTTAAAGAAGTACATACCGGACCCTTCACATTTAATCTCTTTTGTGGCGGTATAGTTGGAGGATGATCTTTCTTATGAGGAGAAACCATTGAAGATCTTAGATCGTAGAGAAATAGTTCTACAAAATAAGACAATTCCCCTCGTCAAGGTGTTATGGCGAAACCACATGTTTGAAGAAGCGACTTGGGTACCTGAAGAAATGATGAAGCTGAGTTACCCACATCAATTTTAGTATGGGAAAATGAAATTTCGAGGGAGAAATTTCTTACGGGGGAATATTATAATGACTTGAAGTTTCATTAATGGAAATTACTCTTGATCTAGTCAAATTTATCCTTACGTAAAACATCTATATAAAATGTCAACTTCTTTAGTTTAGTTTAACTGTTGTGACCGTTACTTTTATATCCATGGAACAGTGTTCACATGATTAATATAAATATATGGTTTTAACAAACCCAATTTACTCAGAAAAAAAAGTGATGGCCTCATCCAGTAGAATAGCTCCCTACAAATCCCATTTTCCAGACCTCGGAGAAGAGGTGGTGTCTTTGGGCTTCGCTCTTGACCAAGACCAAGATGAGCTTCATCATGTCAAGCTCAAACAAGACCGTCTACGGGAAAAGTGGAAGTTGATAGATATTACTACATGAGTGATGGTATTCGAGCAACCCCAAGAGTCTGTCACCATCGCACACCTTACCCTTAGGTCTTATGCGACTATTTTAAGGGGTTATGTAACAAATCTCTAGTACTATGTTCATGTAAATTATTTTTTGTATATAATAATGAATATACTTTCTTGTTATTATTGATACATTGTATATAGTTTTTAAAGTAAAAATTGTGTTTTTAGTTATTATTTAATTAATAATTCTATATTATTAAATTAAAGGATTTTTGAATTAAATAATATTTTAATAAAATATTATTATTATTATTAAATTAATTTTTATTAAAAATAAATAATCTTATAATCATATGAATGCATTTGTAATTTCTATTAAGGATTGAAAACCATTTCTGTCAAAACTCGTGAATTTTTGATAAATATCTGTTTTTATTTTAAAAGTTAAAATTAACAAATTTAGGAACTTATTTAGATAAAATAAATGTTAATTGTAGAATCAGGACATAAAATTTATCCTACGGTGAATTTTTCATAATTTTCTGAGACAGTCAAATTTTTGGGTAAAAATTAAATACCGTTTAAATATATAATGTGTTTTATGACATCATAATGACCCAATATTGATTTCATAAAACAAATATAAGCTTTATTTTCGTCCAATATATGTTTTACCATTAAAATAATTGGATTTTGGGTTTGTTTGACTTATTTTCCAAATCATTAATGGACCCATCAAGACATATTAAACATCTTTTCATTCTAAATTATTTTACATGGGAGTGTGATTAAAATCCACATAAGAAACCCCATTATTATAAGAAGTTTAGAATTTGGCCTTATAAAATATTTTTTTCCTCTACCCTTTTCCAAAAACCAAGGGAAAAAACATGAGCTGATTTGTGGTTTGGATTAGTTTAATGTAAGGGGTCCCAAACCTAAATAATAAAGAATTCACTCACCTTTCCTATATAAACCCACCCAAGATCCCACTTCCTCCACACTAAAACCCTTTTGAGTTCATCAAACCTCTACCATAATCTCTCTAGAATCCTCCCATGGTTCCCCAAGCTCCCAAGAAGCCACTCTCAAGCCTCTCTCAAGCCTTAGGAAGTACACATCCAAGTAAGGGTTTTTCCTTCCACTCTCATTTTTGTCCAATTTTATTTAAGATTTTTTTCTCTTTTAATTTCAATTATGAATGTTGTGGTATGGGTTCACACCTCCCTCATTATACCCTCTTTATGTTTGAATGATGGAAGACCCTTTCTCTCTTATTAAATTTCTCCCATGTACACCGGTTACTATGCTGAAATTCAGAAAGGAACTTCTCTCTCCTCATTTACATTTAAGTAATACTTTTGTATCATGAACCTAATTTACATTAAAATGGATGGGATATGTATCTATATGACCTACATACTTTCCATTACATTTAAATATGATGAGTAACCCCTTTATCTCTCATCAACCATTTTTATGAATTCTTATGTCATGTCGTTACGTTGATGAAATCGCACTGATTTTCTAAGCAATGCCATTGTGTAGTGAATAATGTGCCCATTTCTCCATCAAGGTTATTCACCTTTATGAGCATTTACTTTTTGATTATAAAGTTTCATGTATTAATTCCACATTCCATTATCGTGGAATAAATGAATATGTTTTATGAATCCATGTATTATGATCGATGTGGCACACTTATGCATGAAATGAAATGTTTAAGAAATGTGCGCCCTTATAGTGCTATAATGCATTGGGTAAAGTATAGTATCATGATACCTCAGGTGAAATGAGTGTTGACTCATGCTAATTTAAGTGCAATGAGGGTTTACTTGTGCATCATGTGTAATGAGAATTTACTCGTGCTCCATGTTCAATGATCCTTGGATCATGCTAATTCCACATTAAGTGTTGTTGCCACATTTCTATGTTATGATTATCATGCTTTATCATGAATTTATGTTCATGTTTATATTTTTCTCTATTGATATGCCTATTGTCGATCATGTATTGTACTCCTCTTTTATTCTGTGTTTATTCCCTTACTGGCTTTATAGCTCACCTTTTTCTTATGCATGTCCTCAGGTTATCCCATGCAATGCTGAGTACGAGGGAATGTAGTGGACATGTAAAGGATGTTTTCAATAAAGATGTTGTATTTCATGTTTTAAGTTGTTATTCAATGATCCTATGCCTCAAAGACACTAGAACTCTCGATATTTCATGTTGTATCAATTGAATAGTTTATGTAATAACTATTGTTTATGTTTTTAATAAAAGCAGTGTTGTAATAGGGTGATTATCTAATTTAATGGGTACGAAATACCATACACTTGAAATTTTACTATGTGTATATTCAAGTGAGTGTTTGTTATTGAATATTCTTGAAAATATATTTATTATCCCTTGTTATATTAATGGTTTTTTTGTTCCACCTTTATGTGAGAACATAGATAGAAGCTTTTTGTTTAAATGAACAAGTCTTGTTCTCTATATTGGGAATTAACATATAGAATTTGATTTGGTTTATTGATGTACTTTTCAGAGAGAATATGTGTAACCTCCATTAACTAGTAAGTTGAGAGAAAACATAGAACATGAAGGAAAAATAAATTTAGGGATAAAGAGTTATATATTATTATAATATTTAGTTAGATATTATAAGACTCATCCATATAATTTCAATAATGGGAAGACCAATTTTCATATCCTTTACAATTATTTACAATTATAAGGGGAGGGACTATGTTGGATCAGGAAGTATTTTTGAATTGAAAAGAAATATAAAGGGTATATTTAAGTACAATTGGATATAAGAATCTATATTATTATTATTATTTTAAATTAGTGATAGTCAACATATGATGGTAATGTATTATAGAATTTCTTATTGAATATGTAAATGATCATGTAATATATGTTGTAAAAGAAAATTGGAAGAGAGGTTTCATGGATGTTGAAGTGGAAAATATTGAATCCATCTCATGGGGGAATTCTAGGTGAGATTAATAAGTGGAGACCTGATCCAAAATGTAATTTATGTTAATTTTTTATAATTAGTTCAAAAAACACGTGGATGAATGGTTGAGAATGTTGAATTAGAGTAGGGGTATACCTGATGTTATTTGATGGAAATATAGTGACATAGATAATTCTCAATGAATCATTATAATCACCTCCATAATGTGCATAAAAATAATCCCATATTGTTAAAATATAAAATAGAATATGGAATGGATTCATTAGAATAATTTTCTTAGTTTTGAAACAATTATCCATTGTTACAGACTGAAATGTGGAAAATACATGGTTATGAAAGCATGAATTTCGATGATGAGTAAGCCTCATTTGATATTATTTTACCATTTGGTATAGTTTTTTATGAATTATCTCGGAGTATGTAAAAATTGTGATGATCTATAGAAACAATATCTCCATTATATAATAATAACGTAAATATATATTTTATTCCTGAGTACCATTTTTATGTCAACTAAAAAATAAATATTTATTGAAATAAAATTATCTTCTAAAAATAATATGATTTTTATAGATTGAATATATGATGAATAAGAAATTCATTGGGGTGGTGATTTAACTGATCTTCTTGAGTTAAATACTATAAAAAAATGGGATACAACCTCTAAATTAAAAAAAAAGATAATCTTAAATCATGAATAATATAATCAAATATATAAAGATATTTTTGAGAAACATTGATAAAGTATGTGATTGGGATTTCAGAATTATATATTATAATGAGAAAACATAAATGAATATACTAAAATAGAGCTCCATGTATTGAATTTCATGATTCTATTTATTTCCGTCATCTAAGCATTATTTGAGGAGGATTATTAATATTGATAATAAAATGTAAAATGCATGGGTTTTAAAGAGTAATTTAGATATTCATTAGATAAATATAATGTTTTTTTATCAAATTTGAAACCATTATTATATCATAATATTTAGTGAAATATTAATCATCATGAAATAGATTAAAGAGATCTAGCTGTGATTTAAGTATTTTAATTTTCTTGAGCATAAATTAACTAAATTTAATGATGTTATATATATATATAAGTAAAAGTATAATATACATGTTGTTCTATATTTGTGTTTTAAGATATCTGAAAACCATTTGTTATTCAAGCTATATAATAGGGATGAATATGTTTCTGTAGAAATTTTTTGATTGTGTACAAATTCAAAGAAAAATTGTATAATATTCGTAATAAAATAACTCAAATACAATATTGGGAGAAGTAACTAAGTATAAACTAGTATTTTATATTGTTATTGTCCTATTAAAGTGTATTGGTGCAAACTATAATGATTTGATATTGATTCTGAATGTCCCCATGAAACATGAAAATTTAATTATTAATGTATATTCCTAGGAGAGATGAAATAATTAATGGTATTTATTGAATATGATGTGAGTTGAAAAGAAGAATGTGGTTACTAAATTTGATATTCATCAGTTGTGATTTTTTTTCATTGAAATGGAATTTATATATACCATTTATGGATATTTGAATTTAGATGTGAAGTTTAATAAATTCACTAATGAATGAAAGAAAATGAGAATATTGATAAGGATGAAAATAAGAAAAAAAGAAGAGAAATTAATAATAATGTTTGAATAAGAAGACAGAAATTAAAAATACTCTATCAAAGTGGAAGAAAATGATAATTCAAGAGAACTATCATTATTTATGATTGAATAAGTAGAAATATTTGAATAATTTTTTACCTTCACTATAATAGAAGAATAATGTTATTTGAGATTCTATGGGCTTCTATGTTTTGTATAATGAGAAGAATAATACTAATAATTTTTTTGATTGTATAGTATTGGATGGATAAATTTAGGGGAAAAAATTATATATCATTTTATTCATAGTATTAATATCTAATAATGACATTGATGAGTAATTAATGTTATTATATATTTTCATGGTAATAGTTATTGTAGGGTTGCATTTATGACTTCTATGTTGAAATATCTTTCATGCAGTTTTTTAAAGATTTTGGATAATATCTAGTGACTAGTGGATGGGTTAGATTATATATTAAATACTGTTATGTATTCAAGGATACCTAATTTTAAAAAAGTAGAACACATTTTTCAAATATAAAGGTTTCTCTAGACAAAATACAATCAAAATAAAGATAAATAAAAAAATGTTAAATCTGGTTAGTGTTATTCTAATATAATGATAATGGATTGTAGTAAAAATATCCTTAAACATGTGAAATATAGAGGGGGTGGGTCTCTTGTTTGTTATGGTGAAAAATTTCATATGTAATATAACACGGTAGATTTAAGGATAATCCCTATAAAACTGCTATAATTGTTGAAAATATTATTAGCAGAGAATCCATGAATCTACAGGAGTGGTACATGACAAGGAGTATGTTTCACACATCGGGCCTAATCATTATAAGGACAGTTGTTCCAAAATTACATTATATATCTTTATTTCATATATGTGAATGGTATTGTAAACAATATGAGATGCATTTACATCCTAATACGTGACATGTGTTAAAAAACAATGTGAGTATATGAAATAAATAAAAATTAAATTTTTGTAAAATAATATTGTCCCTCATGATTCACCACCTCCTAGGTGTGAATGTATAATCCAATTAGGACTCTCATATTAATTCAGATGGTCATTATATTCTTTGATAAATGATAATGTATAATTTAGATATATAGTACTGATATAATTGTTTTTATATGGTTAGTTTATTTAAAGGATAAATATATTATATAATTAAGTATACTGGCTTATGATGTTGATGGTGTAAACAACTATATAGATACCAAAATATGATATAGATCGTGCATGATCTATTGGTATCTTGTTTAGCATTGATGTATTTCTAGAGATATATCATTACATATAATTTTAAATTATGGAGTTAATATTCATTTAAAATTCCTCAAATCGACACAGTGTCACAATATATGGTTAATTAAAAGGGTATGATGTAACACCCCATGCTTCTACGGTATGCTTCTCTTTGAATAATGCGATAGCATGTGTTGTACGCAATATTGAGTTCTAACACACCACAACAAATCAAACTAGCCGTTATGAATAGTAATACCAAATTTTTGAAATTTTATAAATTTAATCTCTGAAAATGGAATTCATTTTTGGATTCGGAATATAAAATTTAGCCTAGGGTGAAATTTTGGAACTTTTCAGATAACATTTATTTTTTGATGAATAGTGAAAATTAATAAATTTTAATTAAAAACAACATTTTTAATCGAAATAAATTATATTGATAAATTATGAATTTGAGTGGTTTTAAATTATATTTTGAATATATTTTTACCATTTAATACAATGTTTTTCATTGTACATAATTTTACAATTAATCCAGACACAAACATGTGTAAATATTTGAATAGTTATTATCTCTTAAAAACACGCTTTTTATTTTAACAACAGGAATTAATTTTAAATAAATATCTTCCACTTATGTGTTTCAAATTTGGAAAAATTGATTTCATATTTTGAATCAGGATGATAAAATTGTGAAAATAGGTAACTTTTATTTTTAGACATTCTAAATAATTACTTCGTTAAATATTTTATTTACCATGGTTAAAGGGTAAATCCGGTAAATAAGGGTTTAAAAATAATATTATAATAATAACAAATTGCAATAAAATATGTCCTAACCTTATTGGTTGATAGATATCCGACCATGGGCATCTTTGGGTCTATTTTGGGACCCCATGGAGCCACTTGTAAGTAATAATGACACTTTATATTAATTAAGTTAAAATAAATACAAAAATGACATGAGCATATATCTTTTAGAAAAACATTTCTTAAATAGGGTTTTATATTTTGTATTTTCGGTTATAAATATTTTTTAGAAAGACAAAACGATTTCCTACATAAAGATATTTTATTTTTAATTTTTAGACAATAAATGATTTAATTTATTTATGACACAATGATGATGCAGTAATAAACATAATAGTGAAAAACTAAAATAATAGATATTATAAATACTCAAATAAATATAATTTGAGACTTTTTATGAATTAAACTAATTTTATTGGCTAATATGAAATGTTAGGAATGATTTAATTAACTTATTTCGAAGTAATAATTCTATTATGATTTTCACAAAAATCAATTTTCCCAATTGTGTCAAAATTGACATAAAAGATTTTTAAGACAAATATTATATTATTAATTGATATTCAATTACTAAAAATCTAAGGTTCATCCAAGAGACTTATATCATGATATATATATCATTAATGGACCACTTGGGGGTCTCTTGGATGTATATAGTATGTTTATTAACCATATAATATAAAAATACAAAGAGAAATTGTAAAAGTGAAACTAATTAACTAAGAGTTAATACTTAAAGATAAGGTTAATATAATGAACCAAACCTGTCTAAATTATATTGGTTGAATGGTTTTCGACCCATCCACACCATAAAATTTAAATAATCCACTTTGGAGCCATTAGAAACTGAATATAAATTTATTATAAAATAATATTTCTAGCTTTTCCAAAGGTGCCCCTCACCCCTCTTATAAAAGGGCACTCCCCCTTATCACGAATTCACATATTCAAAGCATTTTGGTTCGGACAAACTCTACCCAAATACTCTCTCAGCTTACCTCAATACAACCTGGAGGCCTTATTTTGATCATAAAGCCAACCTATGGTGCCCTTTTGATCAAATCAAAAGGAAGAACCCGAAGAAGAGGTAATGATTTTACCACCTCTTTTAAAGTTCCTTTCTTCTTCCACATCTTCTATATTTGTTATTACCATTCTAAAATAATAACTCCAGTATATTATATATAACTTGATGTTATAATAAACAAGTTAAAACCATATTTCATTATTCTATCCATCCTTTGAATGACATGTCACCATACGTGCATACATACGGCTTACCGACTCCACGTCGTGGTGTAATTGTTATTCAAAAAATTATTATTTGGATGGTTATAATAATGATGTGTAATTCATTTAGATAATAAATAATACATGATAATGATTTTTTGTACATGATATACCATCCAAATATATATTATTTTAATATCAAAAGAATGATATTGTCGCTCGTGCGTACGTACGGACTACCGTCTCCACGAACGCGATGAGATTCATTCCCCATCGTATCCATTCAATTATAATTCTAATTTGATGATTAATAATAGTACCTAAGGAATTGATATCGTTCTGGATATGAATAATATACAACCTATCCATGACAAAGACGGCTTACGTAACAAAACCTATAAAAGAAAACGAGTAAGTTAACACCAGAAATGACGATAATTCTAAAATATTATTAACAAAGTAATGTTAAAAGATCAAATATGATATCATATTAATATATATTATTATTGTATAATTTAATAACAATTATTTTACCATTATATATGAGGTTAACCTACCCCAACCAAGGAAAATTACAAGGTAAGGGTTTATTTCTCAATCTCTTCATTATCCAAGGTTCTTTATACGTAATAATCTATTGGGAATTCTTTATCATCCACATCCATGTTTCTTAAAAATTTATTTCAAAACATCTTTACTATATTACAGAATATAGGTCAAAGTCATTTATACCCTTGTTTGACTTTTTATAAGAATTTTATAAAGGAATATTTATGTCTTTTTCCAAACAAGGTCCTTTTTAACCTTTTCGACAGAATTAAGGTAAGAATGTTTTTTTAAATTATACGGCTGGTGTTGCTTTTTTCAACCGTCATAAGATATTTGAAGTTTCCCTTACAAGCTTATAAGAAAATTTTCAGACTAAATGTTATATTTTATAATTATGTGACTTTTAAATGATTTCAAAAAAGTGATATTTCTCTCAAATAGTTTTGATTTAATCTATGTCAACATCCTTTGATGGATTTTAATCTTATTGGAAGTTGATTTATTATGATACAAAACTTCAATATTGTATTGAAGGTTTTGTTATTTGTTTGACTGTGGATGTGTTATTTTTATACCATTCATGGTTTATAGAGAAACTATTGACATTTCATATGCTATTATTAATATGAATGATTATGTTATGTTTAAACTTGTTCATATGAAGAATGAATTGGACTTAATATGTGACGGGTGTAGCCCGCTATAGCTCCTCGATGCATAGGTAGGTCTCATGAGACAAACTAGTGTCTTGTCACAAGGCCTTGGGAAAATCTTATTTGTAGTCTTGGCATGAGGCCTTGGATATGTGGTTATGATAGTCTGGAATTATGAATTCCATCATTAAGAAAGTGGTTATTGATATTGCATGTGATTATTCGATTAATAGAATATCCATGTGAATAAGTAAATGGAATTATTTAATTTTATTATTTCCATACTCTGTTGAATTTCGAGTTTAAAAGGCTTTTGTTTTAGATATACATTTCCTTAAATTTTTTCTTATTTATGAATGTTTCTTCTATATTGTTATCATTACTGGGAATTTGAGCTCACCCCTTTTCTATGTTTTATTTTTCCCAGGATGTGAAGAAGTAACTTATGAATGACCTTCAGGGATTGTTTGAGGGGATTAGAGTGTGGACTATGGAGACTATGTTGTTGTAGCTTTCATTTTTATGAGTTAATGTAAAACTTTATGAACGTATCTATTGTTTGCAAGTTTACTAAACTAATCAGTCTTTCTAGATTTGATCTTTCTTGTGATCATGCCAATGTTATGAAATAATGCACCGACTCTGGGTAACTGGGGTCGGGGCATTACAGTTGGTATTAGAGGAAGTTTAGTACAATCCTTGTAAGATAGATTTAGATAAACTCTGATTATATCACATAGATTTATGATGGACTTTGAGGATTATTATAGAAGAACTTACTATAATTTTGGTATTGTAGAGATTTTGTGAGGTTTCTGAGCAATACATCCCTGTATGGATACGAGCAGGTAGAGGCGGCTCTAGCACAAATGTACTTAGGGGTAAAACCCGAAAACACCACTTTGAGCAGGACTCGAACGAGAACTGGTGCATGAAAACGGGCCTTGCTGCACTCTTGGTTACGAAACTCCCCGGTGATATTATTAGGATATCTTTCATTTTCTTTAAAAATCATTATGAAGGGTTTATGAGTTAATACTTCCTCAAAGAATTTTTTTTATTTTTATGGATTATATCCATAAATAGTTCAATTTATCTTAAGTGTTTTATAAGTATGGAATTTTTTATTTTGATTCATAAACTAATCTAGTTTATGCCATTGTTTAGAAATGGAGCCTAGTGGTTGAAATTGAAACTGTATCAATGCACGCACTCCATATAGGGATTTCCAGCCTACACAAGATAATTATAGTGGAGCTGGTGATGCAACTGGTGCCGATCAGCTAATCACCATACTGGGACAACTCACTCAGGTTATGAATAATAACCCTACCCGTATGGAGCACCCTGATCCACAGCGTGGAGGATCAATGTTAGATCGCTTCATGAAGCAACAACCACCAAAGTTCAATGGGAGTACAAATCCCTTAGTAGCTGAGCAATAGATAAATTCCCTAGAGAAAATATTTCAGGCTTTGGGAAGTAGTGAAAGGGAAAAAGTTATCATGGCAGTTTACCGCCACACTGGACATACAAATCAATGGTGGTCATTTATTAATAAGATAATGGAAGATGATGAAGTATAAAATATAGAATGGAGGGAGTTCAAATATATGCTTTTAGAAAAATACTTTCCTCGTGACCATCAAGCAGATATGAAAAGGCAATTTCTTCGTCAGAGACAAAAGTAGGATGATAATGTCGCAAAGTAAGAGGCCAACTTTACAAGGTTAGCAAGGTATTATGAAGATTATATACGTAACCCAAAAAGTAAGATTGATCGTTTCTTTGATGGTTTAAAACCATTTCTCCATCGAGCATTAGTCTCACAATCATTCTCGTCGTATGAAGACATTATCTCATGTGCTATCAAGATAGAGAAATAATTCTCTAAGTCATATCACTTTAAAGCAAAGAAAGAGAAGAAGAGATCTGCTGATCAATCTGGGAATGGAAATAAAGGGAATAAGGGAAATGTTGAAAATCCATCGTGTAATAAATGTGGGAAGAAACACCGTGGTACATGCTTAAAAGGAACGGGAGTCTGTTACAAGTGTGGTGAAAAAGGCCACCATGCTCGTGATTGCAAGGTGAAGAAGGAAGCTACTGATGTGAAATGCTACAATTGCAGGGAGATTGGACATTATGGAAATGAATATCCTATGTGTCAGGGGAAATTTCCTTAGAAAATTACAAGGGATCAAGGCCAAGCTTATGTTATCACTACTGCTGAGGTAGAAGCTCCGAAATACATGGTGGTAGGTAATTTAATGGTTTCCTCATGCTTAGAAAATACATTATTTGATTCTGAATCATTTCATTGTTTCATATCTTCCGAGTTTTCTAAGAAAATTAGATATTTCCAATTTGATTTAACAAGGGAGTTGTTAGTTAACACTCCTAAGGGAAGTATCATTGCAACAATGTTTTGTGAATCAGTCCCCATTAAAGCACACAAATGTTCTTTATCTGCTGACCTCATCGTCAAACCTATGATTGAGTTTGATATAATCCTCGGTATGGATTGGTTTTCGGACCATGTTACGATGATTTATTGTAAGAAGAAGGAGGTTAAATTTTTTGATGATGATGATAAAAACCACCTTATCTTTAGAGCAGAATTGTCACCACCTAATTCTTATCTAGATCCACCCCCAGTAGCTCATCTAAATTCAATTATTGGGGAGTAAGAGAATGAAATGACTGTGGGTGAGGAAAGGAATGTTCAAATAGAGGATGTACTTGTTTTGAAGGAATATGTAGATGTGTTTCCGGAAGATTTACCTGGACATCCTCCAGAATGAGAAGTTGAGTTTTCCATTGATTTAATTCCTGGATCAAGGCCTATATCGAAGACCCCTTATATAATGGACATTGTAGAATTGGTTGAACTAACGAAACAACTAGAGGAATTGAGTAATAAGGGATTTATTCGCCCTAGTGTTTCTCAATGGGGATCCCCTGTTATTTTTGTTAAAAATAAAGATGGATCTATGAGGTTATGTATCAAATATAGGGAGATCAATGATATAAAAATAAAGAACAAGTATCCCCGACCTCACATTGATGATTTATTTGACCAACTGCATGGAGCTCAATACTTTTTAGAGATTGACCTTCGATCTGGATACCATCAGTTGTGTGTGAAGAAGGAAGACATTCTGAAGACAACATTTCGAACCAGGTACGTGCATTATGAGTTTACAGTAATGCCTTTTGGATTGAAAAATGCACCCTATGTATTCATGGATCAGATGAATAGAGTTTTCAAGGAATATCTCGATGAATATGTGGTGGTTTTTATTGATGATATATTGGTATACTCCAAAAGCTACGAAGATCACGAAAATCACTTGCGCATTATCCTGATGACTCTGATAATACATGAATTATATGGGAAGATTAGCAAGTTTGAATTCTGGCATCAGGAGATTTCTTTTCTTTGCCATATTTTCTCTAAAGGTGTAATCTCTGTTGATCATTATAAGGCCAAGGCAATCCAAGAATGTCCAGCATCGATGAGTAAAACTGAGGTACACTGTTTTATTGGTTTGGCAGGTTATTACCGACGTTTCTTCCAGAATTTTTCCCGGTTGGCTAACCCATTAACAATGCTCACACGTAAAGGGGTTAAATTTGTTTGGGAAAAATAGTGTGAAGAATGTTTTTACGAACTGAAGTGAAGATTAGGAAATGCTACTATATTGAATCTACCATCGGGGAATGATGGGTTTGTTATTTATAGTGATGCATCGAAGAAAGGACTTGGTTGTGTCCTTATGAAGAATGATTGGGTTATTTCCTATGCATCACGACAGTTGAAAATTCATGAACAAAACTATCCTACTCATGATCTCGAGTTAGCAGCTTTGATATTTTGTTTGAAGATATAGAGGCACTACCTATATGGTGATAAATGTGAGATTTATACTGATCACAAGAGTTTGAAGTATATTTTCTCACAAAAAGAACTCAACATGAGGCAAAGGATATGGCCTGACTTACTCAAGGATTATGATTGTACGATACACTACCACCCGGTGAAGGAAAATAAGGTGGAAGATTCTTTGAGCAGAAAAGATCATGGAGTTTTGAACATGATGAGAATTGAAAGGGATCCAATCTTTATGGGTCTAGTGAAGATGAACATGGGAATAACCAGGGAGGGTGAAACATCAATGCTTTTTCAAATGGTTGTCAAACCATCTTTACTAGAAAGGATTAAGAGTTCTCATACCAAGGATGAAGAATTTGAAAAGAAGATTAAAGATGTGAATGATGGGAGATTGAGAGACTTTGTGTATAAATATGGAAGTTTGAAATTCAGGAAGAGACTTTGTGTTCCTGATATACCTCATCTAAAGAGAGAATTTCTGGATTATGCTCATAGTTCCAATTTCTATATACACCATGGGAGCCCCAAAATGTATAGAGAATTGATGGAACATTTTTGGTGGCACAACATGAAGAGGGAGATTGATGATTTTGTGTCAAGATGTATGGTTTGTCAACAATTGAAAGCTAGAAGGAAACAACCTGGAGGAGTCATGCAACCTCTTCCCATACCGGAGTGGAAATGGGAAAATATTACGATGGGCTTTTTCATGGGGCTACCAAAGACTCCAAGAAGGAAGGATGCAATATGGGTCATTGTTGATCATATTACTAAGTCAGAACATTTTCATGTTATAAGGGAATATTTACCACTTCAACAACTAGTAAGACTATATATAAATGAAGTTGTGAGACTTCATGGAGTACCCCTATCGATTGTTTCTGATCGTGATACCTATTTTACTTCAAGATTCTAGAAAATTCATAAAATAGCCTTGGATACTGAACTTCATTTGAGCACTGCCTACCACCCTCAAATAGATGGACAATCAGAACGAAGAATTCAAACCTTATAAGACATGTTGAGATCCTGCTCACTTGACTTTTAGGGTATGTGGGATCAATATTTACCTATGATAGAATTTTCCTATAACAATAGCTTCAATTAGAGTATTCTGATGGCACCATATGAATCGTTATAAAAAAAGATATGTCGTACACCAACCTGTTGGGATGACGTTGGTGAAACAAAACTTGTAGGCCTAGAACTGGTGGAGGAAACGATGGAAAAGTTAAAGGTAATCCAAAACCATATCAAAGCAACTCAAAGAAAGCAGAAGAGCTATGCCGATAATCGAAGGAAGTATTTCGAATTTGAAGTTAGTGATCATGTTTTCCTGAAGGTATCTCCATGGAAGGGAGTCATACGTTTTGGTAAGAATGGTAAATTGAGTCCCAGGTAATCAGACATTTTGAAATTGTAGAACTAATTGGGGTTGTAGCTTACTGATTGGCAATGACGCCAAGTCTTTCCAATGTTCATGATGTGTTCCACGTATCTCTGTTGAGGAAATACATGTCTGAGCCAACGCATGTACTCACATATTAGGAATTAGAACTAGAACCCAATATGTGTTATTGTGAAGAGCCTGTCAAGATTCTTGATACGAGAGAACAAGTACTGAGAAACCGAACAACTCGTCATGAAAAAATCTTGTGGAGAAACCATAAGATGGAAGAGGCAATGTGGGAACTTGAGGAACTTTTGATGAAGAACCACCTGAGTCTTTTCATTCGGTATTATTCTAGAAATTTCGAGGATGAAATTATTTGAAGGATGGGAGAATGTAACACCCCAATCTTCTACGGTACACTTCTCTTTGAATAATGTGATAGCATGTGTTGTACCCAACATCGAGTTCTAACACACCACAACCAATCAAACTAGCTGTTATGAATAGTAATACCTACTTTTTGAAATTTTAAAAATTTTATCTCTCAAAATGGAATTCATTTTAGGATTCAGAATATCGAATTTATCATAGGGTGAAATTTTGGAACTTTTTGGATAACATTTATATTTTGATGAATATTGAAAATTACTAAATTTTAAATAAAAAAAAAATTTAATCGAAATAATTTATATTGATAAATTATGAATTTGAGTGGTTTTAAAGTATATTTTGAAAATATATTTAAAATTTAATACAATTTTGGTCATTTTACATAATTTTACAATTAAACCAGACATAAACAGTTGTCAATCTTTTGATAGTTATTATCTTTTAAAAACCTGCTTTTTATTTTAACCACAGGAATTAATTATAAATTAATTTCTCCCACTTCTGTGTTTTGAATTTAGAAAAATGGATTCCATATTTGTAATCAAGATGTTAATATTGTGTAAATACGGAACTTTTATTTTTAGACATTCTGAATAATTTCTTCGGTAAATATTTTATATACCATGGTTAAAGGGTAAATATGGTAAATAAGGGTTAAAAAATAATATTATAATAATAACATATTAACCTAAAATGTGTCCTAAAATTATTGATTGATACATGTCCGACCAGGGGCCTCTTTGGGTCGATTTTGGAACCCCATGTAGCCACTTGAAAGTAATAATGACAATTTATATTAATTAAGTTAAAATAAATACCAAATTATATAAGCATAAATATTTTAGAAAAACATTTTTTACATAGGGTTATATATGTTGGATTTTTGGTTATAAATATCCATTAGAAATATAACACGATTTACTACATAATGATATTTTATTTATAATTTTTAGACAATAAATATTTAATTTATTTATGACACAATGATGATGATGTAATTACCATAATAGTGAAAAATTAAAACAATTGATATTATAAATAACAAAATAAATATAATTTGAGACTTTTTATGAATTAAACTAATTTTCTAGGTTAATATCACATGTTAGGAATGCTTTAACTAACTTTTTTCGAAGTAATCATTATTTTATGAGTTTCAAAAAAATCAATTTTCCAAATAGTGTCAAAATTGACATAAAAGAGTTTTTAAAACAAATATTATATTATTAATTGATATTCAATTCCTAAAAATTTAAGGTCTATCCAAGAGACTTATATCATGATAGGTGTATCATTAATGAACCACTTGGGGCTATCATGGATGTATATAGTATGTTAATTAAACATATAATATAAAAATACAAAGAGACATGGTAAAAGTGAAACTAATTAACTAAGAGTTAATATATAAAGATATGGTTAATTTAATGACCCAAACCTATATAAATTCTATTGGTTGAGTTGTTTTCGACCCATCCCCACATTTAATTTTATATAATCCACTTTGTAGCCATTAGAAACCAAATATGAATTTATTATAAAATAATATTTCTAGCTTTTGCAAAGGTGCCTCTCACCCCTCTTATAAAAGGGAACTCCCCCTTATCACTAATTCACACATTAAAACCCTTTTGTTTCGGAAAATCTCTGCCCAAATACTCTTTAAACTTCCCTCAATACAACCAAGAGGCCTTATTTTTATCAGAAAGTCAACCTAAAGATCCCTTTTTATCAAATCAAAATGAAGAACCTGAAGAAGTGATAATGATTTCACCACCCCTTTTCAAGTTACATTCTTCTTCCACTTCGTCTATCTTTGTTATTATCATTATAAAATAATAAATCTAGTATATTATATAAAAATTGATGTTATTATAAACATGATACAATCATATTTCAGTATTCTATCCATCCATTGAATGACATGTCACCATACGTGTGTACGTACGGCTTACTGTCTCCATGTCGTGCTGTAGTTGTTATTCAAAACATTATTATTTGGATGTTTATATCAATGATCTGTAATTCATGTAAATAATAAATATTACATGATAATTATTCTTTATATATTATATAACATCCAATTAATGATTTTTATAATATAAAAAATGATATTGGCGCTCGTGCATACGTACGGACTACCGTCTCCACGAACGTGATCAGATTCATTCCCCATCGTATCCATTCAAGTATAATTCTCATTTGATGATTAATAATAATATCTAAGGACTTGATATCATTATGGATATTAATAATATACAACCTATCCATGAAAAAAACGGTTTACGTAACAAAACATATAAATAATGAGTAATTTAACACCCGAAACAACGATAATTCTAAAATATTATTAACAAAGTAATGTTAAAAGATCATATATGATATCATATTAATATATATGATTCTTGTATAATTTATTAACAATTATATCAATATTATACATGAGGTTAACCTAGCCCAACCAAGGAAAATTACAAGGTAAGGGTTTATTTCCCAATCTCCTCATTATCTGAGGTTGTTTATACGTAATAATCTACTGGGATTTCTTTATCATCCACATCCATGTTTCGTAAAAATGTATGTCAAAACATTCTTACTATTTTAAAGAATATGGGTTAAAGTCATTTATTCCCTTATTCAACTTTTTATAAGAAGTTTATAAAGTAATCTTTCTGTCTTCTTCCAAACAAGGTCCTTTTTAACCTTTTTGACAGAATTTAGGTAAAAATGTTTTTTTAACTTATACAGCGGGTGTGGCTATTTTCCACCATTATAAAATCGTTGAAGCTTCCCTTACAAGATTATAAGAAAATTTTCTAAGTAAATGTTTTATTTTATAATTATGAGATTTTTAAATGATTCCAAAAAAGTGATATTTCTCTCAAATAGTTTTGATTTCATCTATGTCAACATCCTTTGATGGATTTTCAGATTATTTGAAAATGATTTATTATGATACAAAAATTCCATATATTATTGAATGTTTTGTGATTTGTTTGACTATGGATGTGTTATTTTTATACCATTCATGGTTTATGGAGAAAGTATTGACATTTCCTATGCTAGTTTTAATATGAATGTTTATGTTATGTTTAAACCTGTTCATTTGAGGAATGCATTAGACACAATACGTGACAGGTGGAGCTCGCTATAGCTCCTCGATGCATCGGTAGGTATCATGAGAAAAACTAGTGTCTTTTCACAAGGCCTTTTCAAAATATTACTTTTAGTCTTGGAAGGAGGCCTTGACTACATGGTTATAATAGTCCGGCATTATGCATTTTGTCATTATGAAAGTGGTTATTGATATTTCATGTGATTATTCGATTAGTAGAATATCCATTTGAATAATTAAATGGAATTATTTCATTTTATTTTTTCCATAATATTTTGAATATCACGTTTAAAAAGATTTTGTTTTAGTTATACATTTCCTTAAATGTTTGTTCTTATTTATGAATGTTTACTCTATATTGTTATCCTTAATGGGCATTTGAGCTCACCCCTTTTCTATGTTTTATTTTTCCCAGGATGTGAAGAAGCAATTTATGAATGAAATGCATGGATTGTATGAGGGGATAAGTGTGTGGACTATGGAGACTATGTTGTTGTAGTTTTCATTTTTTTGATGTAATGTAAAACTTTATGAATGTATCTAGTGTTTCCAATGTTACTAAACTAATCGGTCATTCGAAGATTTGATCTTTCTTGTGATCATGCCAATGTTATGAAATAATGCACTGACTCTGGGTAACTGGGGTCGGGGCATTACATATGATGTTTTTAAAAATGAATAAATCTATAGAAAAAGTGTTTTATGTTTTATCCAAATGGATTTTTGCATTAGTATTCATAAGGTATTTAATATGGTGTGATACATATTGAAATTGATTATAGATATTCAAATTTGTTTTATAACATATTTATAAGGATTTTTTACATTAATTTAGAAGTTATTGTATATAATATAATATATGATGAAATAGTAGAATGTAGATATGGATTTACTAAAAATGCGAAACTTGTTAATATTTTCGCTAAATATTATAAAAATTTCATGTGTTTTAGAATTATATCATACTGATATATATATATATATAATTTGATATTTTCTGTGCAAAATCTATTATATAATATTGATTTCAATGTGAATATGATAATGCATGTATATACAAATATCATTATACTACTCCCACCAGTCCTAGAGTATAAAAATTCTCTCATATGGAACAATAAATGAAAATAGTATGATGTATATTAGAATCTATGATTTTAAATGGATTATAAATATTAATTATTAATGTTTAGACATTTTATTCTGTTATTATTTCATATATTGAATGTATTATATAGTTAAATATCTAGGAGTTGAGTTTTCCATACATTATTAATTGTTCATAACTGTAGGATTTTATTATAATGTTGCATAATATTAATGAAAACCCATTGACATAGAAATTTCATTAGGCCAATTTATATGACGTAGTATCCATTAATATGGTTAACAGTGAGTGGGATAACATCATATCAGAGATCTCTCCTTCCTAAATCCATGTACCTACTCATCCATTTTCTCCAGAGGGAAAATAAAATATCTTGAAATTAAGGAGAATCATGATTGTGTGTTGGGTGATTCAAATTAACCCAGGGATTCCCCAAGGAGGGAAGAGTCCATTGGTTGTTCCGAATGATCATCATCATTCATAAATTGAATGGATCACTGAGATGGATCACCTATACAATGTATTCAATTAACATTAACTATATAAATGATTTTAGTTTCAATATAACAATTACATGGATATTATGGTTTTTAATGATTTAAACTATATTGATTCAGTGCTAATAGATCATATAAACCTAATAAATTTTACACGATGACTATAAAAATGAAGATGAAATGCTTTATTACAAAGTAATATATATGGTCAACCACAATTTATGGGTTTATGCAGATCCTGTTAAGATCAAATATGGAATAAAATACCATTATATTGCTTAAAATATCTTCAACATACACTACATGATATAGAAAATGTAAAATAGACATACCTATACTATTATATAATGAATCTCTTCGACACTCAATCAATGGAAACCATAGTGGCACTAAACAAATGAAATATACCTCTTATACATTACATCGTCCACTAGATCCATGATCATATCATACGTTCCCATTGATATTTTTGTTGAATTTTGTTCTATCTATGAATAAGATAAATAAAGATACCAGAGAAGATAACTGATGTTTTTGTTTAATCAATATCTAAAAGACATTCCATGTCATATGAGTGGAAAAATATCATCTTCGGTGAGATCAAACCAACTATATGACCAGTAAAATTGCCAACCACCCCATTTTAAGCTATGTCTCATCGTTTTCAAAATAAATTTATCAATTTTTTAAGGTTATAATGCTAGAAATATCACCAATATTTGGTAAAATGATAGATAATTAGCATAAAACCTTATTCATATTGATGAATGTTTTGAATTCCATGGGATATATATTGGTGATTTAATATAAATAATACTTAACCTCTTATTATGTCATGATTCCACAACTCATACTAATCATAATATATCTTCACAACATATTATACTCAATGATGATAATAAATTCTTGAAAATAGAAGTTATAATTTGAGGGTATGTTATCAATCAACTTATAATGAAAATTAATGTGAATAACATATAATCGAATGAAAAATGGATATTTCATTTATTATAAAATCATTATACATTAATAAAAAAATTTCATAAATATTTATTGTATACTATACCAAGATATTATACATGGTCCTCATGCTTTTAATATTATAATGATTGTATCAATAAATATTCTACATTATATTTTGTGGAAGCCATCCAATTCCAAACATCACCCCTCTCAATGATCTATAATATGTGATGGTATTTTAAATATATGTTTTTTGTCCGTTGGAGAAACTACAGTTCCTCTACCTAATAAATGGAGCCAATAATGTCATAGTAATTCTCAATTAATCCCTTAATTATATGATCCACCAAAATTTTAAAAATTAACTTCTGGATCTAAATATCTTATTTATAAAATAAGAGGTATTTGTGTACTCTAACCATGTTTTTATGCATTCCATGAGGGTTTGTATTGAATACATTTAACTAATAGCTCTATCATTCATGAAAAACGTGAAATAATATTAGGATCTCATATCATCTCTATCGAATTATAAATTTTCATATGATAAAGCCTTAAAACATAGATCATCGTTTTCTCTAATGACTAAGAATGTGTCCTTATCCTATATAAGTGCTTATGGATATTCTTAAAAAAATTCAAATGACTCTCACGGTTATTGGATTGGTATCAAATAGTGACTCTAAGAAAATAGAATGTATCATTCAATGTATATAACATTAAATAAATTATAGATTTTATGGGGGATGCATAGAAAATTCAATCCACCCATTTTAAATCCTTTCAAAGATCCTAAATATTCCTAAGATTCAAGCAATATAATTATTGTGAAGAAACATTTTGGAGTTTTCTAAGCTAACAAAAATTATTCATTGAAAAATATATTTTTATAGACCCATTCCACGTAACCCCATAGATCAATAAAAATATATTTATGCACATATAATGAAGGATACTTCACCCATGACTTTTATATACAATAATTTACACAACAACGTATTTTCAAAGAGTAATGATTGGGATTTCATGTATGATAAATATTATATCACCAACATAAAATAAAAATTTACTAAAAAACCACCACCAATTTATGAGGAAATCAAAAAAAATTATCACTTCACCCAAAATGATATTTTGACACAAAAATTATTTCTTAAATCCATAATTAGAAAATTGAATCATTCGTATATTAATAGAATCATTTGGAACCTCAAAACCTTAATGTGGTATTGTATACACATCTGCCACTAAAATATAATTATGGAATGTGAATTTTATTTCTATTTTAAATATTTTGTAACTAAATTGGGATACTATTGAATGAAATATATGATTAGAATTTATTTGTTCTACTAGTATTAAATTTTTTCCATATTCATTACTAAGAAATTATCTGTAACATTTTTTCATGAGGAAATTTTTATTAGTTAAAACATGACTATCAATGTTAGTTTACATATGGAAATTATTTTTCCAAACTATGCATCTCACCACTTCAAATACATCTGATATTTTTCAATATTCAATATTTTATATGGAATCTATTTTAAATTCCATGTATATGGACCATTTCTCAAAATTAGATATCTTAATGTCCTCGTAGTTTGTATTATGGTTATCAATTATGAACAATACTTCAATTTTATTTGTATGAGAAATCCATATCTCTTGGTCTATTGACATATCCAATAATACCATATAGGTTCATGTTTATCACAAGTTTGACCATATCTTATAATGCATTGTGGAACAAGCACAACCACTATATCAGGAACTCTTCTTGGTAAATTATTTTGGAATGATATTTGTTAAACTATAATACTAATGATTTAGTAGATGATATAAAACTTTTAATATAAAACACCATGTTATACCATAAATGTATCACCCAATGAAATTTAAAATAGATATAATAGATAATTCATGAAACACTAAGTCTCTAAAGAACAATAAATTATAATAACCTTACCAATAAACATAATTTTTGAACCTCGGTGATTTGAATTTCGTAAAACTGACATAAACGATTGCGTTCAGTAAGATATTAAATTATAATAAGACAAAATTAGTTTCTTTTGAATATTAACATAACATTATGAATAAAATCATAACCTTATGAATAGTTCTATTTATCTAATGAATAGTAAATTAGACAAAAAAAGTGAAACATCACCCATTAATGTATAAATACGATTTAGAAAAATAATATGATAAAAAACAACCATAGTGTATGAATTCATATTATTGAATGTCATAAATATTTTAAATATAATATTTTGATTAATTTAATACTTTAAAATAGAAATTCATTTTTTGTTAAATGAGAAATTCTAGTATTATCCTTATAAGAATATTTTATGGGACCTTGATTAATTTCCCATGATGTTATAACAAGAGTTATAGTTATAAAGTTGTCTTTAGAATAAATATTTACTTTTTTTAAATTAAGTCAAAAATATTTAGAATATTAGTCTCAAAAAAGCATTAAATTTTTTAACCCTACATGTCGGTCAATGGTTTGGGTGAATTTTTTGGATTTCTCCAAAAAACATGAATTTTTCATGAATAATAAAAATACATTTTAGGATTTTTACTATGATTAATGACATAATAATTATGTACTAATTAAAATAAATTTATTGTATACCTGTTTAAATTAAAATATGATATGAGTTGTCCCATGTGGAAAATAACTTGGGAATATACCAGGGACAACATGTTGTTTTTAAAAAACAACTATTGAGGAGCCATTTGATATTACTAAAAAAAAACCCCTCATTTAATATAAATACCCACTAATTAATTTGTTTTAATTCATTAAAACTCATCAAACTCAAAGAGATGGTTTTTCCTTCCAAAGGGGTCTAAAGGATTCCAAAACCCCCCACGTTCCCAACCTTCATATTTGAGGAGTTACTATTCATGGTAAAGGAATTTTGCACCCTTCTCTTTTTCTAGTGTTCATTTAATTATAATCTTTTTAAATTAAATAAATTTATATTCGGATAAGTTATTAAATATAAAACATGCTATCATTATTATGTAATAATTATGAGATTCATTATTTTCTCTCCTCAAAATATTTTACTATTTTTTAAGAGGTGTCGTTAGGCTACCGAAATTTCATAAGGGATTTATCAAATTTTCATTAATATTGAGTTCCAATATTTTGTTTACATTTACATTATTCACCACCATTAATCAAAAAATTATTTTGACTATTATACCATAACTTTACATGAATGATTTTGTGATAATGGGATAATTCATCATCATCTATCTTTTCCCATTCTTTTTTACTGAAAAGGAAAACATCATTCGAGATGTGTTAATTGTTCACATACAAGGACGTGGAATTTTTAATTTCCATTACCACCTTCAATTCTGGTCAAGAAACCATTTTTATGGATCATGTATACTATAATATATTTTATATAACATATTTAAGGTTTTTGGGATCTTTTTGAATAAATGATATTATTTTATATATCAATATGAGTTTTTTTTGAAAAAAGTCCGCCAATTAACACAAACAATTATCATTATAGTTTTATATAATGATTCATATTAACTCCAATAAACCAAATAAATTTTATAATTATTTAATCATCTAGATGTAAAACAATAACATATAACATCAATTATATAAAATCACACTTATTATACATGTTTATTCAATCATTAATATAGGTAATCCAATCCTGAAAAAAATAAAAGGCTCCTAAAGAAAACAATTAAACCTCCTAAAACCATCAAGAAATACATTAATAAATTTATTGAGGATATAATAAATCAATGAAATAAATAATAATCTACGGAAAATTTTATTAGTGAATTTTTTTACATAGAATACTATGATCAAGTGAAGAACACCTTCAAACTTAAGGTTGTGGTTTCTTTATATGAGTACCATTTTTGTCATATACTCCATATTCACTAATAATACTTGTGTATGGTGCATGTATACTACCCATTTAAGAATAATATAATTAATATCATTATTTCAAGAATATAAAAGTATAATTTGATGATTATAAATTTTTGGGCATACTATTCAAATAACTATAATGTAGTAAGGGTTTTCCACAAGATCTCCAAATTTAATTCTAGTTACTCTTATTCCTTACATAACTAAATTAAATTCATTTTAATTCATATTTACAACTGATATATTCTGTTATAATTTTATAATATATTTACTAACCATAATACTAAATTCATTTATTGGGAGTTTTGTGTTTTAAAAGAATATTTCAAAAAAATCAGAAATGCATGCCTGATTCTAGGAACATCTCAAAATGTTACCTATTTTTATGATCACCCAATAATATTTTTGAGCGATATTTATCTTTATAAAATCAAAAATTATAAAATGAAAAATAAAATTTTTAATTAATTTTATTTGTATGAAATCATTCTGTTGGGCTTTAAAATACTTTTATACCTTCTTTAAACCACACGAAAATGATTTACTTCAAAGATTTTTTAAAAACCCTTTTAAGTGGTTTCTCCACAATAATACTTTATATAAGCCCAAAAAATTATTTCAATGACCTTAACACTTACATTATGGGATATAAAAGTTTAAAATAAGATTTCATGATAAACACAAATGATTTTGAAAATTATTTCTTCTTTTTAAAGAAAATAAGTTTTTTCTCATATTACATTAACATTTATGAGATATATACATTGTTCAACAATTTATTCATTTTTGTGGTGTATGTACTTACCTTTTGTATATCATATGAAAATTCTCCTTATTATCATGATATTTTAATTGAAGGTCCCGATCACAGTATTGTATCACTCAGAGGGGGAGGGGTGAATCAATGACACTCTTATTATTTTATGTTTACTTTCAATTGAACCAAACTTCACCTCCTATTAAAGATTTGAATTCCATGACATAAAAAAATCAACACACATCCAAAGGATCTTAATGATTTGCAGGGTTTTATATTCTATAAGAATATCTACATCCATGGTATTGATTGCATATGATCAAATACCATAAAATCCACTATGAAAAAAATAATTAGATTACAATATGTAGGATTTCCCCTTTAACATGTGTATCACTGTTAAAAAATCACTCTATTTTGTGTTATCCCTCATAGAAAAATAGAGTAATACAATTGTTTTGTATGAATTAATCTTACCTATAATTAGTTTTAATTCAACAAGTGTATTAAAATTGTAATTTGATTCATCAATTCCTTACCCAGAACAGTAGTTTGAACTACCTAGAAGTTCTCTTGAAACACGAAGTCTGATTCATCCTCATATGATTTGTTAAATACAAAGATCGAAATCTGATTCTTTCAATACATATATCATATTTTTATACATTCATCTCAATACTCTCCTTTGAATTCTTTCAATACAATTCTACAAATATGATTCTTTAAATACAAATACCTTGTTCCGATTCATTCAAAAATAATTTTCCAAGTACTATTATTTCAAAACAATGCTCTATGTATGATTTTAGGAAAGAAAAAATGGACTACAATCTACAACACATAAATTCCCGAATTCAATTATCATGCTGAATAGAATATGAATGAATCTGAGCCACCCAAGACAATTGTGAAACTGAATAGACTTGAACATTCATTCTCTATAGAAACCTGGATCTTATATCTCTACAAAAAATACACATGTACAATGTAATTCATGAATTTTATAGGTGACCCTAACCATGTTTAGTCGAGAAACACAAAACCCTTTCAAACTCACTTAAATTCAACAAAATTGTAACTTCTCCTAAAATCTCAGTGAAATTATGGCCTCATCATATTTTCTTGATTCTTCATGAATCATCTACAATATTCATCTCTTCTATTAAATACTCCCATTTCATATGTCAATACAGTTATAATTGATGTGAAATACATTGTTATTAATTCTATTCTCTCATACAAGTTACTTCAAAACAATGCATGATAATATAAAATTTTAATGTTATTGAAGAAATGCACTTCTCCACTTGAGATACACTAAATATATTAAAAGAGAAGCTCCTCCCTTGACAATTAATTCATCAATATCTAATTTCATTTCATTTCTCTTGACCCACTTGAGAAATCACATCATCTCTATCAACTACATTAATTCACTATTATTTTATTGTATCATGACTCTATTCATGACATTGAATGAATTCATGACCGGATTTAACATCATCTAAATTAAATATAGAAGTATTATAACATTCCATTAATTCCTCATTCTTTATTTTCATCTCACCCCAGTATTATAATTTCCCAATACTAATGGTCTAGATACTATTATCCTGAATACAATCATATTTGGTAGCGATCATTCTAGTTATGATTGTTCTGGTTATGATCCTCCTGGATACGATCATTCTGTTTATGATCATTCTGGTTATGATCATCTTGGATATGATCTTTATGGTTATAATCATTTCGTATACGATCATTATAGTTATGATCCGGTTAGACACGATCACTCTGGATACGATCATTTTGTTTATGATCATCCTTGATATGATCATTCTGGTTACAATAATTCTGGTTAGGATCATTTTGGATACGATCATTTATGGTTATGATCATGCTGGATACAATCATTCTAGATACAATCAGTCTGTTAATGATTGCTGGCTACGTTTTATGGTTACAAATTATTGATATGATACAATACAATCTGATAAGGTTGATCTACCCATATTTGATGTAAATCACTCTTAAAAGAAGATCCATTCGAGTATGATGTAATACAATATGGAATGATTATTTCTTAATCAACAATATATCATTCCTTTTATTCTACCTAAATACGATTATTTTTAAATACTATATGTGTCTCATCTTCTATCACCATCACCTCTTCCATCGATAACACATTAATCCGAATCACATGTCCATTGATACAACTTTCATTTGCACCACCGTTTCAAACAAGATTCAACTGTTTTCTGATTGTTTAGAAAAAAAATCTGTTCCACTTCTTTTTTTATTGTTTTGAAAAAAAATCAGTATCACTTATTTTTTATGACATTCAGATATAATAAATATAAATAAGAATATTTTATAAATATTTTTAAAGACAATATGAATTAAATTCATTTATGTTTGAAATTTTCTCTTTAACTCTTCTTATTTTCAAACAAGCTTGAATCACAAGTTCTCACATAAACTCATGATTTATTTGAAATATAAACTAGTGAAGAATTATCACAATTTAGATGGATCTGATTCATTTTAAAACTAACCCAAAACAATATTTTCCACAAAATAATGTGAATTGATTTCATTTATTCAAAACATATGTTGAAGACAAAATAAAACACATGAATCCTTAATCACACTAATCATTATCTCGGTCCAAAAAATCTCACTCACATGATTTTTTTTCATCCTTGTTTCATATATCACTAAACATTTTAAACTCATGAAAAAAATTACATATAAAAATTCTAAGCCAACATGAGATAACTCATTGTAGGAAACAAGAATAAATAACATAAAAATGGTTCCATCCAATATAGTGATAATAACCACCTCTTTATTTTCTTTATTCTTCCTAGAAAAATATCAATGTCTTTTCCAAAATCCACTCCAACTAACTTTTATTATGGTTCACACACTAAATAAGGCTTAATTCATAGTGTACCCACAACTCTGTCATTTGTGAAAAATATTTATGAAAAAATATAATTTTTCCCCTTGGAAAAAAACCAAAGGTATGATGAGAGAGGAGGAAATTAACAAACCTCAAACTTAATGAAAAATATGTTGGACTCCAATTGTAATTCTCAATTTTTGAGAATTATTCCTTCGATAATGTTTTTGTGTTTTTATCAGCAACTTATCTAGATATCGGAACATAATCTAGGTTCAATTAATTTTTCTCCACATTTATTTGATGAAATAATATTTAATATCAATATGTTTTGAATTATAATGATTCACCGAATTCGTGGTGAGATTGATTGTACTTCAATTGTCACAACCCAAGAGAATGGGTAACATCACTTTTATAGGAAAATATTCCAATTTTTTTCATCCACATAAGATGAGTATCGTCTTGAGTAGAAGCCGCATACTCAACTTCAGTCGTATTGAGAGTTATATAGTTTTGTTTCTTCGAATAAAAAATAAAACAATTAATTCCCAAAAAGAATACAACACAACATATAGATCATTTATCATCACCATTTCCAAACCAATATTCATCTGTATAATCAAATAAATAAATACTATCTAAGATTAAATAACTAATTCCAAATTCTGTTGTTCCTCTGATGTATATATGAATTATTTTTCTAGAAATCAGATATGATTCTCTTGGAGCAATATGAAATCTTGCACTTAAGGAAATAAGATAAAAAATGTCGGGTATTGAGGTAGTAAAAAACAATAGACTTCCAATTATCTTCTGATACTCTTTTTGATCATCTTCTTTTCATTCTCCATCTTTACACATCATTGATCCCACTAAAATGGTTGTAGAAATAGGTTTTTAATTTTTTACGGGAAACCATTTGAGTTGTTCTTTTTCATACTTTTCATCATAGAAGAAAATGTATTCTTTATTTTGATGAATTTTTTACCCATGAAAGTATTTCATATCTCCCAACATGGACATTTCAAATACATTATTCATTTCTTTAAAAAATAATTCATAGATTCTTTCATCATTCCTAGAAAATATAATATCATCAACATAAACAATTACAACGCGCGAATAGTACTAACTCTCTAAGATGGAAATATTGATATCCACCCTTCATTTGTTACAATTTATCTCTATTAAGCTTGTATCCAATTTGGAATACCATTCCCTCAAAGATTTTTTATTCCATACATTCCTTTTTCAATCGTCACAAATAACCTTCATCTTTTCCAATAACAAATCCAAAAGGATGTTCAATATAACCCTCTTATTCAAGACCACCCTTTAGGAATCCTAATATCTCCTCCATATGAAATATCTTATAGCTTCGTAGTGTGTCAATTGCCTGAAATATTATGATTGTTTTGATTCTTTCCACTAGAAAAAATGTTTTGTTGAAATCAATACCTTTAGTTTGTGAATACATTTTTCAAATCAGTGTTTCTTTTTTTATAATAACTTCACCTTTCTCATTCAGAATTTTTTAGAAAACCCATTTTGTGCTAATGATGGTTTTATTTTAAGTCATGTGTATGAGTTACTATGTATTTTTATTTTAAATATAATCTAGTTCTTCATTCATGGCTTGGATACATTTTGTATGCTCAAAAGATTATTTCACATCATTTTATTCCACCTTAGAAATCAATGATGTATTTCTAATTGAATTGGTTTTTCTTCTTGTTTGATCCAACTAATGGTGATCACCAATTATATTTTGTGCATCCAAATGTTTTTTAAGCCTTGGATAATATTTTATATTGACATTCTCATCACTAAAAATAATTGATCCTGATTCTTCCCCTTTATTAGGATTAAAATTGTTTTTTCGTTATCAGAATTATCTTATTCAACATTTATAACATCATTTTATTACGGAACATCATTCAAATTCTAAGATACATCAATCAAATTTACATCAACTGAATAAAAAATTGTTTTTGTTTCTTTTTTAATGAATCTGTATCCTCTAAATTTTAAATAATATCCAAGAAAATTTCATATTCACTTTTATGCTCAAACTTACCATACATTACACCTTTATTCATTTTAATAACAAGACTCCTAAAAACTCTATTGTGATTCAAACATGGAGTTTTCCATAAAAAAATTAATACTGATTAAAACCTTATTGAAGCATGTAGAAAAATGGTTTTGAATATAAAAAGTTTTACTCATGGATTGCCTCTAAATTTAATGAGAAATATCATGGTAAAGTAACATGGTTCTTCCAATTTCCACCAAGAGTCTATGTTTTCATTTAGAAACCAAATTTTTTGGGTGAGTGTATCTAGATTTATACTCCTTCCAAATTCCATACTTATCATGATAGTTTTCAATATCTAATATTATATAATCACTACCATTATCAGTCCTCAACTTCTTCATAGAATTCTGACATTATTTTTTAGTTTTTCTTCTGAAACATTTAAACATTCTCAAATACCCAATTTGTTTCATATAAAAAACAAAATTTATTTGAGTAATATAATCAATGAATCTTTTTATGTACAAATCACCAAGTGTTGAATTTTTTCTCATTGTACTACATATATAAGAATGTACAGCTCCAGGGATTGTTTTGAACAAATATAATCTTTCTTATGAACATCATTTGTAATAATTCTTTTATTGAAAACTTATCAACACCAATGAATACTACATTTAAAAATAGAAATTTCTCAGACATTGTTTCGTTTGAATAACATGCTCATGTTTCTATGACACATATGTCCAAGCCATTTTTTCCATAACTGATTCCCTTCTACTATATTCTTGTACCAATTGTTTTGTGAACTAACTACCTGAATCAAGTATCATTTTATACATTGACCTCTAGTAAGATTCTTTCAATAATCTTCACTTTGGAAAAAAAATTCCTCTTTCCTGATGATACATTGTTACCCTCATCACACAGTTGTGAAACCCTTAAAAAATTGTTTTTCAGTATAACAACATTCATGGTTTTCAGATATATCATATTTTTTCACTATGAGGGATAACCCAACACCTTTGAGTTTCAATGATTCATCATTTCCAAATGTTATAATTCCTCTTTAAAATTTTTCACATCCTTCATAAAATTCTACTGTCATGTCATGTGAGAAGAACACCCTTCATCAAATATCTAGTATCTTTATACTTTCATAAATTTTAATACAGTTTAATCAATAAGTGCATTTTCTCAATTCGTTTCATTCATCACCTTCGGTTTTCTAATAATTGAGAATCTTTTGTTGAGTTAGTAAAATAACAAGACATCCTTTTTCAAGGATTCCAGGTTGTTCACATCTTGGAAAAATAGTTTCCAAGGGTTGGAACTTAATTTCAATCATTACTTTATTATTTTTCGATTTCTTCATGATGAATTCTAATTTTTTTTTCTTTGAATAGATTCACTCCCCCTCATTTTCATCCTTTCATAACCTGTGGGACAATAGTTATGTTTTTTATTGAACCCACACATAGATTTTGTGTTCCCGAATCCACCAAAATACTGACGATACCCATTGAATGTGTATTTTCCAATGAAACCTCTATACTGATCGAAATTGTGAATGTGTTTCTCAGCCACTATCTTTTCATTATTTCTTGACTCACCAACCCTTCTATTATAAATCATATTATTTTTTTCTTTTATGAATTATCAGAATCTGACATATTGGAATCATTTCTTGATTAATAATATTTCAACACATTCACAAACATGTTTTTCTTGGCCACATACATAACATTCCCTACATTCATCATTTACAAAAAAACCATTAATATTCACACCCTTTGAAGGTATATTTTGTTTATCCTTATCAAGTCACTCATTAAAAGAAAATTATCCAACATCAGTGATATTTTTTTTGAAACAAATATATTTAATTTCATCTTTATAGTGTTTTTGTTGGAAATGTACAAACTCTTCTTATTTTTTATTCATCTACTACACAAAATACTCATTATTATTATTTTCCACCTCAATTCATTTATTCAAATCATCAATCTATTTTATCAACAATTGGTTCTCACTAGAAAAAAATTCATTTTTTCTTGATCCTTAATGTTCTATTTTTTTTGGATTTTCAAGAATTCTGATCATTCTCCGACATTCTTTGAACTATTCTTTTAGATGCATTTTATGATGAGTTTCGTCTTCTTCTTTATAACAACTACTTCTAAATTATTCATCATTCACTACTAAAATGAATTTATTTTCATTATGATATTTAATGTATTTTGTTTATTCATCATCACTCTATTTTTCTTCTTCTTTATTAGAAAATAAACTTCTTCTTTTTATTTGAAGAATTTATTTTCTATTCCGTTGTCTCTACTTTTCATCATTGATCTTCATGTAATTATTTCTCCAATATCACTATCCTATTCTTAATTTCTTCAGGGAAAATTATCTGCAAAGTGACCAACACCTCCAAATTCAAAATATTAAAAAGTATGTTTCCCTTTGAATTTCATTATACCTTTTTCACGTTGCTAGAATACAAGGATGGAATTTCATTGATATTTTTACATACCTCATCTTCAGAGTTAGTATCACCAGCTTCATATTCAATAATAATATTCTAGGAATTTTTCTTATATATATCCTTGAAATAAATTTATCTATAAACAACCATTTGGTTCATCATAGATTTAATTCTTATTATTTCATAGTTTATAAAAGTGATATGTAAATCAGTAAGATATTATTTTACAATATCTCTTTCTTCCAATTATAAAACTTTTTCATGGAATTTGTAAAGTAATATTATCATGATCTTCTAAACAACTGTAGAGTATTTCATCTTTTCACCATGACATTTGATAATACTCACAATATTATTCAATTAGGTAACAAATTTAACAAAAAATCAATTCCCACCCAACTTTAAATCTTCATACAACAATATCCATATTTGTAACATTGCAATATTCACTTTTGTATTTCATTCGTATATATTTTTTCAACTTATCCCATATACCATTAGTTATGGAGACACCTTTCACTCTCAAGAAATTATGTTCAAAAAGTGATGATAATATACCATTAACGTCCCTTCAGCCATTCCCTAGAAACTTAATTCAATAGGATTAAGTGGAGACCAATTATCAATTAGGGGAAACCCAATTGTTACAGCTTCACGAACACCATAACTAAAAGACATAACATATGTAAAAATTCTATATTTCAAGATATGATAGTTATTCCCATAAAAAAATGGAATAACATTACTGTTCACACTTTTCTCATTCTCTATCAGTAATGAGAAATGAAGGTAACCTCCCTTGAATACCAATTAAAAGATCACAGTTGAATTGTTGTATCACTGAGAGGGATGCGGTGAATTAGTGATAATACTTTTCTTTTATATTTCTATTCAATTGGAAAAAGCATCACCTCCTGTTAAGGTTTTTAATTACCTACTGAGATACAAATCAACACATGTCCTTAAGAACATAATGATTTACAAGTCCACTATTCAATAAGAATAGCTACGTCTTTAGTATGTTTTGGAAATTATCCAATACAACTATGTCAACTGGAAAAATAATAGTTGGATTACAATGAGTAGTATATAACCACTCACTCATGTAGAACTATGAAACAATACCACAAGTGTGTGTTATCTTTCATAGAAAAATAGAGTAATAAAATTGTTTTGTAACAACTTATTTCACATTAGGTTCATTTCAATTCCAAAAATTTATTCAAATTACAATACAATTCATCAAATAATTTCCCCAATGAATAGTAAGAACTGCATGGAAGTTTTTATGAAAGACTAGGTCCGATTCTTCCGAGTACGATTCCACAAAAAAAAAAGAACCAAGTCTAATTAATTCTATAAAATGATCCATGTATGATTATTTCAATACAAAGCTACCACTATGATTCTTTAAAAATGATTCTCTCAATATAATTCATTCAATACAATTCTCCTAGTCCTATTCATTCAAAAAAAATATCACAGTCTAATTTTATAATAGAAAAAAATAGTTTAGAATCAGAACAACCCCAATATCCTTGTATAATTGTCATGATGTATATAATATTAATGAATTATAACCACATAAGACAATTTAAAAATCAAACAGAATTGAACTCTCATTCTCTCTAGAAACTCAGATCTTCTCTATCTTCAAAAATCCCACAAGTACAATGTAATTCATTCCTTTAATATTAATCCAAAAACATGTTTGGGTGAGAATCCCCTAACACATTCCAAGGTATATAAATTAATCCAAATATGAATTTCTCCTGAAATCTCAAAGAAATTATGACTTCTTCAACGCTTCTCAATTCTTCTCGAATCAACTACAGTCTTTATTGTTTATTTTCTAACCACTGAATTCAAATTTCAACTAAATTACTATTAATGATAAATACATTAGTCTGAATTTGATTATCTCATACTGATTTCATTAAAAAATCATGTTACAATATTAATTGAATGTGTTTGATTTAATTCACTTCTCCACTTGAGATTCAATCACTCTTTTAAAAAAGGATCCCCCTTTACAATTTATTCATCAATCGTTAATTTATTTTATTTTCTCATGACCCTCTTGAAAAAAAATCATCTCCATCAACTACCTTAATTCACCAAAAGTTTCATGTATCAAGAATCTATTCATGACATTGAATTAATTGATGAATAACATTATAATTGTTTGAATTCAATTGGAATTTATTATAACAATAAATTTATTTTTTCTTCTTTATTTTCTTCTCATCCCAAGCATGATCATTTCTGAATACAAATGGATTGAATACTATTATCCGGAATTAGATAATTTCTAGTTATGATCATTCTGGTTATGATCATCCTTGATATGATCATTCTAGTTTCAATCATCGTAGATATGATCATTCTTTTTACGATCATTCAAGATATGATCATTCTGGTTACGATCACACTGGATACAATCATTATGGATATGATCATCTTAGTTATGATCAGCATGGATACGATCATTTTGTTGATGGTCATCCGGGATATTATCGTTTCATGTTAAGATCATGTTTGATATGATCATTCTTGATAAAATCATTATAGTTATGATTACTGGTTATGGTTGCTGGTTATGAATACATGATAAGATATAATATCATCTGATATGGATGATCTTCCCACCAACAATGTAAAAAAATCTAAAAAAGATGAACCAACCGAGTACGATGCAATACAATATGAATGTATACATTCTCAATAAACACTATCTCATTCCTAAACTTCTACACAAATATGATTGTTTTTGAAAAAAAAAACTATGTCTCATCTTCTATCAGCATCACCTCTTCCATCGGTACAACATTCATCGATATCTCCTTTAATTTTGTACCACTTTCATCGAAACCACATTTTCAAACTAGATACAATTTTTTTTCTGGTTGTTTTGAAAAACAATTGGAAGCACTTATTTTGGAATTGTTTTGAAAAAAAATTAGTACCACTACATTCTTTATTCCATTCAGATATGATAAATCAAAATACGATTCTTTTAAAATTTTATGGTGAAATAATATAAAAAAATTATTTTATGATTTTAAGAATCTCTTTCACTCCCCCTGTCATTTATATATATAGAATCACAAGTTCTAACATCAAAATATGATTTATATGATATATAATTCAGAAAATAATTGTCACAATTAACATGGGTTATATTTATTTCAATACAAACCCCAAACAATTGTTTCCACAAAACAATGTGATGTGATTTCCTTTCTTCAAAACAAACCTTTTACCACAAAAGACCACACCTGAAACCATAATGTACATTATCATCAGATCTATCCCAAAAATAATGGATTATGTTTTGAATGCTTCATTGTGGTATGGGATACATTGGAATGTTTGAGGATTATTTCTACAATGATTTATCTATGGTATCATTTGGAAAAATTCTTAATCTATTTCAATGTCCATTGCTGAATCTTTTAGTTCATTGTTTTTCATATCCTATTATATCATCCCCCATTATTTGTTGAAAGGTTTCTGATTATATTGATTGTGGATGTGCAATCATGAAACCATTCACCATATTACTCTAAATGGTTAGTGTTTATGATTAATGATTGGGGACAATTATTTACATTTGAAATGATAGTTTAAATATGAATATATATGTTTTTTATGATTATCCCCTTTCATATGAATAATTCATTGGAAATATTAAGTGTCAAGGGGTCCACTAAATCCCCTTGGTGTATCAGTATGTCTCATGAGACAAACCGGGTCATGGCATGTGTCCATGACAAAATGGTTATTTATGGTCATAGTATAATGACATAACAGTTTTATTATGATTTTCCTCATTATGCATTGTCTAATTATGAAACTATTAATTGAATGTTCATGTGGTTATTTGACTAGTAGAATTCCCAAGAGATTTATTTATTATGGTATATTTACTAAGCTCATATTAATATCATATTATGTTGAAGATTATTTTTATAGTAATTTATTTTTAGTTATTCACAATGCATAATGATTATGATTATATATTCTATTTTTGTATTTATTACCGATAATGAGTATCTGAAATCACCCCTTTGTTTTTTTCATTTTCTCAAGACATGAAGAAGTTTATTATAAATTACTAACATGGATAAACAATTTTTTTGGATATTCCCAATAAAACATATATGTTTTACAAAATATCAAGTTATAATGTTGAACCTAAGTATGTATCTTGTTTCCCCAAAATACGAAACTGATAAATCATTAAAGATTTGATTCATTATAATCATGCTGATTTAAGAAAATATGGCACGTGCTCTGGGAAATTGGGTTCGATACATACAGTTGGTATTAGTCGAATTTTATTTGAATACATGAAGGTTAGATTTCATAAACATATTTCAAGGAACAAACCAATAAGATAGAATTTGAGAATAAAATACCAGAATGTTATGAATTTTTTTATTAAAAATATTATTTGGATGTTTCTAGGAAATTCATCCATGTATGAATACTACGAGTGGATTCTGTTCTGGAACTGATTTACCTATGAGTAACAAACTTTGAGAAATTATATTAGGCTTAACCCGGGTTATCCTGAAACATGACAATGAGATTTACTGCGTACCTATTCTGACACTCCCTGGAGATATGCATAGGATAATTCAAATTTTTTTGGAAACCATAATGAAGGAATTAAATTGATTTTCCCCAATGAATCCATGTTTAGGATTATGATATTAATTTTGGATATGATTTTAATTTATGGAATGCATTTTTATATGGTTAGATTATACATCATGATTCATAACATAATCTACTGTAGGACATTGTTTAGAAATGGAACCAAGTAGAAGGAATGATATCATCACCGGTGCACATGATGCAAATAGTATAAATGATCACATCTCCCATGTTGTTAAACCATTGTATCAAATGATGCCGATCTCCCACGGGTCATCATATAAAGAAATATTGTCATGTGTTAAAAAGGTACATATATAATTCGTTGAGTATTCAGTATTTGATGTGATGAGAAAGAAGAGAATGTTATAGAAAAAATTGGATTATGTGAAAAAGGGAAATAAGGGTTTTCCCTTATTTGATAACTATTAAAATAATCACCCATGTAAATTCATGGAGGGAATGGTTGTTCTTTATATGTGTGGAAAAAAGGACACCAAATTCATGATATCATGGGTGTGAAAAAGGCATCCAATGTACAATGACTTAACTATAAAAAAATGGGACACTATGAGATTCAATTTTCCAAGCATCAACGTTGTATAACCCAAATAATGATTCTGGATAATGATCAATTTATGATGTAACCACTGATGAATTAGAGTGATTAATATTCCAAGTCCAGAATCATGACATTTGAATATTTTTTCAGAAATGTACTTGTTATATGTATTCATTGATATATAATGACTTTACTTCAGTACTATTTCATCAAGGATTTGAGGTCGTGTGATGAAAAGAGAAAATAAAAATTGATTCAGATGAATGTTAAATTTTTTCAAAAACACATGATTGATGGAAACAAAACCATTAATATATATCTGATTTTGAGATAATGACAATGAGATGATTGATTCAGATATTTACTGAATACCTTGGAACAAATTACTGACTTTTCATGAAGTAGTCTATGCTCTCATCAATAGAGTTCACAAAACATTGGGATTAATGGAATCTGTCCAATTACATGTTTCATGATTTAAAAGTACTGAATAATTAATGTTTACAATATAGTATTTACGGTAATTCATGTTATTTCCATATTTCAAGAGGATACATGATGAAGTTATTCACATGTTCAGAATGTGAATGTTTAGACCTGCATCATGTCGGTTAAGGGTTAATGATGACTTCAACATTTAAATTTAAAGACATTCACTCTAGTGTGTTGAATTATTATATATTAAATTTTTAACCATTTAAGAAATGGTTTAGGTTGATCATTCTATTAGTTTTTATATGTTACTGTATTACATCACAATATGGCATAACATATGGTATGTGATGACGTATAGATAGTTCATGGTGAAATTAAAGGATTAGTTTTTAAATAGAAACATATATTTATAATCGTATAGAGTGGAATAATTCTTCAACTCAAGAAAAAGAGTCTTAAGTAAAATATTTACCTATTATCATAATATATGATAAAATCTATGATTTTTTATAGTAGATTATATTTTGTAGTATTCAACATTTATTTGAACATGTTATATATCACGTGACGTCGAAACCTCATAGTTAAATTTTCGTCCATGTACGGGTTTTTACTTCGAACTAATGTCCCCCCATTTGAAAGAATAATTTATGGGGGGGAAACCACATTAACCTTAACCATATATTAGAAGAATATGTTATTAACCTAATTTCTGATGTGGGTTTTCAACAAGAGAAATTTCAAGTATCAACCATTAACTATTGATGTACAGTTTTTAATTACTTGTAAAAAATTCTGTTACAGGGGAATAATGTAGCAACACATGAAATTAAAAAATACATTTAATATAGAATCTATGAATCACTGAGTTTCCAAAAAATTAAACATTATTATAACCTATCCAATAAATATAATTTTTCATCCTTGGTGATTTTAATTTAAAGAAACAGACTTACACAATTGCCTTCAGTAAAACATTTTGAGTATGATAAGGGAATGTAAATTTTATATGAATAGTAACATACCCATAGGAATAGTAACATACCATTATGAATAATAAAATTACTCTAATAAATATAAATGAATTGTAAATCTGAAAAAATAGAAACATCACCCATAATTTATTAAACACAATTTAAGCTACTTAAAAGTGAAAAAATAATAATTATAGAATTATTAGTATTTTTGTATGTCATAAATATTATAAATATTATATTATGATTAATTTATTAATTTAAAATAGAAATTTATCTTTATAAAATGTAATCATAAAATGTTACTTTATTTTCCTATGGAAATTTTTTTATGGGACATTGATTAATTTCTCATGGTTTTATAGAACGAGTTATACTTTTAATGTAATTTTATTGGGTTAAATTATGATTTTGGTTAGGAATTAAATTAATAATAATATATAATTATTTTTAAAAATGGATTTCAATTTTGAACAATTTAACTCAAAAATTGGTTGGCGTGATGTTTTTGGTTTTTGTAAAATACGTCAATTTTTTATGAATAGTAAGAATAGAGTTATAGGTTTTCGGTATGTTTAATTACATCATAAAGATTTAATAATAAATATTAAATTCTCGTATAAAATTTTAAATTAATATATGATATTAGGTATATTATGTGGCCAATTAGATGGACGAATTCCATGGGCAAGACCATGGTTTTTCCTAAACCACAAATGAGATATCCTTTGAAATTAATAAAAAAACACCCCCTCATTTACTATAAATACACATTCATTCCAACATTTTCATTCACTTAAAAATCATAATCCAAGAATATATGGATGTTTTATATCAATAAGAGTCCTTACAAGGTGTTTTCAATCTCCAAAGGTTACATCCTTCATGTTTTAGGAATTACTCTACTATGTAAGTGAATCTACCGCCCTTCTCTTTCACATGCTTCCTGTTTATGTTTTTCTTTTCGATTAAAATTTGATTATGTTGGGATATTTCATTCCATATCTCCATTACTATCCATATTTCATATTATTAATGAGATACCCTCTTTTCTATAATGAACAATATTTATGATTTTTTATGTGACATCGTTAGGCTATCAAATTTTCATATGGGATTTTACAACATTTCTTTTATATCGAGTTTCCTTCTATACTTTTCTTTTCTTTTCCTAAACACATATCATCAAAATGTTTTGATAACTATATTAAAATATTTTTATATAAATATTTTTGTGATAATTTAATAATTCAAAATCATCTCCCTTTTCCCATTCTATTATACTAAAAATGAAAACACCATCTGGGATGTGTTAATTTATCACATTAAAGGACAATAGGTTTTCAATTTCTCTTCCCATGTTCAATTATGGCAATGAAACCAATTTTAAGGTTTATTAAAACTATAATATATATTATATAACTTATTTACTATTATGGAATACTTTGTAGACATGATATTAATTTATAAATCAAAATGAGTTCGTTGTAATGAAAAACAACAAATTTACCAAAACAATTATAATTATTGTATTATATAATTATTCATCCACTCCACCTGTAAAAAATAATTTTTAAAACTATTTTACCTTAATTATGAAATATAATAACATATTATATCAATTATGGACAACCATTCTCATTCTACATGTTTATCCTTATGAGAATATAAGTAATAAAATCATAAAAACCAAGGAGGAAAATGCTCCCATACAAGAAAATGGAACCTCCTATACCCATCAAGAAGGAAATGAATAAACATATTAAAGATAAAATAAATCAATGAAATAAATAATAGGTTATATAAATATTAATTAATTAACTTATTTTGGTTATCTAGGACACGAAGATCATGTGAAAAAAACCATTCGACATAAGGTAAGGGTTTTGTTATCTAACTCAAATTTTTGTGAGATCTTCAGTATTCACTAAAACAACTTGTGTATGGTGAATGAATAAATACCATTGAATTTTAATATATTTAATCACTTTTTATTCAATAAAATTAATGTATCATTTTATGATTATTAATTTTGGTACTTACTATTCAATTGATTAAAATATTTTAAGGGATTTATACCCAAACGTCCATTTCATTTAGGTTACTCTTATTCTTGTCTTAACAAAATTAATAGCTTATTTATTCCTATGTACATATCATATATTCTGTTATAATGTTATATATAAATATATATATACACATAATAAACATAATCCCTCTTCCATTAGTTGGGGAGTTAGGTGTTTTAAGAATCATTCAAAAATAGTTCCAAAAAAAATCTCCATTCATTGAACTTCTAGAATTATTATGTATTTTTAAATTCACTCTATAATCAATTTTGAGACATATTTGTCTTGATAAAATCACTAATTTTATCATGAAATATCTATTTTTTAATTTCTAGTTTTATGAATGAAAACATGACTTTAGGACTTAAAATCCATTAATTTCATTCTTAAACTACACTAAAATGTTTGATTTCTATTGATTTTTAAAAAACTCCTTTTAAATGATATTACATAATTAATAATTTATATAATACATGAATATAATTTCAACAACCTTACCTTTTGTTATTTGGGATGCACATTATTACAATATGATTTCATGACCAACACTAATGATAAATCAAAATAATTATTGTTTCCAATGTATATTTTTTCTCATTAAACATTATCATTATGAGATATATTCCTTGTTCAACAATATTTTCATTCATGTGGTGTATGTAAATACATTTGGAATAAAATATTATTTTATTTATTTTACTCACATGTTATTATATGGGATTATGATTTGATTGTTTCAAGGTTGTAGGATAAATATTGGAATGTTTAAGGATAATTCTCTCATGAATTTATCAATGGTCTCATTTATATGTATCTTCATATTTATCCACATCCATTGTTGAATCATGTACATTATTTATGTCTATATCTTATGATATCATAAAAAATGTTTTTTTGAATGGTTTGTGATTAGTTTTAATATGGAAACACTATCATGAAACCATGCAACATATTACTCAGAATGGTTAGTGTTTATAATTAATGATTGGGGAAATATATTTACATTTAATAAGTTAGATTAAATATGAATGTATATGATGTTTGGGTTTTTCCTCATTCATATTATGAGTGTATTGGATAGAGTTAATATTGAGTGGGGCCTGCTATAGCCCCTGATTGCATCCATAGGTCCCATCATTGAGACTAGGTCTTGGCACGAAGCCTTGAGAAAATGGTTATTTATGGTCTGGTAATGAAGCCTTGATGGTGTGGTTATGATGTCCCATATTATGCATTCCCTAATTATGAAACTGTTAATTGAATGATCCATATGATATTATACTAGTTGAATACAATTGATAGTGCTTTATTTTGGCATAATTCCCCAACTCATATTCCTTCCATATTATGTTCAATATTATATTTAAAGGAATGTGTTTTTAGTTATTCCCCGGGCCTAATATATATTATTATAATATCTTCCATTGTATATATTTCACTTACTATGCATCTGACATCACCTCATTCTTATGGTTCATCTTCTATGGACATGGAGATGTTTATTATAAATGTCCTGTAGGGATAATCTTATAGTTTTAGAGTTTTACAATAAAATTTATATGATATTTTCATTTTTAGTTGAAAATTTTAATCTATGTATATATCTAATTTTCAAAAAAATACTTAACTACTCAGTCCATCGATATTTCATTCCTTATTATCACCCCAATGTATTAAAATTATGCACCTGCTCCGCGATTCTGTGGTTGGGGATTAAAATAAATTATTAATGTTCATTTTAATTATACGAATAATTTATAATAGTATCGTTTGGATAAATAATTTTTTTTTCATTTCAATAATTGAGGTCTACATCTATCAGAATAAAAATTTCATTAATATAATTCAAAAATGAAAATCCACATATACTACATATCAGGATGTTTTGAAGACCATATCTTATGTGGAGTAATAATGATGGCTTTAGATGTAATATGATTTAGTTGGAATGCATTAGTCTTTAGAGCCTAATAATATAATCAAATAGAAAGGTTACACTGACTAATCATTAATTGAAACCTATTTAATAGGGAATGATTGTTATTTTGAGACACCCCATTGAACTATTTTGTTTTAGTTGTAGTGTTATTAAAAACAATTCCAAAATACCCAAAATGCTCAATTAATTCAAGAATGTTGTATCTACCTCCCCAATATAATAAGGTAAAATTTAAACTTTTTCCTAGTGTATTTTTTATATTATTCTAAAACTCTTTGGGCCTTAAATTTTTTATATATAATTCTATATATATTAACACATACCCATACTGATTAATATCTTTGAAAAAATGAATGAAGAACCTAAAACTATCTCTTTCTTATGTACTCATTAGCCAATGTCATAAAAAAATATGATATCTAATAGTCCACTATACATTTCACCATTTCAACAAAAAGTCCATTTTCCTTTTTTTTGTCAAATCAATAAAATTTAAATTTACCAAACACATTAATAACCCCATTAATTTATCAAAATAGATTATTTAGTTGTGTTTCCTTTATATATGTCCATTCCAAAAATAACAGTGGTTGTTGGGATTAGAATCTACCCATATTCCTAATTACATAAAAATATTAATTATATTATCTATGTATATCAAAACTCTTATTCTTAATAATTAATGAAAACCCATCATTTCTTAACAATATATAGAAATCTATTTTTTATACTAAGATTATAATAGCATTTTTCCAATTCTGTATCTAATCAACAAATAGAAATTTGACCATAATTACTAGATTATAATGTATGAAACCTTTTTATATTATAATTATAATGATTTCATTCAACTTTTTTAAGCCCCATATGTTATAGTCTATATTTATCTACATGAATTTTTGATGCCCAACCTATATCCAATTCCCTTGAGATAGATTTTGTAAAATTTTGCTTTATATTTTTTACTGTTAAAATGCTCCAAATTATTCTATCTGAGAACACTTGTCCCCCATAGATACCAATCGAGTACTATTTTAAAGGTTACACCTATAATGAATACAAAAATTATTATTAGATTATAAGACACTACCAATATAAAAATCATGTTTGTGGGTGAGTATAAGGTTTTATATATTATCATATAATATTTTTAATTAATCTACTCCCACAAAAAATTATGACACCTTAAACCAAATACATTTATTAATCCAATATCCATATTTCCTCATGAAATCCCCCAGGTTGATCATGTAAATAATTTATTCACTATATCTGTTAGAAACAAATTGTCATCATATTACATATCATCATCTGTTATCAAACTGAATATCTCTTTATCAAACCCATTAATATGAATTCACCGAACTCTATTACTCCATTATCTTAACAATTATGGTTTCTCTTATTAGTGTGACCCAAGAAAAATGTATCTAATAATGTACATGACCATTAGGTTAACTTTATCTTTTGATTTTATTTCGAGAATAAATTTATTCAAACCTAATTTTTAGGGTTAACCAAACTATATAATCATGGTATTGAATAGTGAAACAATAAAAGGAATATAACATGTCATATATTAGATTGTTTCTTTTAAAATCCTCACGAACATAATAAACATCACATGTATATTAAATTAATAGTATTTTTAGTTCATTAAATTGTTATTATATATTGTTTTATTTAATTGTGTATATATTTTTCTAATTTTTTATTTATAGAATCCCTACTACATCAAAATAATTAATGTTTTTACCACAATATTGTGAAACAGTTTACAAAAACCATATTAATTTATTTCTCACCCAAAAATATAAGTTAAACATTTTCATACATCTGCAAAATTCACACCCTCCTAAGGTACATGAACTATTCAAGTAAATGAATAGAATTATATGATATTATCAATCTCATTTTGAGTAATACCATTATAAAAAATAGTAAACCCTTATAATTTAAGAAAAATGAATAATACTTTTATTTAATTATATTTTTGACAAAAATACTCTCTACCCAAGAAAACATTACTCTAGGAATTTCTATTTCATGATAAATCTAAAAACATTATGTGAAAACACAATATTTAACAATTATATTCAATATCGTAACATTAATGAAAAAATGAATTCATGTTAAATGAAAACAAAATCTTATGATATCATTTCATTCATGCAATACATGGATTACCATTTTATATTAATCAATTAATCACATATATTGAGTTAATAAAATATTAAATTCTCTAAAAAATTATAATAATATATATCTAAAATGAATAGAAACTAAATAATCATTTTAATCCACATAAAATACAGTAGATATAAAAAAACATTTTCATAAGAAAATTAATCATTATAATAACATTTTTCTTATCCTAATAGTTAAATTTTATAAAAATTATTATATATATATATATTAACATTAATAACTATATATTTTATTATAAAATATAATATGAATAATAATAAGTAAATCATTACTCACACTAAAGTAAAATGGTTCATGTTTCAATCATAGTTTACAATATAAATATAATCAGACACTATGATTTTTATTACTGGTTATGATCAATGATAATGACAAGTAACAATCTTACTATAGCATAAATATGACATCATACTTATTTTGTGATAAATTTTCTTCAATAATATAATGAATATATTATATTTTATGATTTCACAAACTATATCTTTTAGTGAATATAGAATACCTGGGTTTCCAATATATTATACCATATGATATGGGTTTTTGACATGATTAATATAAACCAGATAGAATAAATTATTCATATTATATTTAATGATATCGAATAAAATTATTTATGATAAATAATTTCTTTATAAATATGGTAGACAGATATTTTGATACACTGAAGAACAAGGCTCTTATAAAACTAATGTGTTTTGGTATATCATCTCAGGATTTAACAATGTGGAATTAATCCATGATATCATCTTTTATATACTGAAATAATGAAATATTTTATTAAAACAATGAACAAAAAAATAATAACTAAATTTTTTCATGATATATATCGTTTAATCCCATATTATGTAAATCATTGTATTAGTTACCACATTCCTTTTAACTATAAGATTTTATAATAGCTAATAGATCCACAATAATATTGTGTGGACTATAAGATCATCAATGGTGTATGAAAACCTTCTTTGACGAAGATTAATAAAAAACCAAGATATGATATTTTCATATTTATTCAAATGTAATGAGGGAACACCCAAAATAGATATTAAATCATTTTAATAGACGGTCTTAATTTTATGTAGAGCACTTAATACATCAGTTATATCATGTTATATATCATGGACCTAAAACATTAATAGAAATTGTTATATTATTCATTGAGTACATTAATGAGTATGAAAATTCATTAATAAATCATCTTGTGACTCATAACTAATTAAAACTATGTGGGGGTAATGTATCCAAATTCATGTGATAGCATCCAATGAAATGTATTTTATTGAATTGTCATATGCTATGATATAATACAGAAGTAATATCATATTTTTAATGGGATATATGTTTATTGTATAATGTGACATGAATCTTATTCATTTTTTTTCTTGTGATATAAGGTATATCATAAAATATTATATTCCCCATTAGTGCATCCCAACATCAAAGTAATTGACATGTCCTATATGAATGATATATGAATTCTAAATATCAATGAAATATAAATTCCCCTAAGAACATCAAACACAAATGATAAGACATGATCAATTAAAAAAATAGGCATTATCATGTTGAAATGATAAAAGCAGAATGAAAAAAGGTGATGAACCCAACAAAGATGATAATGAATACATGATATTAACATGACCAAAAGTGAACTAACTATGGTATACATGTATTTCAAAACCAAAGAATATGAATTGTATTTTTTTCAACTAGTATTCTATTATTTGTTAATATATGGTGATAGTGGATGGTCGTAAAAGACGTGACAAGGCGTAAAGAAAAGGATGAAATAATAGTATGGGATCTATATAAGGGATTCATAAATTGTGATAGGGATATATAGATGTTTTCCATTGTTATGTATGGGACTAATGTTTTAGAATGTTCATGGAGGGATTGCTGGGATGGATCAATGAGTCAAATTACTATATTTATATATCGACTACATGTATTGAGAATATGTTTGAATTTTTTAAGATGTTTGGATTTTATTTTTGATTGTAAGAGATATATATTGATGAATTTTATGTCAATGGAACTAATATCGTTACAAGAAATTGGATCTCATAGCTAGTGAATTTTAAAATTAGAAAGAATTTTTCATATTCCAAATTTTTATAATATCGTTTACATGTATATGTAAGTTATTTGGATGGTAATTAATATATTACAGAATTTTGAAATGTGGAAAATTTATGAACTACGAATAAATATGTTCGGGTTTATCTAGATTTCATTAAAATAGAAATATCCCATATGTGATGTTTATTTTACTATAGTTATTTAAGGGTATTCCTAATTAGACTGGGATGAAAATAGGTAAAATACCAATTAATATTTATTATTATAAATGATACATAAGGTTTTTTATGATATGTTATATTATTCTCCAATTTAATTCGTAAAATGATATTGATAATGTAGTTGGACATGATTTGAGATATAAATTTTATCAAAAATTATTATTTATAATTTGAATAGTTAGGAATGTTTTCACACCATAATATAAATGTCACATATTTTTTAATGGGAATGTTTCATGACATTTATGCCATGAAATTTTGTTTTATTGTTTTTTTTGAATAATAATTCTTGTATTTTAAAAATTAGGTGTTGGCATGTGTTGTATTATGTTTTATTATTGAGAAGAGTTGGATGTTAAAAATATAATATTTGGTGGTGATAAATATTAGATTTTATGTGTTTTTTTAATTTTGTTATCAACTGAGAAACATGATTTGAAAGATGATATCAAGTCATGATTATTCATAGAAATTATAATATCAGTTCAAGAATATATTTTTTCCAAAAAGAATGTCATATTTAGCAGAAATTTAAAATATGGAAATATGGGTTGAAATGTTGGGAGTTTACTCACCCTAATTGGAAGACGTTGATTATATGAAACTTATTGTGAAACATGACTTTATCATGTTGATGTAGAATAAATCCAATCTTATAGAACAAGGGTTATGTTAATAGAAGACTTTATTATATTAATTATAGTAGTTTTTGAAATGGTGTGCGATATTTAACACAAATTCAAATATCTAGTTCAGGGAAGAACTCATGATTGATATATTTTCATATATAATTCATGGATATAATGAAATTAAAATTGAGTCCCATTAAAACATTTTACTATAAAATAATATGTATACAAGATAATTACATTATGAAATTATATACATTTAGATATAGAAGTGGTGTAGTAAATTATATGTAAAAGGAACTTGTTTTACACTAACACCGATTAATTATTACCATCATGACTTACAATATTGAATGTGTAGAGAACATGGAATAACAAACACTCATTTATATAGATATTATGTTGATATATTCAAAAATATATGGTAATTATAATAAGAACATTATTCTGATAAACTGAATTTATTTTCACCAATGTAGTTTATATATAATGAGAATAGGTAGTGTCCCATATATTGATAGTTAGTATTTTTTTAACATATATTTATAGTGTTCCTTCATATGGAGAGACTGTGATCCCAAAAATTAAATCCATTTGATGTGATTATAGTTGAATCAGAAACATTAACATGTCTCTATGTGTGTACTCCTTAGATTATCCCTTAGTGGTGAACCAAGTAAAATCATTTTTAACTATACATGTGATACATATTTACATATAAAAAGATTCTTTTTGTGATTAATCCATCAAGAGGTTCCTAGATATATTTTTTCTATTATAATGGATGAATAAGATCCATACTTTGAATGGGTTAGGAGAAGTGGAAAATTTAAATTTGGTGTGAAACTTGATTTACTCCTTAGTTTGAAAGATTATATTTAGTTTATTCCCAACAAGTTTTATTTTATCCTAAATTTAATAAAATAGATTTTAATTTAATTTTTTTTATAAATTTTTCACATATTGAAACAATATTGATTATATCTCTTATTAACGGCTCCAAAAATAATGTCTAGAAAAAAGATATGATATTTCTTTTTAATTCTTGTGTTGATGAGATCAAGGAGAACATACATTTAGAGTATAACATGTTATATAACTCATTTTTTCTCTTATATTATTCTATGATTATTATTTCATAATTATTAATTTCATATTTTAAGGTGAATTTTAACAATTTTTGTTTTTATTAAAAATTTGATCTCACTTTTGATTATAATTTTTTTGGAATGGAAATATTAGTATCATATTGGTATTTTGTCTATATATACTTCTAAAATAATAAAAATCATAAGAATCCTTTTTTTATCCATTAAAAAATATTAATTATTTTAATTCAACTAGAAAAAAATATGAATCCAACATTATAAATCCCAAATTGAGCATTGAAGTCAGGTATTATAATTTGTTCCTAGATTGAAATAATTTTGGTTATATACCCATATCTAACAAATTTGAAGCTAAAATGAGGTAATATTTCAAAGTAAATGTGTCATAACACGGGTACACCTATCCAAAGATGATGATATTTTATGGTAGAATGAGAATGAAATGAATGAATTTGTTTTTGAAGAATTTAATTTCAAATTAGTTCCTCTATTATGACAAACACATTGATTCTTATGTCAGACAGAATTGGATAAAAAATTTCCACTCCCCTCACTAAAAAAATGTATATCTATATCCATTTATAATTAACTTCCTTTATGTTTAGATCAATTTAGTTGATGTTGGGATCATGATGTTGAAAAATAAATTTCATGTTTAATATTGTTTAGTTTATCTATATCTCTTATCTTTCATTTTGTCTTTTTTTTTTTCACAATTATTCTATTTCTAATATAAAAAATATATTTAAGTGACCCTAATTGTTGTTCTTGGGGATGTGTTTTTTATATTCCATTATGATTCAATGTTTATCATTATTTTATTATGATAATTGTATTATTTGATAGACTAAATTTCGTGTAGGGTTCAACCAACTTTCAATACTGTTGTATTCTTCATCCTACAAATTTTTATTCATCTCAATCATTATCATAATGTCTCATATAGGATTAAGTACAATTGGGTGACGTTATAAAAGTGTATTTTACCACTTATAGAGGGATTATGTTTCATAAGATTAATTCTATTATAATATTTTGTGTGATATGTTTGATCAAAAAATTGATTTGAATTTGGAGAATTAATATTTCAATCAACAATGATTGGATAACCATGATCTCCTATGAAAACCAATACATATTGACTGAATTCATTTTGTTTCATTTTATTTGTGATTTGTTTTATTAAATCAAATATATGTTGATATAATGAATTTCATTAACTACCCACTATATTAGTACTTCAATATTATTAAATTATTTTGTTTATAAATAGTTAAAATAGGCAAATGGAATGCGTGAGTGACCTCTTTGAGAGATCGACCCTTGGGTGTGAACATTTTTTCATTCATAGGTAACAAAAATTTATTCTTAACGGTACAAAAAAATACCTCCAATATATTTAGCATCATTTATATGGATTCCAATAACTATAACATGTGTTTTTCCAAAATATAAATCCAAAAATAAATTATATATAAATATAAAAATATATATCATTATTTTATATCATTCATTAATAAAATCATATATGAAATTTGATAGTGAGTTTTATGTTCATGGAATTTACATAAAAAAATTTATATTTATGTATTTTATATATATAGTATGATATAATAATATAATAATAATAAAATTAATGATTAATTAAGAAAAAAAATTGTAATTTTTTCTTATTCCATGAAGGAATGGGCTGCTCAAAAGTAGTCTTGAGAGAGTGAGCAATCAAATATTTATTTTAAAAATATTTCAATTGATGATCCATGTGATTAATACATTATGAAGAAATTATTCTCAAACTTGTATATTCCATTCATATATGTTTTTAATTATTAATTCATCCATGTTTATTCCCATGTGGTAGATCAAGATGAAATACATAAATATTAGGCTAATTTTTTATAAGATGAAAAGGTATGTGGTTTTCCTTTATATGATAATGAAAAATTAAAACTTCTATACATCTATCTAGATTTGAAAAACTACACACACCATATGGTGTAATTTAAATAGAAAATTGACGACATTTATTATCATCCACCATCCACAAAAAACCAAATCCAAAATTAATTATGAAAAGAAGTGTAAATAATTTCAATCTAACATAGGGGAAAAATAGATTTTTCATCACATTGTATTCTAAATTTATTGATTATAATATCAGTATTTCTTTCTAATTCATTAATTTTTTATATTTTTTAAATACATGGTTATTCATGGAGTATGGTGTTGAAGAATATAATACATCATCTACAATTGAGTTAATGGTGGCCCTATAAGAAGAAATCACATTCCATGATGTCCATAATGAAGTGGATGAATTATTTATTGATTATTTATGTTTTAATAATATTTATGTTTATTTTTTTTGAGTTACAAAATTATCAGTTTTATGAAATAGTATCACATGAGAAATCCTAGGATGTATAATTTAAATGGGTCTCTCCAGTATTAGTGGTAATGGGAGATGAAACATTCCTTATCATTCTCCAACAAGTCATGTTATAAAACATTCATAAGGGGATCAAATTGTGTTAATTTATACATCAAGACATATTTAATGTATGCGAAGTATTTTACATTGGAATAAAAAAAATTCATGGGTTCATATCACAGAATCAACAAACTCCATCATATCTAGTGGGACCACTAAAAATAACAACTCGAGGTAGTCCTGAACCATTACCCACCAAAGGGGAAAACACATGATTGATCCAAATTACCATCCCTTTATAATTATTTTTCAATAATTTTAAAAATATTTTTTTCTTTTATACTAGGTATTAGGTGTATTATAAAATATCATAACTCACAGGTGCTGCTTGAAAATATATTCTGGTTGTATCATTCCTTCTCATTGGTTTTCTGTACTCATATTTTTTTAATTAGTAATAATTTTTTATTGGTAGTAAAATTAATGTGTAGTGGGGTGTCTTCCTCTTAACGAGTTAATAATGTCCTTTTTCATTTTTTAATCATTTAACTTAAATAAATATATATCTTTAGATTAAACATATTAATTTAATTTCAGATAATTTTCATAAATTTGGATAGAATAGATTTTTAATTATTTATGTTGTTGTATATTTTTTGTGGGTTATGATTTTCATGCATTTTTATGCATTTGGAATTTTCTGAAATCGATGCGCATTATTCAATGACTCAATTTCATTCCCATATTGTAAGGTACTTTGATCAATTTGTACATATTATTCCTAATACATACACCTTCAAAAGAGAAACATATTTTTTTTGTGAAAACCATAACTGGTTAATATTCTCATTAACAACATTGGATTACATTTTTTTTGATGGGATTGAGATTTTTTTGTAATGACATATTTTAAATTAGGAACTAATATTATAATTATCCTTATTTATCCATTATAAAAATTTTATTTAATTACAGGTTTATGTAACATGACGAACATATTTTCCCTTACCTAACATCACTCTTAATATATTTCATGAATATTTCATGTTTTAGTGTGGTGGAAGGGATTTTCGGGTGTTTTAATTAGTTTGTAGCTAATTGTTTAGTTTTTGAGGGGTGATTTATTATTATTGACTTTTATGAATGGTAATTATTCCATTACCTTCATTGTGATTTATTTCTATCATCCATTTATCCAAAAAAATAATGAAAAAGTGGGAAAAGGTAGAAAATGAAAAAATTGGGGATGATATTGAAAAATTTAAAATTAATATATTCAAGAATTTTGTCAATGTAAAATATAAAGGTCATGATAATAATTTTGTAATTTTACATTATTATAATCTGATATACCATAAAAAATTAAAAAAATGAATTAGACTAAATATATACAAAAATTTGAAAAAGAAAAATTAAGAATAAATAATTAATTTAAAATGTTTTTGAAACATAGACTATGTTAAAGGGTGATCGATGTACATTTTTTAAGGTAAAATATTAATTTTTCATTCTTTTTTTTCACTTGAATATTCTGGTGACTTTATTTAATAGTTCAACATCCTCTTTTCAACATTTAATTTTGATATTTTTACCCACCCACAAATAGAAACATAATTAACCATCCAAACTTTTCCACAATTAATAAAATTTTTATGTCTCACTATATGCGGAAATAATAATTTTAAAAATCATATTGTCACACATTCACATTACAAGTATTATATTGTCCCTATATTTTATTTATATTGACTTAAGAGTGACATGAAATTCAATGTGAGGTATGTTATGATTTTTGAAATGGAATGACTTCTTAGGATGAATGAATTTAAAATTTTGAGATTAAAATGAAATAGAATTGTTCTTAAAATATTATTGATTATGAGATTCTTTTTTTAATATATCTTTTAAATTTTTAACTTTTTATTTTGGTGTGAAATTTGATTTAGATATTTGACAAGTTCCAAGGAGTGAAATTTTCAATTGCGGGAGTTGAAAAAAAATCACTTGAATATTTTTTTTCATTAACTTTTATTAATCCCAAAAATTTCATATTTTAATAGTAATTGTAATATTAATATTTTTATTAGTAATTTTATATTAATTGAGATAATTACATAATTTTCATGTGTAAATATTTTACATCATATTGATGTATCAGCCATAAAAATATATACACTAATAAAAATCATGATATTAATTTTTTTGGATTTATATCTATTAGGTAATAATTTAAATATACTAGACCAAAATATGAATCCATTATTATGAAGAGCAATTATAGAATGAATATTGGGCCTTGTAATTTGTGCTGATATTGAATAGATTTTGGAGATTGGCCCCAATCTAACAATTGGTTATCCAAAGGAGCTACAAAATCCCAAGAAGATAAAAATGAGCTTATAGATAATTTATTGATTTATTTAACCCTAACATAAATCTTATATACTAGTAATAAATTATTTTTATGTTGTCGTATTGAAATATGAACATCCCGTAGGGAAGAAAATATTTTCAAAGGTAAATACGTAATAAAATCAGATACACAAGACCAAAAAGGATGGTATTTTGTGGGATAATTGGTTGATAAATCTAAAAACTCATCTCAAGAACATAGTCTCAAATTCAATTATTTATGATTCTCACCACACAAAAACTTGTGAAAAACGTAATTTGATATATCATTTCTCACTCACCTAAATATAAAAACTATCTCCCTTTACATTATAATGCTTGGGATATTTTTTCGGCTACTTTGATTATAAGTTGGATTAATACTATTGTTATCATGTTTTATATATTTAATATATTTTATTTTTTCTTAATATATTTAGTTTCATTTTATTATTTTTATCACACCACTATGATCTTTCTTATATCTATGAAAATAGATAACTAACCCGTATTATTGTTTGTGTGCGTGAGAAGTTAGGTTTTGATTTTATTTCTATAAATATTATATTTGGAAAATTAAAATAGTGGTAAAATCTATTTTGGTGTATATTTCACCATACATACTATAAAATTTCATTCTTCTTCTCATTAATTTTTATTCATGTCCTTTATCATCATAGTTTGTAATATGAGTTGTAATGGCACTGTGGTGATGATGTGATCGAGTATTATTTTGCATGAAGAGGTTATGTGTTGGATAATAATAATTCAAAGTGATGATGTAGAGTGATATGGTTTATCTATGAATTTAATGGGATAATGGGATTAAATTATTAATGAAAAATGAATGTATCATTGAGAACTATTTTTAATAGTAATTCCTTATCCCTAAAAGCATTTCTAGTTTTATTTATTTTTTATTTTATGATATTTTTATAATATAAAAAGATATCAAAATTTTATTCAACACTCACATCACTATATTATTTAATATTTATTAATTAATATCTAATAGAAATAGTGATAATATATAATTGGTGTTTGTGAGATGCCCTCTCAGAAGATCACGCCAAGGGGGGTGAACTATAATGCATTCATAAGAAAATAAGAAATTAATATTGAAGGATTTTGTAACACCTAAAAATTTAATGAATTTTGTTTCATATAAATTTAAATTATTTTATGGTATTAATTTCCTACTATACTACGTTATGATATTTTCTAATGAACAACAAAGTTATTTTTAACTATTCATAATAGTTTCGTTAGCTTGCGGTGCATATAACACAATGTTTGGATTGTTTTACAGAATGTGGTGTTCTTTTGATATCTTATGTTACACGCAAGACTATGTTGTAAAAAAAATATACTATTAATCCTGATAGATATGACATATAATTAAGAATGAAGTGAATGAATAATATTAGATGAATAATTAAATTAATTCTTGGAATATAATGTAATTTTAAATGAATATAAAAACAAATAAAATAAATGATATTTATTATTAAATGCTTTTTTCCCCACAAAAGAAAATTTAAGATAATAAATTAAATTAATCACTACTAATGAATAATATTAATGAAATTTATTTGTTTTATATTCAGTTAAATGTTTTTAAATTCATCTAAAATTATTATATCCATAAAATAAGAACAATACCTTTTTTAATCATCAAACGATGTATGTTATAAAAGTTAGATTTTTCACTTTTTAATGGATGATTTTATATTTTAAAAAAAATGGACAATGTAAAAAATTTTACTTTATAAAAATGAAGATATTTTTTAAAATAAAAAATAATAAAAATAATGACTCGGTGAAATTTTTAGATTTTTCTGGAAATTTATTATATTTTAATGAATAATAAAAACTAAATTTTAATTGAAAATGATTATTTTGAATAAATAATTTATAATAAAAATTTTATTTTAAATTTATTTCCAGGACAGAATAAATAAATTATATATCTATTAATCCAATTTTTTCTATTGGAATACTATTTATATTAAATTTAAATATACACACATAGTGATCTATTGTAAATTTTCACATAAAAACACACTTTTTCACCACATCTAGTAGACTATTTGTTAATTAATTATAGAAACTGATGTGATTCAAATTTTTAAAAAAATCATTCCATAATTGGAATAATAAGATCCAAATTAACTATATATATGTGTTTTATTTTTAGAAAATATGAATAATAAACTTAGTAATTTTTATTAACATGGTTAAGGGTAAATCAGGTAACTAAGTGTAAATGTAATATTATAAATATTTCATAATTCCCATAAAACATAATCCAGTTTTTTTGAATGAATATTTTTAATCTATAATAATTAAATTACCTGTTATGTAGCAATTTATGTCTATTTTGTATTATAAACATTAAAATAGTTTTTTTCCAAATAAATGTCAAACAAATAATACTCTTGTTTTCAATATGTAAAAAATTTATAATATATTGTTATCCATGGAATATGTTCAAAATAAAATATTAGTTTAATGTAGAAAACATTTAACATTATAAAGGAATTTTATTTTGAATTAATGATTTATAAAATCAACCTAAGGGTACTGAAATACCAGTTAGAACTGCTCTAAGTGCAAAAAAAGGCTCTTTAGGGGACCCATTAACTCCAGATACAATGGGAGCAGACCAAGCTATGCTTTATGATATGAAACACGATGGATCCTCATCCAACAAGATTCAATCTATTTCTAATATGAGTTTATGCAACTCCTTTTTTGCACTTGCATCCGAAAGTAGTGAGGAGGAAGGAAAAAATTCTGAATATGTGTCTGGCATAGTGGAGATGACGAATGCTATGGATGTTGATCTTCCGGACGATGGAGGTGGTCCTTGGATGCAAGATGGAACATCACGTCCGGGACGTCACCCTAGAGGTAGGGGTGGTAGATCCCCCCACCACAGTATGAGCACTCGTTCCTAAGTGACATGATCTTTTTTTTTGTATTTGGATGTTCCACATTTTCATTCCTGTTCAATAAAGTGGTCTTTGAACCTCAACCTTTATAAACAAATGATTTATAAATAATTATCATATATACTTATAGAATGATGATGCAATAATAATTCAATTAATTAATTAATTGATATTATAAACATTAAAATAAATATATTTTTAATTGATTAAGGATTTTAACAAATTTTATATGTGAATAAGACATTTTGGCTATGTTTTTAAATTTTTATGGAATTTTTCTTATTTAATTGATTTCATTAAAGTCAAATTGACGAATATTTTCAAACAAAAAACTAATAATATTTTATTTGTATAATATTTTATTAAATTATTTAAAAATATTAAAAGTATTAAATATGGACATTTAAATGAGATAATTTCTATAATATACTGAAGTGTTAATTTAGTTTCTAATTGATAATTTATAAGTAAAAAGTAAAACCACTTAATATAGAAAAATTTAAAACAGTTGTTAAAATTAAAATCAGTTAACTAAGGGTTGATCAAATTCATATGGTTTAAAATAACATCAAAACAATTATAAATTATATACAACCTCATAATATCAAATGTTTGAATAAATATCCTTTTTGAGATGTCTTGATTAGGATTGAAATATTTATAAATTATTATTTTGAGAAATTCCAACAGTACCCATCGCCTCTCTTATAAAAGGCATGCTCTTCTTCTCTTTACTTGACACATAAAAACTAATATTTTTGGGTCATGAATAGTCCAAATATCATCCAAAATTCCCTAAATCTATCTTAAAATACGAATGTTGTTTTAAAATCTATCCAAGGAAAACCATGAGTTCAACCCCAGAGGAGACATCTGAAGAAGAGGCAATGTTTGGCAAAGAATTTTTTTTATTTCTTCCTTAAAGAACATAAATTATGTTTTTGAGTTTATATAATAACCTCATTATTTTAAAATTTATGGGATGTTTATTTGTTAATGGTATGTCATAAATATTCACATGATTCTATAAAATTGGATATGAAATCATTGTTCATGTGTATGGTGGACTACAGCCTCACAAACCTATGTCATTTTTTCTTCCATTACATCCATTAATGGTTGTTAATAACTACGTTATTAAAGTTTATATATTATATATATTAATTTTATGATTTTATTAACATTATATAATTATTATGTCGCACAATACTTCATATTTTCCATTTTTTTGGAATATGATAACATTGTTTTTGTGTACGGTGGAATAACTCCTCAATAATAAATATGATTAATTAACACATTACATGGTATCTGTTAATACTAGTTTGATAAAATTAGGTCATATTTGTGAAAAAAAATATTTTTTAAGGATAATTTATCATATACATTTCTAACATTATTCCAACAATAAAATGAAAACAATATCTATGTGTATTTACTAACTACTGTCTCCATGGACTATGTATTTTATTTTTTAAATATTACATTTCTGAATATAAAAAAATGATTATATAATGATTATATATAATAATTATATAATTTTTATCATTCTTTATATGATGAAATATTGATCTATGTAAGAGGAACCATAATAACAAATCATAACATATCTGAAAAAGAAAATAGTTATTACATGAAAAATAACATTAACATGGAAGTGTTCATAAGAGAGTAATATATTATAATCATTACAAAAACATTTATTGGAATTTACATATACATTTTATGATATATATTTCATGTGGTTTATAGTTCAAAAGTTACCAAATCGGTATATGAATTTTGTCTCAATTTCCCATATTTGAGTCGCATGTAATGTTATGAACATATTTTCTTTTATGAGGGGTATATAATTCCCTTTGAATTGTGTTCTTATTAATATACTTATTTTAATGATATTAAAAGTATCATATTATTTAATAGTTTTTTCATTCTTAAACACGTACTCTATTCAATCAATAATTTCTATAAATTATTACATAGTGATTTAAATGATATTATATGAAATTTCAAGGTAAAGGATATAGTAAAGGTTCCATATGGGTTTAAATTCATTATTTATATGTTTTCATGTTTATTTTAAAGGAATTATTTTTCAAAATGTTTAAGTATTTAAATATAATTTTTTAATGTGGAAATATTATTTTTATCAAGAAATGTTTTAAATTGATCTTTTAAAAAATGATTCTATGATGAAATATGATGGGGTTACTCATTAGTTACAATTTATATTATCCAAGGGTAACATTAAAATTATATTTATGGATGGTTTATTTTTTATGAAATTATTTATATGAGTCTTTTTAGATTTCAATGAGATATGTAATGATTAACATATTATGAAAAAAATTATTTTTATGATTTCTGATGTAATGAATGATTTATGATCTTGTGAAACACATATTTATGACTTGATTAAGTGAATTTATTTCCTTATATATCCCTCAAATTAATTGGGTAATTATTTATATATCATGATACATGCATAGATAAAATGGTGGGCGAACACAGTTTAGTAATGTTTTTTTTCCTCAAAGATGGTCTTGAGAGTAAAACATGATTAATATGATGGTATTGGGAGTGAATCTTCAATAATAAGATGTTATTTATAGTTATCCTTGAATAATAATATGTCCTAGTGATTTAATCATTTCGTCTATGATATCCTTGTTCGTGAGCCTTGATTTATATGAGAACCTTTTTATATATATAAGCGTTTGACAAAATTCTATGTCTTGTTTCTATGTTATGCTTCGAGAGTTAATTATTTTGACTCCATTATAATTCATGTATCATGGAATACCAATAATTATTTCATATCTCATGTATATGGTATTTTATATGTAGTTTATTATCTGTAATTGTCAATCTTATCTTCTCAAACCTATATGTTACTATTATGATTACATATCTCCCTTGTTTACCCATATTTAGAATTTGAGCTCTTCCTTCTTTATATTTATTTTTCCCTTGATATGTATAAATTTAAGAAGTATGATATGTAAAAAAGGGTTCTAGTTATGAATATATTAGTGGGATATGATGAATATTTATTTTGAATGAGTTGGTTATACTTAGAAATTTCAATCATCATTAAACTAATATGGTGTTTGAGCATAATTTTCTTTTAAAGGTTGGGGCCAAAGCCTCAATTTATTATTTGAAATAAAATACCTCTTTTTAGACTGGGTAAAGGGATACCCAGTACATATCCCAAAGGCCCAAGGCCAAGTGGCCGGAATACAAGGCTTGAAAGACCATTTTTTGGCCCAAAGGACCCCTCAGTGAACAGTACTACTACAGTACCCGTGCTGCTACAATACCTTCCACAGTACCGCCACCGCTACAGTAACTGCTACAGTCCCTCCACCGCTATAGTGCTTCCTCTGCTACAGTGCCACCGCTGCAACAGTACCTACTGCAGTTCTGCTATAGTACCTGGGAAATTCGCTCCTGCCCGAATTCGATCCTGGGTCTTTTGGATGCCAAGCAGGAGCATGTACCACTACGGTACAGGCTCATTGGCATATCCTTAGGGATATTATATAAAAATGATTCATTGTCTTTCTATAAAAATACATAATCACTATTGATGTTATCATAGAAAATGATTATTAATTCTTTAGAAATTAATATGAGAAATCTATTGTAATATCTCTAAGGATATGTCTAAGTATATGATATAATCATATAATTTTATTTTAGATCATGAATAACATAGTATTAGTCATATTATTTTATATATTGATATTAATTTACCATGATTATGTTGTTTCCCCATTTTTATAAGATGTGAAAACAATATTCTTTTTTGGTTTTATTCAATGGGTTGAACTTGAAGAAACCATTTTAATGATGAATGCAATGGGAAATGCAATGATTATCCTCCATAAAAACCAAATGTTAAGTTATATGGAATGAAAAATATTATATCTATAATCTCACAACCAATGAATCATGTTTCAATTCAAAATGTGTAGAGGAGGGAACTGCCATATGTTTATTCCATCGTGTGTTAATGTCGAAATTATTTTTATTGGTCTTATGATCCCCTAGTTGAAGAAAAATGGATCAGTACCATTTAAAATATATTTTCCATCCATTAGTGATCGAAAAAATAAAAATTTCATTTTGGGTTTTTATTAGTTTGATGTAGAATCAGACTAGATGTTTAATACAATCAAGGATTCAAGGATGCAAGATTAATTTGATTCCATGGATCAGGATGAGGTCACGAACATATTCACCAATATTTATGTTCCTATTGGTATTTATATTAAGATAGAAAAATAGTTCCTTGAGATAAATAAAATGGATGATGAGTATGTTTTTACGTGCGAGGATTATTTTAAAATAATTGAAACATACACTTCGGGTATAATCATCTAACCAAAATGTATGGTTGATGGATTCATCAGTGGCGTAAAAGAAATTACTTTAAGGTCATTAGGAAATAGAGATTGTAGTTTCTTTCAAGAGATTGTATGTGATTCTACAATGGTTTAAATGGAGGTTGGAGTTACATATCAATATCTTGGTTTTGAAAATAAATGGATGATGGATATTAAAGGAAAATATATTAACCATGGAAGAAATAATATGTTCATTAATTTTTTTCAATGTGTGGAATGAAACATAGAGAAAAATGTCTTATGGGGTTATTAAATTTTCTTTGTCTGGGAAATAAGGTTATCGATCAGTTGATTATCAATGTGATGTGAAAAAATTATCTAACGATGTTAATAGAGAGAATTATGCATATAATTCACCCACATAAATCAATGCTTTAATTTTAGAGACATGATAATTTTTTATTCATTTCCAAAATATAAGGGTTAATGATGATGATTGACATTAAAATCCTCCAAAATCTAGTGACAATGGGAAATATAATGAAATTACAATTGGTGATGTAGAGCATGAGAACTATATGGTGGAACGATAATGTGTTTATGTATTTTAATTTATTAATAATGTTTCATAAGTATTATTGTGGTATTATAAAATAATAAAACCTATAAGTATTGGTTCACTATGGTTTTTACATAAGGATTTGAAATCATAATTAGAATGGTACTAGTAACCATGGAAAAATATTTACGTGTTATGGTTATACTTTTTATTAAACAATTAATGGAAAGTTAAACCTTAATATGCATATTATTATGGGACAATAATGACATAAAGATAGGTTAGATACTGATAAAATAAATGGGGTAATACTGATGCCCTCAGAATTGATCAAAATGTGGTTTATGATATCATGGATTTATTTTATAAATTTTTTTATTTTTCTAATAATGAAGGTGTTAATTATTGAAATAATGAATGTTTTCACTAAGAAATTATGATAAATCATGTTTTGACCATGTTTAAAGATAATACATTATAATGGTATTGACATGTTTGGTGTGTGACAAATAATAACCACATAATGAGATATTCGAGATTAATGATAATTTGATTTATCAAATATAGAAACTATATTTTGGATTTCTATTTTGTTTTAATCATTTTGAAGGTTCATAAGGTTAACCATTTATAAAATTTCTTTTTATCATTATTTTTTTAGATATTAATGATTTACAAAAACATATAAAGATTTATTCATATTCTATAACAGGTGTTATCCAATTTTTATGTTAATTATATAAAAAAGGAATGATTTTTCCTTCCATTATGGATCTTATGGACCACTATTTCATTAGTAATACATATTTTTTATCACATTTCATTGAGTAAGATATGAGGCATATGTTTATCAAGGCACAACCAATGGATGTTATTATGCTTATAGAATTTAATGAAATCAAATTAGTACACGTTGTTATGAAAATTAATCAAAAATCAGAATAATATATTGAATCATAAAGTGAATACTAGTACATTAATTTGTGGTGAATCTAATGGTCAATTATATGATAACAGATTTTTTATTTGGTGATACTTACATTTATAATGAATGTTATCTCTATCACTCTTCATTAGAATATTATAGTTGGAATTTTCTTCAATGTTTATGAATTTCGTATCTGAAATTGTTGTCTTAATATAAACCCATGTTATGTGTTGATCAAAATATTTTAATTTATCTATTTTTAAGAGGTCATTTTATTAATCCTTTTTATAGTGTGGGTTTCCCACACATAAATTCAAAAACATACACCATTAATTATTGAAGGGAAATTACAAATTACTAGCACATAATTTATTTTATAATTATTGATCATATTTGAATGGGGCCATATCGATTATAGATTCCAAAAAATAATTCTCAAGATCATAATGTGTTGAAATTATATCTTATATTTTTGTAAATTCACGATCTATCACATGTAATTAACTCAGAGATCGTATTAGTGGAGAAATAACATTATTATGACGAGAAGCCGAAATATATTATAGATCATATATATAAATAAATAACAAATAAGACCACTAACCAGGTTAATGTTTTAGAAATAAAACATCAATTTTAATAACATACAAGGGAACATGAGGAAATGATGAGGTATAAGTATCCAAGTTTATATTTAAATTAATTATAAATTTCCACAAAAAACATCATTAAATGGGTTCAGAAAAGCAACACCTATGTTTTTTTATTAATTTTTATTCAAATAATTTTTTTAATGGAGTGTGTTGAACGATAATGAAATTTATTAATTATTTATACACAAACCCAAGTTAATAATTCCATGCATTAAATCATATATATTATCATTATATAAACAGAATAACTTTTTTTGCTTGTGTAACACACAAGGATGTTTTCCTTCGATAGCATGTATTACATGGAAGACCAATTATTACCGAAGAATAATATACTAGTTATAATGATATTTATCACATAGTTATTGAAAAAATGGGTAATAAAATTTTTAAATAAATTATGATACTAATTCTTATGATACAAATTATTCAAAAATGATGAGAAAAATTAATTGAAAACAATGTAAATGTTTTCTGGGAGAAATTTTTTTATTCCCATAACTTTTTTTATCATAATAAATAAATTTAATAACTATTACTGAATGTAAATAATGAAATTTATATTTATTATATTCAATTTAATGTTTTTATATTCCGAAATTGTTTTATAGGCATAAAATAAGAAAATATCTATTTTTAACATAAAACGTTATATTTTTATAAAAGATGGTTATGTTGACATTCAATGGATGAATTGTTTTAAAACTAAATTTTGAAACATTAATGAAAATTGTATTTTATAATATACATGTTTTTTTGAAATTGGAATGTAAAAATTATCTTAGGGTATATTTTTTGTATTTTTTTGGAAGATTTTAATATTTGGATGAATATTGTAAATAATGAATTCTAATTGAAAATGGACATTTCATATAAGTAATTTATATTTTCAAATTATGTATTACATTGGTTTTAAAGTCACTATAGTTAAATTATTTATCTATTAATTTAATTAATGTCAATGGAATCATTATTATATTGAATTTATATATTCAAACAATGGTAACATTTAAACATTTAAACATTAAAATATTTTTTCTCGCCCCATCTATGTGATTATTTGTTAAACAATTTTACACACTTATGTTTTTTCAAATTATTAAATATTGATTCCAGATATAAAATTATATAGTCAAATTAATCAATCATATCTCATTCATTTTTTTAAAATATGAATATTAAACATAATTATTTATATTACCACAATTAATGGTAAATCAGGTATTTATGATTAATAATAATATTATAAATATTAAAAAATGACACAAAAACTTTATCCAATTATTTTATTACTATATTCCTTCTATAATCATTATTTTAGGTGTTATGATACCATTTTTGTTCATTTGTATGATATAATAAACTTTATAATATTTTATTCAATGAAAAGACAAACTTATCCTACTATTATTTTTGGCAAGTGAATTATTTTTAATATTTTGTAATATATAGGATATGATAAAATGAAAATAGTTATTTTAAAGGTATAAATGTTATATTTATTATTAAAATTAATTTTTTATTTTTAGTGACGAAATAATTATCATAAATAATTACACAATGATGATTTAGTAATTATTCATTGAATGATAATATTAATTTCATTATATTTTAATTTTTAATACAAATATAATTTTAAATAGTTGAGGTGATATATGAATTTAATTGAGAAATATGACATGTTAGGGATATATTAATCTGTATTGTTTAAATATATCTCTTTTATTTTACTTTCATAAAATCTATTTCGTGAATAATGTAAAAATTTACATCGATGATATTTTATGAAAATAATAATTTAATGAAATATTTATGAATAATAACAATATTAAATAAATAAAATGGGGTTAAATTTAGTCTAAAATCCCATTAATATTAAATTTATGGTCTAATTGACACTTTATATGTAAAAATTTCATCGTCTTTCCTTTGAAAATTTTGTTACTGTGGTTAAAATTAAAATGGGTTGACTAAGGGTTAATCATAATTTTTAGGTTTAAAATAATTCAAAATGATTGTCTAAAATATATTGGATGATGATATTATAAACATATAATATATTATTTTTGAATAAATTCTTTTTTTATATATTTGGATTAATATTTAATGTATTATAAATTAATATTCGGATATATTCCAAAAGTGTCTTTAATTTATCATATTAAATAGAACATACTATACAGTTTGTTCCCATTTTCATACCAATTTTTTAAAAAAACCCATATTTAGATATGATCTCAACATCCCAACCTTATTCATTAAATACTTCTTTTCGTCATAATTCCATCCGAGGAATTCATTTAGTGCAGACCAAAAGGTGATACCTGAAGAAAATGAAACATTTATCAATGATCAATATTGTATTATTTATTTTTTAAATCACTTAATTAACTTTTTTCTTGTTTATATAATATCCTATATATATCAGTATAATGATATGTTTTGTTGTTAGGTTTAATATATAAAACATCACAAACATTCATTGAATGGGATACGCAGTCATCGTTCATGTGTACGGTGGACAACCTCATCTAAAAAAATATTCTTAGTTCTTCCATTACCCCCATTAATGCATAGTAATAATGAAGAATTTATATTTTATATATGATATATCTTATTTTTATAATCTTATTATGTTTCCAAAAAATTTTATATCACACATACATTCATTCCTTCCATTTGGTGGTAATATGAAAATGTCATTCGTGTGTAATACAGACTACAACCTCATAAAGTGATATGATTCATTCATGATTTACAAGTAATGTGTTAAGGATTAATTTGATAAAATTTTGTGACATATATATAATAAAAATTATTATTCAATTAAAATATATCATATACTATTGTTTATTTAATCTGACAAGAATATGAAAACATCATTCATTTATAAATACGACCAACTGTCACCATGAATACTATATTTTATTTTCTACTTATAAATTTATTGAATCCCAATAAATTCATATATACTGAATATATAGGATATTTATATCATTTAGAACATTTTTGGGATGATTAAATCATTATCTATTCAATAAGACCAAGAATAAAATGCCAAAAAAAGCTTGAAAAATAAAGTTGTTATTAACAAAAAAATAATATTAACATGGAATTATTAATAATAGTGTAATATAATGGCATAGGTAACTAATATATGGAATTATATACATTAATATGGTTATGTGGGTAATTTATAATATATATATATATATATATATATATTATCTATGGGGTTTTAATGTTTACAAAGTAATTCAAAACTAAATGTAAGATGATTTTTAGTCTCACTTTTATTCCTGCGAGAATTATGTCATATTAACCATTAATTTATATTCTGCAGTTTATATTCTACCCATTAATGTAATATAATATTCATATATATCATTTTATGAGAATTTACAAATTTATATTATTATCTCTCCTTCCTTTGGTTTATTGTTAAATAGTTACCAAATCGGTGAGGGAATTTTATCTAAATAATTTGTTATGTTATGCTCCTATATTATTTTAAAATAATTAAATACAACCATTTGAAATATTTTCTTAAGAATATATTTATTTTCATGATACTATATGTTTTATGTAATATGATTTAATCTCAGTTAAAAATAATTTTTCTTCCATAATAGTGCTTTCTTAAATTTTCTTAAAATCTTTTTAAATAATATATTATGTATTTTCAAAAAAGTGATTTAAAATATTTTCAAATTTAGATTAAATTATTAATTTATTTGTTTTAAAATTTATTTAATTGAAAAAAATTTATTTTATTTTATTTTAAAAGTATTTTCAATGTGGAAAGGATATTTTCCCCAATAAAAAATGAAAAAATATCATTTTAAATAAATTTATATTAAAGAATAAAACAATTGGTTTTAATCATTTCTTATCATGGATAAGACCCCATAATAAATTTAATATTATTTATATGAATGGTTCATGATTTGATAGCATGATTTTAAAGAATATCATTTCTTTTTAATGAGATATTTTATGATGAAATGTATATGAAAACAATTTATGTTCTTGATTTTTGAGGTGATGAATGCTTTATGGTCTTATAAAACATATATGAATAAAAACAAATTCTTTATAAAGGTTATCATAATTTATGATTTATATATCAATTAATTTAAATTAATATCATTTTAATTAATGTCCCACTAAATTGAATTATATATCTAATTTATAGATAATTGTGAAGTCACACTAAACATTTTAATGGGGGAAATTGTTCTTACTGAAATCAGACTTTGAGTAATGAAATATAATGAAATAATAGAATTCATTAATATATGTATCATATCCTTACTTTGTTTTTTTACTATGTTGTTTTTTACTATGTTTACAAAGTGATTTCATTGTGAGTTTATTATTATAAATGCTCTATGTTTTAATTTATTTAATCATTGCTTCATATATTCATTATCAAATAGATTCTAGGGATATTCATCTGTATTTTTTCAAATCATTTGTATTTTATGAGGTTCTATGATTAGAAGAATACTATATTATGAACATTTATGTTTGATGAATTCATAGGTGTGAGATTTTTTGTTAATAGTTTTGATCATGTTGGATCTTACAGATAAAGAAACCTTATTCTGAGAGGATTTTTTAGTAATTTATAAGAAAATTACGTCTATATTTCCAAGGTTTTTTCGTTGTAATTTTAGGCATGAAACATATATTTTCTTATAGTTTTGTTGTAAAAGTTTAGAATATTGATATTGAATACCACATTTCTTTCTAAAAAACCCTCTTCAACATTAGTATATAATCAATGACTTCTATTAGTGGGAACTGTTTGTAAAAAAAATTTCTAAAGGATTATTTGGACATTAATCTAATACTATATATTTTATTTTACACTGTTCTTATATAATTTTCTAATTGAATTTTATATATCTTGGAATATATTTTTTATATTTTGGATGTTTCATGTCTACTCTATTATTATCATTGGATTCAAATGATTTTTTTTAAAAAAATTACCTTCCAACTAATTTACATTTTTCATTGGAAATATTTAAATTTCAATTTATTATTATAATTTATTCAACCCATATTAATGAATTATAACTGTTTTATCTAGGACCAAACATGGTGCGAGATTTAGTATCTATAAATTTTTTTAAAGACTTTGTATCATAATAGATATAAATATAGATTTCTAATATACATCGCACCAATTAAAGTCTATATATAATTCTTATAATACTCATGGTATCAGTCAAATCATTCATACCATGATTTATTTTTATTCGTTTAAACTAAATTCTTTATTTATGAAATTTCATTTACATTAATATATGGTTGGATTACCAATTATAAAATTATAATACATATATTTGATTCATAATTCAATTTTTATAGAGCTAACTATAAATACTAAAGATTTTAGAAAAAAAATATTTTGATTAACATAGGATGGGATTATTATCAAATGATGACTATAAATTGAAAATTATTAGTGAAACAAATTTATTTCTATAAAATAGAAGAAAACATATAATGTCATGAAAATTATGAATACTAAAATACATTGTTATTTTCCATGGTGAGGAACATATATAGTTAGATGTCTTCATGTGTGATAAATATTAATTGGGGTAAATTGGGAATTAAACATTTCCAAATGTATAAAGTCGTGATGGCTAGTTCATATATTCATATATATGGAAATCAAATATTTTAATTTCATCTTGGTGAATAACTGGCACAGATAAATCAAAGGATTATGATGATAAATAATGGGATGAAATCTATTATAGAATATGAAATTACGGATGAGTAACTAGTTGAAAGTATTAATCATATTCGTTTGAAAAAATGAGAATCATTATAGTAGACACAGATGACACAATATATCTTATGAATCTTAATTTGGAGGATTTATTCATATAATTAACTAATTATGATAATATTTTAAAACATGATGTAAAAAATGAAAAGAGAAATGAAGTTAAATTTTCTATAAATTTTTGAGTGATAAATTTCAGATTTTATTCCTTAAATTTTAATACAACATAGGTAACATTTGAACACAATTTAGATGATACTAGTATTGTGTAAATTAGTGAAGGTAAACCATTTCATCTTTCAAGATGAATGAATAGGATTATTGAAAATAATTACTTCTAAAAAGATCATTGAAAGAAAAAAAAGAAATATGAAAAGAAATATTTTTCATATGTTATCTATTTTGATTTTAAGAAACCATGACACATCATTCCTAAATATTTTATGCTGAAATGGATGGACAAATAATCTATAAAATTCTATAAATGGAATAGAAGAACATATTTTACGAGACATATGAACACATGTAGTTCATGTGATGTTCCATATTTTAATAACATGGATTAATTTATTAATAATAACTAGAAGATATTATGTTTGTATTTAAAGGATCCTAGTAATTTATTATTATACATAATAAATGTAACTCTTAAATACCATAGAAATTAATCTTCTGACTTTTGTTTTTCATTTATTTTCGATGAAAGGATGGTACATAATGATTTGAAGAGATATCTTGATATGTGAATTACATAGATAATAAATAAATATTATGAATGATTATGATTTTTCTAGGTATTATTTTTATACACCTAATAATAATATTTCAAAACTAGTATTAATGATAAATAAAAAATTTATTTTTGTTTCAACTCTGGATGATATGAAAATCGATGTGAGACTAGTTTGAAGTAAAAAAGTCAAAAAAATATTATTTATAAATATTTTTATGATATGATGAATTTTGATAATAAGTTTATTTATTTAAAAAATTCACAAACATATTTAATCAGTGGGTTTATATAAAAAAATTGCAATTTATAGTATAAATATTTTCCAACAAATTGTGAACACATTTTCTATAAGGGACAAATGGGAGGTCATTGTAGAATTCATTGTTCCACTATAAAGATTATTATATTAATGATTTTTTTAATTATGATTATTGTATTTGTATACCATTACAATTATATTTCAATTCCCATACCGTGGGATTATTAGAAAGTACCATAAAACATTTGATGTACTTTATGTATCTTACTGAGACACGCCACACTCTGGTAAATTTTTATGATGTTTTTGTTCCTTTTGAAATATTTTACATTCATTTGGACATGCATGTATTCATTCAAAGGTCATTCGCAATGAACATATCATTCATAGAGGGTTACATGTTTAGAATATAAACTCATTACCTTCCATTAGTATATCATTCAAGATAGAATATAGTTTCGTAAAGGTTGTTTCACAACATTCTTTTGCATCTGTTTAATTGTATAAATTCATTATGGTCGTTAATGGTATAAATTTTTAACTAAATAATAAAATTATTTCTTTGAAAAACAAATTAACCTCTAAAAATGTATTAGATGATCAGGAATTACATCATCAACTATAATTTAATTTCCTCAATAATATCTTTCTAATTGTTTTGAACTGTAATAATATATTTGATAAAATATATACTTTTTAACACATGTAACCATATCATAATATCAAAAAATTTATTTTTATCCTAATCACTAGATATGTTCTATTATTCCCCATGTATTGTCCATCATCTATAACATAAATCTATTCTATGATAGATCAAGTGTTCTTCCAAAACTGTGGGACTAATTAGACTTGAAAAATATCAATGTAAACATGAACAAAGAATTTGAGAGGGGTTTTATGTAAAATATTTTTCAAAAAATTTTAAATCCTTCACCCCATTCTCTTTCAATTTTTCAGATGATTGGATTCCATCAATTTTTTATATCCATCAAATATGATTATGTAATATTAATGATAAAATGAATAAATAAATATATAGATAGTATGATCGTAGAACCCTAAAAGTATATTCATTATACATATACACATATATTTATTATGGTTGAAATAAAATTTCATTGCATAAATTAATCATGGTATATATAACTAAAAGAATTATTCAAATTTAATGTATTGTAACACATGTTGTTTCACATGTTGTCAAATATCATTATTTATTTATTTTTAAATGGATTCATTGAAGGTGAAAATTTACTCATGATCAATATCAATGTTCATAAGAAACCTATATGTTTGTAAAAATAGATATGTTTTAGAGTATATATAATAATATTTCAATATCAAAAAAATATACCAAAACAACCTATATATATTTAAAAATGTTTCTGAAATGTTCAATAAATATGAAATTGTTGAATATTGGAAATCGATGTTACAATAGTGAAAACCAGTTAGTTGATTACAATATATGAATCATATTTGTAAACATATGTTATATATTAAATTAAAACAAAAATATTTTCATTTTAATCTCACTTTATAATTTAAAAAAATGAGTTTTGTTTTTAATATGACCCTAACTATAATGATATAGGAATGAATTTTCATTCATCAATTTTGGAATGAACTTTTCATCATTTTTTCAGTAATATATATATGTGAGATATTTGTATTATTCAAACATTATACATTATATTGTTGTTATTAAACATACTATTGAGAAGTTTATTTAATTATGCTATTTGATGATGCATTTGAGGGAGGAAAATGACAGAATTTCATTATGTTATCTTTTATTTTCATGAATTTAATCTTAAGAGATAAAAAACCACAATGAATAATTTATTTTCAAAACTAAAAATACTAAACTAAATGACCAACATAAAATATGAAAAATTCCATACTATTGATCACAACATTACTATTTGAGTGGAGGTGTATGTGTATAGGAATATTATAAAACAAATTCATGATCTCAAGAAGAAGAAATGATTAAAACATATATTATTGAGTAAAGGATATTCATTTCTATGTGAGGTAGGTAATCATGTGAATATATTGATCAATTTATTTGATTCAAATTTCATGAGAATAATGAAAATGGAATTCAAATATTAAAATAAGAAAGTTGAGAATATAATTGAATATTAGTACTCATTTCCATTTTTTATTTAATTGGCATGAGTTTTTATTAAACCTAATTTTCTTTATGGATTGGAATGGAATGTATGTGTAGAAATTCAAAAATGTTAAATTGATGACTTTCTAATTTATTTATATTTCGAAATATACACTGATATTTTTGTACATAAATGAAATTATCATATTTTTAGTGTTTTAGAGTATTTTGGGGTTAAATTGTTCAATGAATTAATTTTATGATTTATATAGTTTAATTAATATATGAATTAATTTTGGAATAATCCTACACATTAAATTGAGATTTTTCATAGCTATTTAGGTGTAATGTAAATGTATATATGATTTACTATGAATTTCCTGAGTTGTGGATGAAAAAAATTGTAAATCTACATTCTTTGGTCATGAATGAAATATTTTGTCAACTCATATCATATTTAACACACTCCAAAAATTTATTTGATATCTAATAAAATTTACAATGATCTTGTGGGAATAAAGGAAAGTTAAAATTAAATATCAACACGAACACGTGAAATATCATTAGAGATTCCTTATAAAGATCATCTGAATTTCAGACACTCATTTTTTAGATTCGATTTATCCAAATCAATCAACACTTACTGCAGCAGATATTCAATTTCATAAGACCATGAATACGGAATAGGGAATGATCGATGTGATAGTGTTCTTTTATAATGAGGGTGAACAATTTTATCAACTCTTACTAAAAAAGAACTCACAAAATACCATTTTATCAGTTTTAAAAATATATGTGTTGAGAAAAAAACTACTAGAGGATCTTTCTAGATAGATAAATCCATACATTTATTAACAATAACAAGAAATAATATAAGTCATATATCCCAACACATATGGTTTAGCACTAATTAAATTCACATTTATCATTTATTAACGTACATTGAAAAAAATTGTAAATAAATAAATTAAAATGAAAAAATTAATAATATTAATTATAAAAATAATAGAAATATAAAAAATGATTTATACTAACTATTTAAATTATTGAACATATTAAAAATTCATTTAAATAAATAAATTAAAAAAATTAAAAAAATATTTATGAATTTTAAAACATAATAAATAATTATATACAAATAATTATTAAACAATTGGTATTTATAAAAATAATAAGAATAAATAAATAATATAGATTGAATAAATATTAAAAATTAATAAGTAAATATGAATAAATTAAAAAAATTTATTAAAATTGAATTCATAACAGTAACTATATAAACTAAAACATAGGGAAAATGTATAAAAACTAGTAAATAAGTATTATTAATGTAATAAATAAAAAAGTATTAAAAATGAATAATATTGAATATTATTAATTGGGCAATGTGAATTATAAATTTGGAAGTCCAAAACCACAATCCTAATAAAATTTAATAAAAAATATACACACGTTCATAGTTGAATATTACATAGTAAAAATACCAATATAATCCACAAATTGTAGATATCCAAAAGAAATTCTTCAACTACCATCATTACCCTGATTAGGATCCATATAAGTTGAAATTACATCCCAGGATGAAATATATCATTTCATTTTTTCCACCATCCAGGAAAACCCATAGTTCATTAGTAGTCATATTCTAAATTCCTTATAAGAATCATCCTTATCATACAAGCCATTAAACTGAGTAGCCATCTAGTCAGTGAAGTTCCCATGATCAGGTAACAACTGGATAAACATTAGTGATCACCAATAAAAAGTTGAAAATAATGGAATTCTATATCCCGGTTTGTGTAACCATCAACATTAATATCCTCTCACAAATTCTATAAGTACCTAAAATTATGTAAACATACTCCATTTAAACTTCATTAGGAGCATTTTATCTACAGTATGTCACTAAAATAATTTTTTGCATCCACACCTCAACATTAATTAAAGTCCCATCTAATCAAAGTGTCTAAATTGTTTTTATAGTAATGTGTCTATGTACCAATAAATGGATAATATAATCACTACCCATTAGAACAGTTCAAGATAGCAAAATTATCCAAGTCTAAAACATAAAATCTAAAAGATATTTCTTCCGACGAAAAATACTATCATTCATAGGTAAAGCCTATAAAATCTAGATCTAATAGATTTTTCTCCAACATTAATTTTTTAAATCATATGATTCTATGAAATACGATCGGTATCAAGGATTATCAAAAGATCATTAAACTTATTATAATAGGATGTATCTTATTCTTCTATCGATTTGAAAAAATACTTAAGGTTTCCTGCTTTTATTTGAAGAGTATTGTTCATTTTATCATTTATCTACCCAATAGATAGCAATAGAATAATTCTTACCCTAACACTTGAGGATCTTGTAGACAATTATTTTTTTATATTTGAGTCATCTTTTCACTTATTTTATGTATTTAGTTTAAAAGAGAGTTACCCTCAAACATTCCATATTTTTTTCATACCTTTGATGGATGTAGTGTAATAATATACATCATTATTTTCAATACATTCATAATGGTTTAGTTTGTTTGAATGAGATTAAAAATTATCATTTACTATGTTCTCCTAATGGGTTCCATTTTCTATTTGTTCTTCACCATCTTGATTTCCACCAATATTGTAATGGTTATCCAGTTGATTATACAAAGAATACTATCATTAGAGTTCATTAGACCACCATTCTATTTTTTATAGGTATACCCTGATTTTAAACATCCCATGTTATTTATAGACCACATGGAGAATAAATTTAAATCAAATCTAAAATGTTACACTCAATGGAAATCAATAAAATAGAGACATGGGAAGGGACAACATCATGACTCCAATTAATTTTATTCTTATCCAAACAGAAATGTGAACTCATGGAATGATCAAATTTAAGAACATACTTCCACACCATTCATTTTATTGTTAATATTTATTATAGTACACATCCTCATGGTAACGATTATTTGAAAAAGTGTATTTCCAGAGCTATTGAGTCGGTAAAACATAACATTGCACCCAATATTTTTGCAAACATTACAAAATTCATGTAGCTTCTCATACACATATTTCTTGTTATAGTTATCATCATCTGTATATAAATCTACCTTATAAATGAGGGATGTAGGTAAATCATCCTAAACTAAAATATAATCATGATGCCAAAATAGGGAATTATCAGTTTCCCTATAAAATTTAGAGGGGAATTCAACCGATGAGGAAATATCTTTTAGATTCAGAAGAACCCAATATATCAAACAATGTCCAAATAAATCATACCCATACCCATGCTAGTGTGATTTGGGTTTCGAATGGGATGAATGATGAATCCCATTCTAAAAGAAGTAGTGTAACAAGTTACAAACATATTAAAAATATAAAAATTTAAAAGACAATAATTAATAAACTTTATAAAAATAAATTAAACATAATTTAAATATAGAAACATAGTAAATAAATATGTATAAATAAATACTAAAAATGATCAAATTACAAAAACTATGAAAATTATTAAATATTTAAAATGAATAGTTTTTATTAATTTGAAATATTATTAAATATAAAGAAAAAAAGTTTAACAGATTAGAAATACCTTGTATAAAATGAATTAATGAAATCAATTACCTGAAATATAAAGACATAACAAATGATGGAAATTTAATAAATATAATATATAAATAATATAAATAACAACTCAATTGAAATGAAATAAATTTATTATTTAAGTTGTAAAAATATTAAAAATATTAAATCAAATAAATTATATATATATATATATATCAACAATAAAAAAATATGTCATCATAGAAAAAAATTTTGAATAGTAATTAATAATATAAATTATAAACTAATTGAAAATATTAAGTATTAGTAAATTAACATGCATTAATAAATATTAAATACAATGTTCCAAAAATATTAAATATTAAAAAATATTAAAAATGAATAAATAAAAATAAATGACAGAATATTACAAAATAATAAATTAAATAGAACAAATTAGAAAAAATATTTAAAAAATGGTATTCATAAAATTAATTACATAAATTTAAAAACATATAAAAATAAATAAAAATGAATAAATAAATTGTATTTATTACATAAATATTAAAATATTTAAATCTGATTTATATTGACTATAAAATATCATAAAATTGTAATTCATTTATAAAATACAATTATATAAATATGAAAAATTAAAAAAAATAAAATTTAATCAATACAAATAAATAATAAATAATTATATAATTTAAAAACATGTTGAAAATATTAAAACATTGTAATTTAAAAGTTATAAATTTCAAAAAATCATTAATTTAAAATAGAATTAAAAATAGATATATTTTAAAATGAAAAAGTTATATTAAATTATAGAATATTAGAAAAGAATAATTTTTTTTGAATTAATCTAAACAAATATATTAAAATGATGAATTTATAAAATTAACTTTATGAATTGAAATCACACATAAAAATTAATTAAAATGAATGAATGAATAATATTATTATTTATAAGTCTAAATATATGTATTAAATTGATTGTAAACAAAAAATAAAAGTAGTTCTAAACCTTTAAAAGTTTTCATAATAATTAAAAAATATATTATTTAATTGAATGTATAAATATTTTAAAATGTATAAATAACAATCAAAATTCAATATATTATAAATAAATTAAATAAAAATGAATAAATTAAAAGAAAATATTAGAAATGAACAAATATATAAAATGAATAAAAAATATTAAAGGAATAAATATGACGAAACATAGACACATACATATGAATAGACCTTGAGATACACATATTTATACACATTCATGTATACATACATACACGTACATGCACACACACACACACACACATTCATATAGATATGTATACATGCATGCATTCTTGTACACATACAAGTATGTATACACATACACATATTTGTAAATATACACATACACATACGTAAAATTATATACATGTGAATGCACATACATACATATACCATATAGACATAAATAAACCTACACATACACATATACAGAAAAAAGACATACACACAAACATATATATAGATATACATGTGCACACACATACACACATATAAAATTAAGAACACATAGACACACACACACACACATACAAATACACATACTCAAACACATACACAAACACACATACACACACACACACACACACACACACATACATATATATACAGAAATAGAAACATATACAAATACATGTAAACACATAAAAATCCATACACATAGACATACATGAACACATATAAGTATGCATACGGGCACACATACATGTATGCATACATGCATAAAAATGTGAACGCATAAAACCACACACATGTAAACACAAACACAAAATCAAACACATACAAAAACAAAAACACATACACATACACATACACATACACATACACATACACATACACATACACATACACATACACATACACATACACATACACATACACAAACACAAACACATACACATAATCATAATCATACACATACTGATACACATTCACATACCGATACACATACAAATACACATACAAATACACATACACATATACATACCCCTACACATACACATACACTAACAAATACACATACACATACACATAAATATACACATATATATACACATACACATACACATGTACATATACATACACATACACATACACATACACATACTCAAACACTTACACATAAAAATACCCAGACTCGTGCACATACACATGTATATCCACATACACATCCATATCCACATCCACATCTACATGCACATAAAAATATATTTATGATGAGTCAAATAGTCCCTTATATAATAAAATATTTATTATTTGGTGATATTTAATTTTAGAAGGACCTTTTTCTTTATCACACTCCATTAGGACTTGATACATGGAATTATCTTCGATGTCTATGTTTTCAGTATCTATTAATGTTATCCTATTATAAATCCATGTTATGTTTTAATCAACATATTTTATTTATTTCAATTTCTATGTGGATGTTTTATTAAACCTTTTTACAATGTGGGTTTCCCACATATAAATTCTCAAACATAGAAAATTAAATTTTGAAGGTAAATTTTAAATTACAAGCACACAAATTCCTTTATAATTTCTTATCATATCTGAATGGTAACATATTGATTAGAGCTTCCAAAAAATCATTCTCAAGATCATAATTAGTTCCATAGATATCTTCAATGTACTTTCAAACATGATCTATAACATATTCTGAACATAGAGGTCATGCCGCTAGAGAAATAAAATTGTTATGAACACAAAATAGAAGAAATTATGGATCATAAAGATGAATTTATATAAATTAAGTCTACTGATGAGGATAATGTTTTATAAAGAATCCTATAATTTTATGAACCTACAAGGGAACATGAGTAAAAGATGATGTATAAGTATCCTGATTTATTTTTAAATTAATTATGAATTTTGACATAAAAAATCTTTTTAATGGTTTTAAAATGTAATGCCCAATGTTTTTTTGAAATAATTATATTTTCAATTATATATTAAATTTTTAATAGATTGTGAGGAATGCTATTTAAATTTATTCATTAATTAATGCCACTTCAAGATATTATTTAACTACATTAAACATGTATATTTTATTTATAGAGACACAACACAATGTTTGTCTTGTGTAACATGAAATGATGATTTCCTTTGATAGCTTGTGTAACACGTAGGACCAAGTACTACCGAACAACATTATACTAGTAATGACGATATTTATCACATAGTTATTTAAATAATTACAATTACAAAAAATAAATAAATTATGAAACTAATTATTTTGATACAAATTTAATAAAAATGATGCGAAAGAAATTGAAAATACAGATTGAGTGTTTTGTAAAAAAAGTATTCTTATGAAATAATTTTATCATAATGAATAAAATTAATATCTATTAAGGAAAAACATAATGATGTTTATATTCTATATATTCAATTAATTTTTTTAATTACAAATTTATTTTATTGGCATAAAAAAATAAAAAATACTATTTTAAATAGAAATGATGAATTTTTCCAAAATTTGGTTTTGTTTCCTTTTCAAAAAAGAATTTTATTAAACCAATATCTTGAAATTTTATTAAATTTCTTATATTATAAAAGACATATTTTTTGACATTGGAATGTAATAATTATCCTAGTGCATATTTTTTGTATTTTTTGGAAGAATTTCATCTTCTGATGAATATTGAAAAAAATGAATATTAATTAAAAATGGACTTTTCATTTAAATAACTTATATTTTTAAATATACATAAAATCGTTTATAAAGTCACAATTGTTAAATTATTTGTCAATTAATAAAATTTATGTAATTGGAATCATTATTGTATAGAATTTAGATATTCAAACATAGTGAACTTTTAAACATTTTCACATTAAAAATATGTTTTCTCACCCAGTCTACATCCTTAAATTTTAATCAATTTTACACACTTATGTTAATTGACATTTATAGAAATTGATTCCAAATTTAAAATCATATGGTTTGAATTATTCAATTATATCCCATTCTTTTTTACAATATTAATAATAACTTAATTACTTATATTACCACGATTAATGGTAAATCAGGTAATTATGAGTTATGATAATATTATAAATATTACAAAATGATACTAAAATATTATCCAATTTTTATCAGTTTTTTTTCGATAATCAATAATTTATTGGTTATGTGACAATTTGTGCTCATTTGTATGATATAATAAAATTTATAATATTTTCTTCAATGAAACGTAAAACTTTTCATACTCTTATTTTTGAAAAGTAAAATATTTTTAATATGTTGTAATATATAGGATATGATAAAATAAAAATATTAATTTAAAAGGTATAACAATAATATTTTTATGAAAATTTAATTTTTATTTTTTTGTGAAAAATAATAATTTTCATAAATAATTATATGATGATGAAGTAATTATTCAATTAATTAAAAGATTAATTTAATTATATTAAAAAAATTAATAGAAATAAAATATTAAATAATTTACGTGATACATGAATTTAATTGGTTAATAGGACTTGTTTGGGGTATATTAATTTTTTTGGTTGAACTATATCTTGTTGATTTGATCTTCATAATGTCAATGTACTGAATAGTGTAAAAATTGAAACTAATGATATTTTATAAAAAAAAATTTAAATTTTTTATAAATAATAATAATAATATACAAAAAAGGGTTTAAATTTGGTATAATATACCATAAACATTCCATTTATGGTTTAATTGACTCTTTATATGAATAATATGCATTGTCTAGGCATTGAAAATATTGTTACTGTAGTAAAAATTAAAATGAGTTAACATAGGTTGAATCAAAATGTTATGTTTTAAAATAAAACAAGAAAATTTCCAAAATATATTGGTCTATTATATTGAAAAAATATTACATATTATTTATTAATACATTTACACTTTTATAAATTAGGATTTAAATTTAATTTCTTATAAATTATTCTTTTTATATATTCCAAAAGTGTCCATACCCACTCTTATTAAAGGAATCATTTTTAACTCTATATTCACATTTAAAAACCATTTATTCTTTGGAAAAACCTTATTAAAATATCATCTCAAAATCCATACATACTTTTTGAAATAATTATTTTGGTCATAATTCCAACCAACGAATTCATTTGGTGCAGACTAAAAGGTGATACCTGAATAAAAGGTAACATCCATCAGTGAACATTTCTATATTATTTATTCATGAAATCACATAGTTTTTTTATTTTATATTTAAATAATATAACTAATATATCAATATAATGATATGTTTTTATGTTATGTTTATCGACTAAAAATTCACAAACATTCATTGAATGGGATATACAATAATCATTCATGTGTACGGATTACTGCCTCATCTGTAACCAATGTATTTCGTTCTTCCATTACAACCATTAATGTATAGAAATAAAGAACAATTTAGATATTATATATGATATATTTTATTTTCATTATGTTTAATTGATTCCTAAATTTTTATATCACACATAAATCCATGCCTTCCATTTTGTGGGAATAAGAAAATGTTGTTCATGTGTACTGCGGACTACAGCCGTAGGAAGTGATTTGATTAATTCATGATTTACATGTTATGTATAAATGATTGGTTTGAAAAAATTATGTGATATATATTAATAAAAAAATTTATTTAATTATAAAAAATAATATACCATTCTTTATTTAATCTGAAAAGAAAATGAAATCATCATTCAAGTATTAATTCGACAAACTATCACCCTGAATACTGTATTTTATTTTCAACATATTAATTTTTTTAACCATCAAAAATTCATATATATAAAATATATATTATATTTATATCATTTTTATCCTTTTAGGGATGATTAAATCATGATATAATCAACAGGACCAAGAATAAAATGTCAAAATATGTCTAAAAAATAAGGTAGTTATTAAGTCTAAAATAACATGTACATGGAATTATTAATAATAGTGTAGCATAATGTCATAAGTAAATAATATATTGGATAATATAAATTAATATGGTTATGTGGTAAATGTATAATATATATATATATATATATATATATATATTCTCCATGGGGTTTTAACATGTACAACGGAAGTCAAGAATTAATGTAAGCAAATTTTTAGACTCATTTTTATTATTGTGAGACTTATGTCATATTAAATAATCATTTATAATTTGTGGTTTATATATGACACAGTAATATAATATTATATTCATATATGTTATTTTATGGTAATTTACATCTCTACTTTATGATATATCTTTCTTTTGTTTTATGGTTCTATAGTTACCAAATCGTTACAGGAATATTGTCTCAATGATCACATGTTATGTAATCACCTATATTCTATTAAAATAAATATATATTTATATTTTACATGTTGAATTATGAATATATTTATTGTCATGTTATTATATGTTTCATGTAATCTGATTTTATCATGAATAGATATCTTTTTTCTTTCAAAATTTTGTGTTCTAATTTTTTTTATAAATCCTTTTAAATGATATTTTATGTAGTTTCAAGGAAAATGGTCTAAAATATGTTTAAAATTGATTTAAAATATTCTTTTATTTGTTTTAAAGGTTATTTCATGAAAAAAGGTTTCTAATTTTATATTATTTTAAAATATTATTCAATGTGGAATGTATATTTTTCTCAATAAATGTTTTAAAATTGTCATTCTTATTCATTTTATACTAAAGTATAAATCTTTTGGTGTTACTCATTTGTTATTGGGGATATGATTTAATGTTAAAATTAATATTATTTATATGAATGGTTCATGTTTTTATATCATGATTTTAACTAGTCTCATTACTTTTTAATTATATATTGTATGATTAATTATATATGTGAACAACTTATTTCCTTGATTTATGATGTGATGAATGATTTAAAATCTTATGAAACATATATGAATTATTTTATTATATGAAATCGGGGACCTGAATATCCCTACAATTCGTTGAGAAATGAAGTATATCTCATGAGATTTATCTAGATGAAATGGGGTGTGAACCCGGATTAGGAAATTAATTTTTCCACTAAGATTATCATGTGAGTGATCCTTGACTTCTAAGATGGTCTTAAGAGTTATCATTGAATAATAATATAGTATTGGTAGTGATCCTTGACTAATAATATGTTTTGTTGATTGAACCTCATCCATTAAGATTTTCATGGTTTCGATTCTGGAAAAAAATTTAAATCATTGTTAATATTTATGTGTCTTCCACAATTTCATGTCTTTATACTATGTTATGCTTTCATTGTTAATGATTTTAACTTCATTATGATTCATGGTTAATTAACAACCAATATTTCTATCATGAATCATGTATGTGATATTTTATATTTTGGGTACGATCATTAAATGTTATGATTATGTTCTCATACTCTTATTTTCATGTTGTGCTTATGATCCTCCCTTCTTTAATCTAACTACAAATGTAAAATCATAGTTAAATATATTTATTTTTTCCAGGAAGAAAATAAATTGATTAATTATGAATTGAAAAAAATGGTTCTAGTTTTTAATACCTGAGTGTGATGTGTGATGATATATTATGATCCTATTTTTTATCATTATATGTTTCAAAAGGTATTAAACTAATATAGTTTTTGGGTGTGTGGTAATGTAATGTATTAAATATTCTGAATATTTTATGTAATGTCATTGTATGAAATTAATCAGTAATTAACAAATTTACCTAAATTTCCTCCCTTAAAATTGACTAAATAATATGAAATAATTATAAATAAATACAATACATGAATGATATTATATGGATTATTCTCTAAAAAATTATTTAATAGAACCTCTCATTTGGTTATATCCTTCAACATGTAATGACCATTTAAAGAAATTTATGTAAAGCAATTGGGAGAATTAATGTTGTTGATATTTACAAGATAGATAATGCTAAATCAGTCCATGGTGAGAAAAGAAAGGTGAAATTTGGTGAATTATAACTTAGGAAAAAGATTAATGATTAATAAGAATAAGAATAATAATTCTAGAATGATGGAGTTATTGACTTACTTTCCTATGATGACATCATCCAAATCCATTATATTGAAAAACCAAATCCCATTCCTTGTTTATGTTAGAACAATTAATGATTTTTTTTATCTATTGATATAATGAATTATATTTTGATTCGATGTCACAATTAACTGAATTATACATCTAATTTTTAGATAATCATGAAGTCACACTGAACATTTTAAGGAGAGAAATATACCGTATTTAACTCATACCTTGAGTAATGATATATAATGGAAAAATATAATTCATTAATTTATGTATCATATCCTTAATTGTTTTTCCATTGTGTTTTTTCAAGTGAGTATACATAGTTAGTTAATTGTGATTTTATTATTATAAATTCTCTATATTATAATTTTTTTAGTCAATGCTTAATATATTTGTTTTCGATGTGATTATTGGGATATGACTCTGACTTTTTCAAATAATTTGTTATTGATGAAGTTCTATAATTAGAAACCAAACTTATTGTGGACATTTATGTTTGATGAAGTCCATGGTGTGGGAGTTGATGTAAATAGTACTGATCAAGTAGAATCTATTAGATAAAGCAACCTTATTCTAAGAGTATTATTGATGAATATCTATGAAAATAAAATGTATATTTAATTTTTTATTTCAATTTAATTTTTGGCACGAAACATATGTTTTTTAATAGGTTTGTTGTAAATGTTCTGAATATTGATATTAAATACCATGGTTTTAGTTATAAAACCACCCTCCACAATAGAATAAAATAAATGGGTTCCTGTAGTGGAAACTATTTGTAAAAACATTCATTAAATGATTCATTGGACTATTATATAACACTGTATAATTCATATTATACTATTATTATATTAGATTCGAATTGGATTATATATATATCGGCATATTTGTTTTACATTTTGGGGTTGTTTTCTACTTTGTTATTATCTTTGTTGTGCAAGGATTTATTCAAAAAAATTACCTTCCAAACAATTAACATTATTGACTGAAAAAAAATTTATGTTGGATTTAGGATGTCAATGTACGCACCACCTATTAAAGCATTATACTTGTATTATCTTACGCAAAACATGGTGAAGGATATAATATCTATGATTTTTTTTCTAGACTTCGTATCTGATTTAATATCTACATTGATCTCTAATATATTTTTTATCAATTAATGTTTCTATATCATTTTTCGGATACAGTTTGTATCAGTGAAATCATTCATAACATGGTATATATTTATTCCTATAATATTATTATTTTAAATAGAAATTTACCTTTTCATTAATCTATGGTAGGAATACCGATTATAAAATTAAAAAACTTATATTTTATTTATATTTATATTAACATGTATCTGAAAATAAATACTAAGATATTAGAAAAAATATTTTTAACTAACATCGGATGGGATCAGTATCAAATGATGACCTGAAATTAAAAATAATTAGAGAAATAAATTTAATTTTTTAATAAAGAATAAAGGACAAAATATCATGAATATTATAAAGACTAGAATACTTTTTTTATTTTCCATGGTGAGGATCATATATAGTTAAATTTCTCCATTCATGATGAATATTAATTGGGGTAAATTGGAATTCAAACATATCAAAATGTATAAAGTCTTGATAACTAGTTCATCTATGCTATCACGACCCGTCCTCGGGGCCCGTTCCATGACTACCCCAAGAAGTGGACCTCACGTAACCAGAACTGTCACTTTGAGAGCTTTCCATAAAGCTGGTGCTCTCAGAGTGTGTCCAGTACAACCTGCAAGTGGTAGGCATGCTCCACCTCCGTGGTCGAGTATACCAAAATGTCATCGATGAAGACCACGAAAAATCGATCTAGGTATGGATGGAAGATCCTATCCATGAGGCTCATGAATACTGCTGGAGTATTGGTTACGCCGAAAGGCATAACCAAGATCTCATAGTGGCCATACCAACACCTGAAGGCCGTCTTCTGCACGTCCTTGTCTCGAACTCTGAGCTGATGATAGGCTGACCTGAGGTCTATCTTCGAGAACCACCATGCCCCCTTGAGATGATAGAAGAGGTCATCAATCCTCGGTAGCAGATACTTGTTCCTCAGTTTCACCTGGTTCAGGAGACGATAGTCGACACAAAGTCGCAAGCTCCCGTCCGCCTTCTTGGCGAACAAAATCGGGGAAGCCCAAGGTGAAACACTGTGTCGGATGAATCCCTTGCCCTGCAAGTCCTCCAACTGTACCCGCAGCTCTCGAAGCTCAGCGGGGGCCATCCGATACACTGGAGTGGATATCAGGGCTGTCCCGGGGTACAAATCAATATAAAAGTCTACCTCTCTACGAGGAGGTAGTCCTGGAATGTCATCGGGTAAGACGCCCGCATACTGTTCCACCACTGCAGGAAAACTAAGACTACGCACATCAACTGCTCCAAGGATAAGGCCAGCCAACTGATGAGTGATGGGCTGCCCTCTCCTCTGTGTGAGTCCATCCTATGCTGCAAAGGCTCCCTTCTCACCGGTGAAGGTGAACCTTCTCCTGTCGGTGCGCACACATCGCACCTTGCGCCTAAAACAGTCAATCAGAGCATAGACTATAGATAACCAATCCATTCCCACGATGACGTCGTAAGGCCTCGATGCCGCTACAAGAAGATCCCAGCCGAATATCTCGCCTCCTAGAGTATGCTCACACTGCCGGCACCAGTGCATAATCATCGAGTCTGCTCCCGTAGGGGTCTCTAGCTGTAAGGATCGTGCCAACGGCTCTGTTGGAATCTCCGAGCTCCGAACAAGGGCAGCGACTATGAAAGAGTGACTCGATCATGTGTCTATAAGAACTGCAGAAAGGGTGGAATAGACACAGATCGTACCTCGAATCATCTCTGGTGCGTCATGGTCATAGGCCTCCACTTCCTGGAGCTGTGCCTGTCTCTGCCCGCCAGCTCCCTATGGTCGGGGCGGACCTCCTGGTGGTGGTGGTGGTAGAGCCTCAAAGCGTCTCCCACCACCTGCTGCTCGGCCATATCCTCTGCCTCGTCCTCCTCCTCTCTACGGACTACCACGGTCGACCCTCTGCCTCTGCCTGGGTGGCCCAAGACCGTCTGCTGCTCCTCGGTACGGCGGGTCGGGCAGTCACGAGCCATGTGGCCCTGCCCGCCGCAGGCGTAGCACTGCCTGCCTCTCGGAAGACTGGCTCCACGCTGTGTGCCCCGCACTGCTGAGCTAGTTTCTTGAGGTCGTCTACAAGAGGGTCTGGTCTGTCTGGAACCCTGAGTCATCCGTCAGCTACCTGCTGCTGAAGACTCCGCTACCTGCCGCCCTGTGGTAGGTCTCGCTGTGGACTCTGCCTGAAAGCTCTCAATCAGAGGGGCTCGCTCCAGCACTCCTGCCTGGGTCGGGATGCTAAGGGAGATCAGCGATGCCCTGATCTCATGTCTCAATCCCTTCTCGAAGGTACGGGCCCGAAAGAAGGGGTCCCGTACCATGTCGGTCGAGTAGCGGGAAAGATCGCTGAACCTCGCCGCGTATTGGGCGACCGTCATGCTGCCATGCCGTAGCTGAAGAAGCTCCTGAATGCGCACCGCACGGAGGGTGGCCGGGACGAACTCTGAGCGGAAGAGGCCCTCAAAGTCTTTCTAGAGGAGAGATACCTCATCATGCACCTAGAGCATCAAGCGCCACCATCGGCCCGCTGCTGCGTGCAGTAGGCTCGCTGCGAGGATCACCATGATGTCTGTTGGTGTCCTCACTAACCGGAAAACTCACACCACTGCCTCCATCTAGTCCTCAGCTGCCTAGGGGTCCGTCTCCCCAAGGAACTTGGGTGGTCACTGGCGCTGGAACTCATGCAGTGCACTGAGGTGACATGCATCGTCAGCGGCTGGGGCTGTAAGCATCGGTGGCTCGGCGTGTAGAGGTACTGCCGGTGCCTCCGCTGTCAAAGGGCCCTGTACCGAGGCCTCGTCGCTCGGCGGGCTGTCGTCACGTACAACTCTCGGAACCCTAGCTGGCTACCGTCGTGGGGCCATCTTGAAAAGGAAATAGGTGTGCCACAGTCAGAACAGTATACCTGGTGAGATGACACAAAGTAATCACAAAGTAAACTTGAAACACACATGCAATCAATGTTTTCGTGCATTAAGTTAGAAATCAGAAGCCAGGGTCCTGGTGTATGGATATGTCGACCGCCGCACCAACACTGGACTCCCTGGACTGATAACCAAACCCAATACGCTAAATACTATTGCTTCAGATAGAATAAAGATCAGAGTCTGCGGTAGAACCGACCACTTTTGATACCAATTTTTCACGACCCGTCCTCGGGTCCCGTGCCGTGACTACCCCAAGCTCGCCTTCCATAGGCCAGGGGCTGGCGACTAGCACCAAGGCGTAAATCCCAGAAAAAGGGGAGGTAGTGCTTTTGAAAGGTAAACATGCACCACAGAGTAAGCAAGTGGAAAAGTAAACACTAAGTAAAAACTGTAACATGCTGTGCTGAAAGTAAAAGGGGCCGGAAATACAAGCCTAACTGTAAAGTACAACAGAAAGGGGAAAACAGCAACTGAAAGGAAAAGCCGCAGCGTCGAGCCGTCCTCTGAAGGTCCCACCTGAAGGGTGGGTAAAGATAGCCTCCACAGCTCCTCGGTCCAGCCGTCCGCTCCGAGTACGTCCCGCCTAGTGGTCCACCTCCAGGTACCGTCCTGCTCCGCACGCCTCCACCTCGAGCAGCGCTGCCCGTCGTCTGCAACCAACACCACGAAGTGTGGGCATAACCTGTGCAGGGGTGAGTATAAGATACTCAGTAGGGACCCCAAGACCCCTGAAGGTCTCCCGAAATCCACAAAGGATATTCCAAAAAGTAAAGATACAATCACGAAGTAACAACTGACACTGCTTAGGTATATTCCCATACATATACCTAAGTCATCAATTCCCGTTCGGCTCCAACATCCGAGCCCAAGCACAACCCAGTCCATACAGGAAAGCAAAAACGTATACCCACACAGGATAGCACAACACAATCCACAAAGGAGAGTAAAAAGCAATCCACATAGGATAACACAACACAATCCACAAAGGAGAGTAAACTGTAAATCCACACAGGATAGCTCAACACAATCCACAAAGGAGAGTAACACAGGATTTAGCTCACATAGGTATACTTCTTCGAATGACGATATATATGATCACTGATCCATCTATGTCGTCGGACCCACAAAGGATCGATAGGTAACTAACCCCCGCAATGACCCACACAGGATCGGGCCGACATAGGACCTGTAGGCGCTGGCTCACACAGAACCACTGAGTGCTGACCCATACAGGATCGAACCCACACAGGATGGGGCCCACACAGGACCTGTAGAACTGATCTACATAGGATCACTAAGTGCAGTAGTCGTCGCAGTCCAACGAGGATCTCTTCACAGTCGTCATCGCAGTCCACTAAGGATCTCTGCACGGTCGTCGCTGTCGATGTAGCAGTCGCAGCTAGCTCTAGGGTACCCGCACACAGCAAGCTCGTTCAGGAGGGTCCGCTCCACGAGCCGAGAGGCTGATACATCAACTATCACAAAGTCCGAAGTTGATGTATCCAAAAGTTCTGTATCGTCAACAGGAACTCAACGTCGCAGACGGCGCGTCAATCGGACGCCCGGTCTGAGAGTTATTGGCTTTTTCGTCCTAGGGGCCCGGTTGGTTTTTAAGGCAAAACCAACTTGACCGTAGTACACCTGCGTCCAAACCTCGGTCAGAGTGAGCCAACAGATCCGTCTCACTTAGAGAAATTCAACAAAGCTGACGGCACGTCAATCGGACACCCGTAGCTCAAGATATGAGTGTTTCCGCTCCGAGGGCCCGGTTGGTTTCGTGTACGAACCAACATGGCCGAACCCAAAGTATTCTGAAACCTTGAGTGTGATAAACCAAAACGACCGTCTCGATCCAAGGATCATGTTGCCGCTGCCGGTGCATCGTTCGGAGGCCCGTAGCTCAATTTACGGTCAAAAGACCGAAAACGGTCCGAAGACGGGGGGTCCGGTCCCGGGCCGACCCAGCCCGACCCCCCCTGGGCGGCCGAACCGGGTCGACCCAATCTGGGTCGACCCGACCCGGTCCGATCCGGTCCGGTCCGACCAGTGCGCGGCCCAGCCAGTCGGACCGGCCTGGCTCGGTTCAGCCTGGCATGGTTCGGCCGAGCGGCCGTGCGCCGCGGGGCGCTGCCCCCGCGGTCTGGAGGTGCCGCGACCTTCGAAGGGCCGCGCTGTCAAGTGGAAGTGGCTTCTACCGCGTCCCGTGCAGGCGAGGTGGACCCGCGCAGACGCGACTTCAGCCTCGACGACCCTGTCTGGCAGCGTGCCGGGGCGCCGCCGCCTCCGGCAGCTTCCGCGGGCCCCTGGAGTTGCTCCTGTGGTCCGTTTTCCTTCCCTTCAGCGCCGTTGTTCCTCCTGAGTTCCGTTCTTCACTATGGGATCATCAAAACTCCCTTGCGTCATGTTTTGTCGTCGCCCACCAAATCCGCACAACCACGAAGAACGACGGAGGGTTGTCGGACCGTGTTCGTTTGGCCTGCACCCTCCGCGTTAGATAAAAACAACGTGAGAAAATTATTCAACACATGAACCAAAAATTTTAATAAAATAAAATTGTTCATATGAATCCGGTTCTTTAATTTTTAAGAAACATACACGGGAATATAAAATAATTAATCACAACAACCCCTACCTCGTCAAGTCGTCACCCGTGGGTTCTCCACGGAATTGAGGATCGTCGTGGTTGGAGGGGTTCGTTGCGGTATTCGGCGCTGCATCGACGAACTCCAAGATTCAAGAACAAAATGATTTAATTAATAATAATTAAATCCATCTTGAGTTGAAAACCACAAAGGAAATTTAAAAGAAAACCGAAACTCTCACCTCAACAGATGATCAAAGGTTTTCGTTTCGGATTAAGGAACGTCGCTGATGAACGTCGTGGGAGAGGAAACGTCGGCGTCCCGGCACACGGCGTCGCGTCATCGATTTCCGCGGGTTCGGCGTTCTTCGTCGGAGGCCAGCGTTCTTCGCGTTCTTCGCGTTCTTCGCGTTCTTCGCGAAGAACGGTGAAGGCACAAGAACTTCTGTCAAAAACCTCTCAAGGTACAATCCTCCAAATGTCATGTTGGTCTTATTTTATTATTACACCAACAAATGAATAAGAGGTAAGTAATGACCCATTAATTCGTAGAATTAATTCAATGAAAGAAACTGCCCATTTAATTCAGTGAATAAAACCGCCCAATTAAATGGTGCATTAAGAATTTAAGAAAACGCGTCAGTTGACTTTCATAATGACGGGTTTTCACGGGTGCGTTACTTAGCGGAAAAGAAACAGTGGGGATCGTGTGGGCCCCACCTCACAAATATCCTACCAAGAGGGTAGGATATTTCTGGATAGCACCCTATTCGTTTCAACTTAGTTTAAGTGGCTTTCAAGTGGATTCAAGTGGCTTAAGAGAAAAAAAATAATGTTTGTCGAACGATTTATTTTCTTTCTTAACATTAAGCCCAAAAATTAAAAACCACCACCGAGCAAACGCAACTCCGGAAGAGGAGTTTCTAAGAAAATACCGGCGCTGTGATTTCACCGGTGCCCGAAATCGAATTCTGAGGGCACAAATGAAATCTCTGCGCCGGTATTTTCTAAGAAACTCCTCTTTTGGAGTTTTGTTTGCTCGGTGGTGGTTTTTAATTTTTGGGCTTAAAGTTAAGAAATAAACTAAATTATTCGACAAACTTTATTTTATTTCTCTTAAGCCACATGAACCCACTTGAAAGCCACTTAAACTGAGTTGAAACGGATAGGGTGCTATCCAGAAATATCCTACCCTCTTGGTAGGATATTTTTGAGGTGGGGCCCGAATGAGCCCCACCGTTTCTTTTCCGCTAAGTAACACACCCCCAAAAACCCATCATTATGAATGTCAACTGACGCGTGTTCTTAAATTCATAACGCACCATTTAATTGGGATGTTTTATTCACTAAATTAAATGGGAAGTTTCTTTCGTTGAATTAATTCTACGAATTAATGGGTCGTTACTTACCTTTTATTCGTTTGTTGGCGTAATAATAAAATAAGACCAACACAACATTTGGAGGATTGCACCTTGAGAGGTTTTTGACAGAAGTTCTTGTGCCTTCACCCTTCTTCGCGAAGAACGCGAAGAACGCAAAGAACGCGAAGAAAGGCGACCTCCGACGAAGAACGCCGAACCCATGGAAATCGACGACGCGACGCTGTGTGCCGCGACGCCGACGTTTCCTCTCCCGCGACATTCTTCGGCGACGTTCCTTAATCCGCAACAAAAACCTTCGATCATCCGTTGAGGTGAGAGTTTTAGTTTTCTTTTAAATTTCCTTTGTGGTTTTCAACTCAAGAAGGATTTAATTATTATTAATTAAATCTTTTTGTTCTTGAATCTAAGAGTTCGTCGACGCAGCGCCGAATACCGCGACAAACCCCTCCTTCCGCGACGATCCCCAATTCCACGGAGAACCCATGGGCGACGACTTGACGAGGTAGGGGTTGTTGTGATTAATTCTTTTATATTACCGTGTACGTTTCTTAAAAATTAAAGAACCGGATTCATATGAACAATTTTATTTTATTAAAATTGTTGGTTCATGTGTTGAATAATTTTCTCCCGTTGTTTTTATCTAACGCGGAGGGTGCGTGCCAAACGAACACAACCCGACAACCCTCCGCCGTTCTTCGTGGTTGTGCGGATTTGGTGGGCGACGGAAAAACGTGACACAAGGGCGTTTTGATGATCCTGTAGTGAAGAACGGACCCTAGGAGGAACAACATTGCAGACGGGAAGGAAAACAGACCACCGGAGCAACTCCGGTGGCCCACGGAAGCTGCAGGCGGCGCCCCGGCGCGCCGCCGGACAGGGCTGTCGCGGCTGAAGCCGCGGCGGTGGCGGCCAATGGACCCACGGCTGTGTGGGTCCAGCTCGCCCGCATGGGATGCGACAGAAGCCGCATCCGCTTGACAGTGCGGCCCTTCGAGGGCCGCCGCACCTCCAGACCGCGGGAGCAGCGCCCCGCGGTGCACGGCCGCTCGGCCGAACCGAGCCAGGCCGAACCGATCCAGGCCGGTCCGACCGGCCGGGCCGTGCCCTGGCCAGACCGGGTTGGATCGACCCAGTTCGGGTCGACCCGGTTCGGCCGCTCAGGGGGGGGGGGGGGGTCGGGCCGGGTCGGCCCAGGCCCGGACCCGGACCCCCCGTCTTGGGACTGTTTTCGGTCTTTTGCATATAACATGAGCTACGGGCGTCCAAACGACGCACCATCAGCGGCAACACGATCCTTGGATCGAGACGGTCGTTTCGGTATATCGCACTCAAGGTTTCGGAATACTTTGGGTTTGGCCGGGTTGGTTCGTACACGAAACCAACCGGACCCTCGGAGCAGAAACACTCATATCTTGAGCTACGGACGTCCGATTGACGTGCCATCAGCTTTGTTGAATTCCTATAAGTGAGACGGATCTTTTGGATCACTCCACCCGAGGTTTGGACGCAGGTGGACTATCTTAGGGTTGGTTTTTCCTTAAAAACCAACCGGGCCCCTAGGACGAAAAAGCCAATAACTCTCAGACCGGGCGTCCGATTGACGCGCCGTCTGCGACGTTGAGTTCATGTTGACGATACATAACTTTTGGATACATCAACATCGGACTTTGTGACAGTTGATGTATCAGCCTCTCGGCTCATGGAGCGGACCCTCCCGAACGAGCTTGCTATGTGCGGGAACCCTAGAGCTGGCTGCGACTGCTACTTCGATAGCGACGACCATGCAGGGATCCTCAATGGACTGCGACGACGACTGTGCAGAGATCCTCAGTGGACTGCGACGACTACTGCACTCAGCGATCCTACGTGGATCAGTGCTACAGGTCCTGTGTGGGCTCGATCCTGTGTGGGTCTGATCCTGTGTGGGTCAGCGCTCAGCGGTTCTGTGTGAGCCAGCGCCTACAAGTCCTGTGTGGGCTAGATCCTGTGTGGGTCATTGCGGGGGTTAGTTACCTATTGATCCTTTGTGGGTCCGATGACTTAGATGGATCAGTGATCATCTTTATCATCATTCGAAGAAGTATACCTGTGTGAGCTGAATCCTGTGTTACTCTCCTTTGTGGATTGTGTTGAGTTATCCTGTGTGGATTTACTGTTTACTCTCCTTTGTGGATTGTGTTGAGCTATCCTATATGGATTACTGTTTACTCTCCTTTGTGGAATGTGTTGTGCTATCCTGTGTGGGTATACGGTTTTGCTTTCCTGTGTGGACTGGGTTGTGCTTGGGCTCGGACGTTGGAGCCGAACGGGATTTGATGACTTAGGTATATGTATGGTCATATACCTAAGCAGTGTCGGTTGTTACTTCGTGATTGTATCTTTCCTTTGTGGAATATCCTTTTTGGATTTCGGGAGACCTTCGGGGGTCTCGGGGTCCCTACTGAGTAGCTTATACTCACCCTTGCACGGGCTATGCCTGCACTTCATGGTGTTGGTTGCAGACGACAGGCAGAGCTGATCGAGGTGGAGGCGTGCGGAGCAGGACGATACCTGGAGGTAGACCACTGGGCGGGACGTACTCGGAGCGGACGGCTGGACCGAGGAGCTATGGAGGCTATCTGTACCCACCCTTAAGGTGGTACCTTTAGATGACGGCTCGACGCTGCAGCTTTTCCTTTCAGTTGCTGTTTTCCCTTTTCAGTTGTACATTACAGTTGGGCTTGTATTTCTGGCCCCTTTTACTTTCAGCACAGATTGTTACAGTTTTTACTTAGTGTTTATTTTTCAATTTTCTTACTCTGTGGTGCTTGTTTACTTTTCATAGTCAATTCCTTCCCTTTTTCCGGGATTTATGCCTTGGTGCTAGTCGCCAGCCCCTGGCCTATGGAAGGCGGGCTTGGGGTAGTCACGTCACGGGCCCCGAGGATGGGTCGTGACATATGCTTAGAGAAGACAATCAACCATTTTAATTTCATCTGGGTGACTAACTGGAATAGATACATCAAGGTTCATGATGAAAATTAATGGTATAAAATATCTTGGATAAAAAGAAATTATGGATGAGTATCTAGTTGAAAATATTAATAATATTAATTTGATGGAATGAGAATATTTATTACAGATACAGATGATACAAAATATCTTATTATGCTTATTTTTTAGGATTTTATCATAATATTAATGATGTTTTCTAATATTTTAATGCATGATGTGAAAAAGGTGAAGAGAAACGATGTTTTACTGGATAAAAATTTTGTGTGGTAAAATTTCCGATATTATACTTAAAATTTGAATACAACATAGATAACATAAAAATATAATTCAGACTATAGTTGTGTAGTGTAAATTAGTAAAGTAAAACCTTTTAAACATTATATATGAATGAAAATGATTATTATACATAATTACTTCTAAAAAGATTATTAAAAGGGAAAAATAGGCATATTAAAAGAAATATTTTTCATATGTTAACTATTGTGATTATATGATACCAGCACACATTATTAAAAACTATTAAAAGTTGAAAACGACATACAAAAAATTCTATAAAATTAAATAAATGGAATGGAAGAACAAATTTTAGGGACACTATGAACACATGGAGTGCACTTAAAATTCTATATTTTGATAAAATTTATTTCTATATTAATAGTAACTAAAATATATTGTGTTTTTATTTAATGGATCCTATAAATTAATTATTCATCATAAAAATGGAATCTCCAAAAAACCAAAAAAATTAATATTTAAGAATTTGTTTTTATTTGGAATTAGATGAAAGAGATGATACATAAAATTTTGAATAGATATCTTGATATTTGACTTACATAGATAATAAAAAAATCTGAAGAAAGATAGTGATTATTAAGAAAAGATCTTTCTACACCTAATGAAAACATTTATAAACTAACTTTTTTGTTTAATAATAATATTTTTTTTTCAAAGATGATATGAAAATAGTTGTGATACTATTTTGATGTTAAAAGTAAATAAATTTTATTTATAATTTTACTTCTGATATGATGAATTTTGATAATCTTTTTAGTTGTTTGAAATATACCCACACATATTTCAGTTTTCATTTTATAGTAAAAAAATTGAAATTTCTAGCCTAAATATTTTACTATCAAATTGAACCCAATTTCTAAAAGGGAGAAAAGGCTGGTGACATGATTATTTATTATTCTACTAAAGCGATTCTTCTATGTGATGATTTTTTTCTATCATGATTTAGTTTATTTTTATACCATTCCAATTATTTTTCAATGGCCAAAACATTTGATGTACTTTATTTTTCATATTGAGAAACAGAAAACTATGGTAATTTTTTATGATATTGTTGTTCCTTTTGAAATCGTTTACATTCATTTGGACTGGAATGTATTATTCAAAATTCAAACCCACTGGACATATCATTCACACAGGGTTACATGTTTAGAATAGAATATCATTATATTCAAGTATGATTTCATCAAAGAGAGAAAGTATTTTAGTAAATATTGTGTCACTACATCCTTTTTCATCTGTTAAATTGTATAAATTCATTATGGTATATAATGTTCTATATTTGTTACAAAAGATTATAATTATGTCATTGAAAAATATATTATCTTTGAAAAATTTATTGTAAGATCAAGAAGATCAGTATCTTCTATAATTTTATTTCTTCAATATGATATTTGTCATTGTTTAGAATAGTAATACTATATTTTTAAAAATAATCATCGTTTTTCACACATGTAACCATATCAAATGAACAATAAAATCCAGTTTTATCCCAATCACTAGGTATATTGTATTATTACCCATGTTTTTTCCAACATCTATAAATTAAATCTTTTCTATGGAGGATCAAGTGTCCATACACCTCATTTGGACTAATTAATCATGAAGAATGACAATGTAAACATGAACAAAGGTTTTGAGAGATCTCTGATGCATTATATTATTCAAAAATTATGAAATCCATCACCCCATACTCATACAATTTGTTCATATGATCGAATTCCATACATTTGATATTTATATCTATCAAATTTTATTTTGAAATAATCATAATAAAATAAATAAATAGATAGATTGATTGAATGATCATAGAACCCGTAAAGTCTATTAATTATACATATACACGTATATTTATTATTTTCCAAATAATTTTTCATTTTATTAATAACTTTCTAGATTATATAATAAAATTAATTGAATGAGTTTTATGTATTTTAACACATGTTTTTTTCACAAGTAGTCAAATATCATAATTCCTTATTTTGTTAAAAGGATTCATCGATGTAGATAATTCACTCTTGATCTCTATAAATGTTCATAAGAAACCTATATGATGGTAAAAAATGACATTTTTTATGGTATATATAATAATAATACAATATAAAAACATATATTAAAACAACATACATAATTTTAAGAATGTTTCTGAAAATTTAAATAAATATGAAAATGTTGAATATTGGAAATTGATGTTTCTTGGGTGAAAAAAATTAGTTGATTCATTAATTTCAATCTTCTTCGTAAACATAGGTTATATTTTAAAGAAAAACTAAATATATATTCATTTTAGTCTGACATTATAAATTAAGAAAAAGAGTTTTGTTTTTATAGATGAACCTAACTATAATGTCATAGGATTGATTTTTCATATATCAATTATTGAATGAACTTTTCATCCATTTTTTCAAGAAAAAATAATATATATATATATATGTGAGATAATAGGATTATTCAACCAATATAAATTATATTTTTTTTATTCTACATACCAGTGAGAGGGGGATGAAACTTTTTTATTTGATAATGCATTTGAGGGTGGAAAATGAGTGATTTTTATTTTGATCTCTTTTCTTTTTATCAATTGAATCTTAAGATATAAAAAATCACATTGAATAATTTATTTAATAACAAAAAAATACTAACCTAAATACCCTAAATAAAAAATCTAATATTCTTTATTATTGTTGAAAACATTTCTATTTGAGTAAAGGCTTAGGTACATTGCAATAATACAGAAACAGTTCACGATCTCGATAAGAGGAATACATAAAAACAAATATTCTCGAGTAATGGGGGAACATTTCGATTTGTGGTAGGTAAAATTGTGAATATATTGATCAATTTACTTGATTAAAATTGCATATTAATAAAGAAAATGGTATTAAAATCATAATATAACAATGATGAGAATATAATTCAATTTAAGTGCTCATTTCCACTTTTTAATTTATTTGAATGATAATTTATAATTTCTTTTAGGATTGGAATGGATTATATGTGGGTGAATTATAAAATGATAAATTTATGACTTTTAAATATATTTAAATTCAATATATATGCCAATATTTTTATTATTTTAATGAAATTTTCATATATTTAGTTTTTTAGAATGTTTTGGAATTCAATTGTTCAATAGATTAATTTAATGATTTATGTTGTTTTATTAATATAAGAAATATGGTTTTTATTATCTAACACATTAAATTGAGATTTTAATATATTTACAGGTGTAACTTGAAGCTATATATGATTTAATAGGAATATCATGATTTTTGAATGAATAAAATGGGAAATCTAGAATCATTATTTATGAATGAAAATTTTGGTTGACTCATATCATATTAAACACACTCCAAAAATTTATTTGATATAAATTCCCATTTACAAGGATTTTGTGGGATTAATGGGAACATAAACTCAAAAACATCACAAAAAACCCAAGAAATATCAATATATTTTCTTTTTAAACATGTTCTGAATTTCATACCTTCATTTTTGAAATTTTATTTTTCCAAAATATTGACTCTGACATAATCAATTCTTCGATTTCCTGAGGGCATGAATGTTGTGCCTAGAAGAATCGATCAGCTAGTGTTCATTTATAATTAGGGATAATGGTTTCACCAACCTTTACAAATAGCACAAATAAAATATGACTTTATCAGAATTAAAAATATAAGCATTGAAAAATATAACTTTTAGAGGAGGTTTCTACATTGATAAATCATTACACGTATTAACACTAAAATTCGCTAATATATGTGAATAATCCCAACACATATGCTTTAACACAAATTATATACACATATATCAAATAATAACCATCATTGAAAAAAGTATAAAAATAAATATAAATAAATAAATAAATTATATTAATTATATAAATAAAAGAATTTAAAAACTAAATATACTATCTAGTTAAATTACTAAACATATTGAAAATGAATTTAAATAAATTAACTAAAAAAATTAAAAAAATATATTTGTAAATATTATATAATAATAAATGCATATGTACAAATACATATTAAATAATGTATAAATTCTGAAAATAATAAAAATAAATAAATATTATTGAATGAATGAATAGTATAAAAGTATAAATTAATATGAATAAATTTAAAAAATATTTAAAAATTGAATTCATAACATTAAATATATAAATTATAATACACAAAAAATTAATAAAAATTAATAAATAAATATTATTAATTATATCAATAATTTTTTAAAAAAAAAAACATTATTTAATATTTTTATCAGGGCATGTATATTATAGATTTTCAAGACAAAACCCCCATTACTAATAAAATTTATTTAAGAAAATACCCATGTCCATAGTTTAAAATTACATGGTAGAAATATCAATAAAATATACACAAATAGTAGATGTCGAAAAGAGTGGCTCCAACTACCATCATAACCCAAATTCGGCTCCATATAAGATGACATTCCATTCCAACACTAAATATATCATTTTGTATTGTCCACAATATTTTTAATCCCATAGTGCATATGTAGTCTTATTCTAAAGTCCATATAAGCAGCATCACTCTGATACAAACCATCAAACCGAGTAGCCATCAAGTGCGAGTGGTTCCCATGACCAGGTAACATTAGAAGAAACGTTAATGAATATCACTCAAAAGATCAAAATAATGGTATTCTATATTTTGGTTTGTGTAACCGTCAACATTTTTCTCCATTAAAAAATTCTTTAAATCACTAAAATAAACTAAATATACTCCATTTAAACATCATTTGGAACAGTTTTTGTGCATTTTATCACTAGAAAATTTCATTCCATCAACAAATCAACATCAATTGAAGTCCCATAAAATTAAAGTTTCTAAAAATTGTAATAGTGATGTATGAATGTACCAAACAATGAATAATATAATCACTACCCATTGGAACCGTTCAAGATAGAACAATCATCATGGCCTATAACTTGCAATCTTGTTGACATTCCTTCCTACCAATAGAACTAACATTCATAGGTAATGCCATTAAAATCTAGATCAAATCAATTTTGCGTTGTCATAAAGTTTTCATATCATATGATTCCATGATAGAAGTTAGGTATCTAGGATTATCATTTGATAATTCTTCTTAATATAATAGGTTGTATCAAAATATTTAATCCATTTGAGAAAATACTGAAAGTGTTATTCAAGTATTTGAAGAGCATAATTAATTTTATCTTTTATCTCCCTAGAAAATAGAATCTAAAATATTCCTACCCTAACACTTGAGGATCTTGTAATCAATGTCTGTTTTTTATTTGACTCATCTTTACATAGATTTGATGTATTTAGTTTAAATGATTGTGACCCTCCCCCATTCGGGATTTTCATCATACCATTTATGGAACTAGAGTAAAAGTATACCTCCTCGTTTTCATTTCAATCATTGTGGTTTCCTTTGTCTGCATAAGATTCATTTTTATCATCTGTTATGTTCTCTAAATGGGTACCACATTCTTTTTGTTCATCACCATCTTAATTTCAACAAATATTGTAACGATCATGTGGTTGATCCTACCAAGTATCCCATCATTAGAGTTCATTAGACAACCATATTTTTTTTGATAGGAATACCATTCTTTTCAACCTCCCATGTTATTTATAGACCAGAAGGATGGGAAATGAAAATCTAATCAGAAATGTGACACTTAATGGAAATAATAAAATTGGAGCCATAGGATGGGACAACATCAGGACTCCCATTAATTTTTTTCTTTTCCAAACTCAAATGTTAATTCATGGAACCATGAGATTCAAGAACTTGTTTCCATTCCAATCTTTGGATTCTTAATTTTTTCCTGAAGTCCACATCCTCATGGAAAATATTGTTGAAAAAAGTACATGAACCAGATCTATTATATCGATAAAATATAACATTGTGCCCAATATATTTTCATACATAAAAAAGGAATGAATCTTCTTATAGACAAATTACATGTTAATGTTATCACCATCTGTTGATTAATCAACTTGATTAATGATAGATGTTGATAAATCGTCATAAACTAAAATCTATGCATGATGCCAAAACTGATAATTATCAGTTTCCCTATCCATTTTAGTTGGAAGTTCAACCGGTGAAGAAACATCCCATAGAGTCCTAGGATGCCAATGTAACTATGTATTTTCCAAAAAATCTTACCCATACCTAAGCCAGCGTTCATTAGGATTCAAATGGTGTGAATGAAGAATTCCATTGTAAAATAAGTAGCGTACCATGATTCAAAAATTTTATAAATATTGAAATTTAATAAAAAAATTAATTAAATTTATTAATATAATTTAAACACAATAAACATGTAAAAACATAGTAAATAAATATGTAAATAAATCCTAATAAATGATCAAATTACAATAAATTTGAAAAGTATTAAATATTAAAAGTGAATAATTAAATTTAATTTAAATATTATTAATAATGAATAAATAAAAATTTATATATTAGAAAACATTTTTATAAAAAGAAATCATGTTATCAATTACATGAATTATAAATACATTCAAAAATGAAAAAAATTAATAAATATAATAGATATATTATTTGGATAACAACAATATTGAAAATAAAATATATTTATTATTTAATTATTAAAAATATTATAATATAAATTTAAATAAATTCTATATTTCAATTTCCAACATTTGTAAAATATTAAAAACTAAAAAATTATAAAATAAAAAAATTTAATAAAAAAAATTATTAATAAAATGAAAATATTAATAGAGAGTAAATGAATATGTATAAATTTATATTAAATAAACGTTACATAAATATTACAAATTAAAAAATATTAAAACTTAATAAATAACAATAAATGAAATGATATTAATGATTAATAAATTAAATTGAACAAATGTTAAAAAAAATTAAATAATTATACTCATAAATTTAATTACATGAATTAAAAAACATATAAAAATGAATAAAAATGAATAAATAAATAATATTTATTACATAAATAATTAAATTATTAAAACTGAGTTATATTGAATATAAAAAAATTATAATTCATTTATAAAATACAATTAAATAAATATAAAAAGTATTTAAAACATTGAAATTTAATCAATACAAATAAATAATCAATAATTATATAAATTAAAAAATTGTGGAAAATATTAATACATAGTAAATTTAGAAATATAATTTTTAAAAAATGATTAAATTAAAAAATAATTAGAAATTAATAAATTTTAAAAATGAAAAACTAATATTAAATAAAAAATATTAAAAATGAATAAAAACAATTGAATAAATCTAAACAAATATATTAAAAAGGATGAATTAATAAAATTAATTTCATGAAATCAAAGCACATTTATAAATTAATTAAAATTAATAAATGATTACTATTTTTATTTCTAATTGGTAATTTATTTATTGAATAGATTATAAATAAAAAAATTATTTATTAACCTTTATAATTTTTAATCATAATTAAGTAATTATTATTTAATTAAATGTATAAATACTTTAAAATGTATAAATAACTATTTAAATTGAATATATTATAAAAATAATAAATTATTTGTCATTGAAAATGAATAAATTCATGAAAATATTAAAAATGGAGAAATATTGAAAATTAATAAAAAAATATGAAATGAATAAATATGCATCAAGATAGACACATACAGACCCATAGACATTAAAATACACATATATATACAAATTCATATACACATACAAACACATACATGCATATATATACACACACACACACATACACATATATGAAAACAAAAACACATACATGAAAACAAAAACACATACATACATGCATTCTCATACAAATACATGTTCGTATACACATACACATAAATTTATATATAAAATACACCAGCGTAAAATCATATAAATGTTCTGGCACATTCATACATATACTATATAGAAAAAAATATAGAAACAAATATACATACACATACACATACACATACACACATACATACACATAAATATACAGCTGCACACATATACACATATAGATACATACAAAAACAAAATCACAGACACACACACACAAATGCACATACATAAACACATATATAGACACACACACACGCACACACTCAAATACATATACACATACACATACACATACACATACACATACAGATTTCCATACACATAGACATACATGAACACATATATGTATGCATATGGGAACAAACTCATGTATGCATACATGCAGACAAACATTTATGCATACATTCACACATATGTAAACACAAGCACAAACACATACACATACAAATACACATACAGATACACTTACACATACCCATACACATAGACATAGACATACACATACACCTACACCAACACATACACATACACATACACATACACATACACATACAAATACACACACACATACACATACACATACACATAAACATACAAATACATATAAACATGCACATACACATACACATACACATACACATTCACATGAACATACACATAAACATACCCATACACATTCCCATACACATACACATTCACATACAATGCACATACACATACACATACATGTTCACATACACATTGACATATAAATAAACATACACATACACCTACACATACACATACACATACCCATACACATGTACATGCACATACACTTGCAGATCCAAATACAGATGCATATAGACATCCACATCCACATAAACATGAACACACACGTAATAACACACACACACCCACACAAACAAAGACACACACACACACACAATCAAATACACAAACACATACACATAAAAAGACACCTGCAGATGCACATGAACACAAACACACACATAAATATACACACCCAAATACAAAAATGTATACAAAAAAAAAACAGACATAAAATTAGATAATCATTCATGTATATACATACATACATATATTCTTACACTCACATGCTACATTGAGATACACATGCCACATAATCATACATATACATACACGTATACATATATTATAAACATACATACACTTACACACAAAAACTCATTCACATACATCCACATACATACATATACATGTACACACATACATACACATACACAATAACATACACATAATCAAAACACCCACACTCACACAACAAACATATATACAAAAAAACAACACATGCATATTTTCAAATACATACAATCACATACTAGTATAAAAATGCATTTTCATATATTTTAAACATTGTAATATGAAAATAAATATATAAATTCAAATAAAAATTATTTAAATCATATTAATTTATATAATTATATAATTATTTTTTTAAGATTTTAAAATATGATATTGTAAATTATATATACAATTTGAAATTAATGTATTTGAATATACTATTAATAATTTTTATTGATTAATATAATGGTGAAAATATATAGACATGATATTATAAATAAAATTATAATATATTTTTATTTTAAAATAATTATATATGTCATATTCATACATTACATATATAGAAATTTTGTTATATTAATATCATTTTAAAATATATAGACATATATATATAACTAAATTTTCTTATTATTCCAATTATCTGTTCTTTTCCCACATTATTAATGTTAGGGATTCTAGAAATGATAAAAAAATTAACAGATAAAGGGGAAACTTATCAACACAAAAATAACCCTGAAAAATGGTACCCTATACAAATTTTTTATTTTCCCTGATAACAGTCTCCATTATTAGTTCATTTTACTAAAACTAATAAAATTTCCCCTTTTTCATCAATTTATGTTTGAAACTGAATGGAATTTGATATTTAGTAGTGAATATTTTTCTTCAATTTTTATTATTTCTAAGTCTCATTTTATACGTTATTAATATCTTGAATAATAATTATGATTTTAAAATGAGAAAATTTTAAAATAACTCTTAGTTTTATTAGTAATTGATAGTTTTGTTTGGTATATTTCTGGAACAATCTAATTATTTTTTATCATTGATATTGATAAATCCTAATACAAATGATTTTGATTTTGATTTAAGTTCATGTTTTTTTTGAGTTTTACTGTGCCCAAACATATTTCTAAATCAAATGTTATGTTAAATTGATTAGATTTGTAAATCTACTAGATCATGCTACTATTGTTGGGGTGTACTCATCAGATGATTATACAGACCCTACTTTAGTCAGATGGTTGATTATTGCATCTGATGTAGTTGCAACCATACTAGATAATTTTGGAAATCAAATGTTTTAGTATGTTATAAGGGTGCCTATAAACTTATATTGAGGACATAGTAGGGAATAATTTAACATGTCATGAGATATGTGGACTGTACTTGTAGTTTTTCTAATAATTAATCACCTCAATGATTTGATTGAATTTTAGTATGGTTTTTTAAATTTTGTGTTTTTTACTAAGAGACAAAATTGTGTGAGGTTTTCTTATGTTACTCCTATATTACATCATAATTGTTCATTGTATAATATTTTGTGATTAATGTGATTTCAAATAAATATTTTTCATTATCTTATAATTTGTGTTCAATGTTGTTTATGGGATTGGACATAATGAAAATCATTAGATTATTAAATCTATCAAGGATAGAGTAACATTATACCATAATTTATATAAAAGAGATTCCTAATTATGAATATGTTTTTTCTAATGTGATCTAGTCTACGATGTTTTAGGATGAATCTGGGTTAACTTGGATCGAGTCTATCAATCCCCGTGAATCATTGTATTTAGGGTAATGACTGTTACGATATGTGAATAAAATTTCATGGCCCGTTAAACTCAACTGAATGAAGAGATAATTTGATGATAGGAGGTGTCTTTGATTCTATATTAAAAATTATTATGAAAAAGGTATGTCTTATTTGAAAGGAAATAATAATTATGGGTTCATGGAGAGGTCCAAGGATGAATTACATGATGCACTAGTTAAGGTATTGGCTATTGAATTTGTTGGTATTGAGCCAAATTCTACATACCATATGATTACCTGCATTAATTTTATTTAAATTTATTAAACCTCTTACAAATCATTTTTGATCCTTCACATGAAATTATCTGTTTTAATATCATAAGAGTAACTATCACACTAAAATGATAGAGAAGTTCCTCATCTTGATTAATACTATTATATTCCAAAATAATATTTTTTAATATATTTTCTATAGTATGATATTTTTTTTGATTGGAATGATAATATATAGAATATTAGGTTTGTTGACTAGTAGGATATTGATGAAATTTCTCATTTTGTACACCATTGATAATTTTAATCGTATGAGATTATGAGAACATATCCTTCCAGTAAGTAATCCACATTTATTTGAGTCATTAGATGTGTTTTTGTGGATGTGGTTATTGATCATTTGATATTTACCTTATTATTATTTTATATTATTAGTTGTGACATTAGATGTATTGATGAAAAATGTTTGTTCAGATGTTTATAGTGAATTCAGATACAATGGGTGTGGAACTAGTAATTTTTCATTAATGAGTAATGCCAAAAAATTTTGTCTCATATGTTTTTAATGTGAATTGAAATATTAGGTTCTTTGATTGAAAATGAAAAACAATAATAAACCTATGTTTATATTGTTCTATGTTTTGGTTCATTTTTTAAAAATTCATTGAATGTGTCATTGACCACACTTATAGGTGGCTCTATCATGTAACTTGATTGATAAGAGACTAAATGATAAATATATTATTTTACATAGTAAGCATCCATAAATTGTTGTTTGTAAATAAGACAATATATTATATTCCTATGGGTACATTCGTATACATATAGTAGTTAAACATGGACATAGGGTTACATTACCAAATTCCACAAATGGGGTGGCCTAAAGGGTCACACACTAAAAGTATCCATAACCTTAGTTAAATATTAAATATTATTATTTAATATGTACAATAAATGTTATTCTTATAATTGGGTTAATAATTTTTCATATGTTCTTGATCATATATATTCAATCACTAAATATTCAATAAAATATTTTGTAAGAGGATTTTTTAATGAAAATGTATTTTAAATATAACGAATTTAATATATATTTATATATCTATTAATAAATAATAATGTGATTTTTATTTATTAAATAAACATTCGTTATTAATGTCCAAATATATAAGGTGGGGGAATTTTGAACAGAGTTTAAAGGCCATATGATAAATAATATATATCAACTAATAAATGAATAAACATTAAACAATTTATTCATGAAATACTAACCAATTAATTCACTAATAATCTATTGTATCAGGGAATAATAATAATATTGGTATATTTACAAGGTTCTGTAAAGATTATTTAAATAACAAGGGAAGATGTGGAGTAATTATTTTCTTACCATAAGACATTTTGAAAAAAAATATTATTTTGATATTTATAACAATTTTCAATTGTTTTTGTTGTACAGAATGTCATTGGAGATTCCTCTCAAGAACAAAATAAATCTTCTCTACGAATACCCACTTGAAAGATGAGAGAGCCTCCACCACCACCCCTTTCTATTCTATAGGGAAAAATTTTTTTTATTGAATAATTTCTTGCGGTCAACATAAACTATTGAAACAAACAATATGATCTTCTAGGATGGAAATAGGAGAATATTATGGAGTCACATTGTGGTTTGTGGTGTATTTTTTGATAATTGGTGGGAGAATCTACACCTGTTTCTTGTGATGAAATGTTTATATGATATAGAGATGTCATATTCGTTAATGAAGAAATTATTCTTCAAAAGGTAAATAATTAACCTCTTAAAATAATTAAAAATTATTATTTGATTATGTTCTATTTGATTTCATTTTTTCATTTTAAATTAATATTTAATTGAATTACATTGGCAATGCCATTATTCATTGTGCACATTTTAGTTAAATAAATGATTACAATAAAATATATGTTCGGCATACCCTACCAATGTTTCCATTATTATATAAACCAATATTTGGTATCAAAGTTGTCAAATAATAATTTATGTTTTTAAGAAATATATTATTTAATTAATATTTTTTGTTAGTTATCAATTATGATATAATAATTCGTTAAATTTGAGTCATGATAAATCCTATTACACATTTGTATTCTAAAAATTGAAGAAAATATACTAATAAAGAATGGATAACATTTGAAGACCTCTTCTAGGGGTTCAATAGATTATAGATGGATAACACAAGAATATAATGCGTATGGACCATATGTATACACCATGTACCCATATTTAATGAACCAAGATGACTCATGAATTTAATTAGATAATTATGAATTTAACATAAGCGGTGTATAGTTAATCCACACAATATATTGACTGTTCTGTCCTGGGACACAATTTGTTGGACAACAAAACATGTAACATTGTTAAAGGACATGTAGTTCATTAGTCATAAATGAGTTGTGTGATTATTAAACAACACATGTGACTGGTAATCATGTAACACAAAGACCACATGATATAAATGACATTTACATGTTGTATAATCTAATTATGACTAGGGACGATCGACACATCAAGTCCCTAGGTTTTTTTCAGGGATAGATGGGGAAGAATTATATACGATGTGTAGTAGGATAATAAGAACTATGTATAATTATATATAAAAACAAATTTAAAATATATTTATTATAATTCAAAATAAATATAAATATGTGTTCCATGTTTTATTAATTATTCTCTTAAATTACATGTGATAGGATGTATATATATTATATATTTAATATATTTTGGTGTAATATTCTAAACAATTTTTTTAAATATTTTATAACTAAGAAAACACTCTATGTTCTTTAAAACAGAACACAAAATGTGAATAACGTGTGTTAGTGTGTCATTTATTGGATTTTACATGCCATTATTTGACATGATAATATGTGTACTTTATATACTACATGTCTAAAATATATATTATTTTCCTAAATTATGGGTAGTATGGATGGGTACAGGCCTTGTTTCCTTCTCTCATTATGTAAGGGCCAGAATACAAACAGTTTCATTTTATGTAGACCCTATAATCTAATAATTTAGTTCCATATAGCAATGAGTGATTAAAATAAAATGCAATGGATGTAGTTCCAGGACTAGTGGAGGTGGTTCATGTTTGGAGATGAGTTGAATAAAATCAATGAGATATATGGGGGAGGGAAATATAGAAAGCTCTATCACCATCCAAGTCTTGGTTCAATGTGATTTCCCCTAGCTATATGGTTAGATTATCATTCACTAGATAAACCAACGATTATTAACATATAATGATTATATCACTCTTAATGTTCTATTACTGTCATGTTTCTAGGTTAATTTATTTATTTATGTTTTTCTTTAATCACAATAATCGATGAATTAACAAGAAATTGAACTAAAATAAAATTTTATTCTCCAAATTATTTATCTAAAACATGGTTAATATCTTATATATATATATATCCAATTAATATTATAAAACATTCAATAAGAATAAAATTGGAAATTTATACCTAAATATAAAAAAATATTAATTATATATATTATATCGATATAGTCATTCAATGTTTATTTAAAATTAAACCATAGTATAATTTTATTGACCCACCATTGTTGGGGTACCTTAAATTATAATATAATTATAACATGAGTTTTGGGTTGACATAACTTATTTCACATAAATGGTTGACATCCAATGAATAACGTAGTGTAACTGAGTATCTGAGTCGAAAAGGCTAAAAAATCAAAATCAATGATTGTAGGACATGGAATTACACTCAAATGAACAATTAACTGTTTGATAAAAAATTTGTAATTTTTTTACTAACCTAAAATAATTAAAATAACACATCAGTCCAAATTCTATGTTATGACAATTGGAATATGGTTTTTTCTCACTAGAATTTATAAGCAATGAGATATTCTAAAACCAATGTTGTGGGATATTATATTTTGGTGAAATACTGAGAGATGAATAAAATTAATATTTATTATATCAGTTTAGAAATAAAACAATTTACTAAAATTATTCTCTTCTTAATTATGGAAACAATAATACACATGAATTTAACTATATCACTATGATCCATACAAGTGATGGAAAACCATCCCACTAGCTCAAAAATAAAAGAATGAAAAATGTGATTTCATGTTTTTCTATGACATTCAAAAAAATATATATTCTTTAAAACCCCATGATTGATGTACTTATCCAATATTATAGTGAAAAAATTATCTCCATATGGGAATAATATAGATAATTCACAAATTGTCCAATTATTCATGAAATCTTCAATGTAAAATGACCTACTGAAGAAACATGATGACATGAATTCATATAGAATACATTATAAAAATAATTTTATGAATAAATAAAAGGTAATAAATTAGAGATACAAGACCACTAATACACTATTTATGTAAAGGATTGGATGGTAAAAATCTACTATGCCTCATGTATGAAATTAATGGTTATATATAGCACTTAAACATCATATGTATTAAATTATTTTATTAAATGCACCCAGATCTCATCCTTTTCCAAATTCCAAAATCTTTCTGTAGGTTCATTTTGAAATAAATCAAGATAAATATTGAGAAGGCTCTATCAGACATTTTTTACACTCATTATCCAAGTCCAAAAGGACATGATGTATTAAAAAACAACAATACATATAATAAAAATGGAAAGAAAGAATAATGAAATGGGACCCAAGAACCATACTAATTCATGATCCCACAACCATAATCCTTATGAAAATAATATTTTCCAATATAATGATAAGGTAGAAAATGAAATGGGTTTCTCATGTGAATGGTGGGTCACTGGAATTATAATTACACCGAATTTCATGGAGAATCTAATGTAATGTTTTCTGTGAAGTGTAATATTTTAATATCTATACATAGAAAATTATATATAAATTTTTATTCTCTTATATATATTTATATTTAGAAAAATATTATTTTATATTATTTATATAGGATTGTTTGATATTCACACAGCTAATTGATAATGAATCACTTCATTGTCTATAGTAGGCAACCATCTTCCAATGCTAGGCAACATGATTTTGGTTTTGAGGAATTTTTATTTTTTTCCATGTGTTACCTATAAAATATTTTCCATATGTTAAATTGATATGAATTTATTTATTTTAAAATTAGAAAATAAAAAATACCTCTCACACATAGAATACATTTCAGATCATATGAAACAAATAGAAAAAGGTGATTACACATTAATATATAAAAAATAAGAATTAATAATAAATAAAAAATCATGTTAACTTGATTCATGTAATACACGTTTTTTGAACTACATTCTAATTCGTGAAATGAAAAAAATCAAATAATGATCTATATATATTCTTATTTAGACTCTTTTTAGATAGTACCACTTGAAATATGTCATTATTATTTCAAGATAAAATGACCAAACCATTATTTGGTGGATATGGTGGAAGGGACACAGAGATCCTAATAATGATAAACATAGACATGTGTAGACCATTTCTTATAGAAAATATTTGTGGAAATTATATTTTCAATAATATTGATAATGACTTGAGTAGATATAAATAGGTATACATGATGAGGTATATTTCTGAGACCATAATGAAATTTAAATAGGATTAGAATAAATTTGAGAATCAACAAGGTAATAAGATCAAGAAGAGTTGATATGATTGATTTTTTAAATATCTTAACTAATAGTTTACTAAATTTGTATGAGAATTTGGGATTCTATCTCAAACCACTCCACCATATACAATATAGTTAAATGGTGTTTTTGAATGGAAGAACCATACATTTCTAAACATGGTAATATAGATTATTTGTCAGGTAGATATTCTGTTATCATTATGGGAATATGAATTATAAAATGTGACATACACACTAATATATGTTACAAATAAAGTGAAATTGTAATTACCTTTGAGATATGGATTGGAAATAAAAAATTATTTCATATAGAGGTGTCCGGTTATGTTAAGAGTTTTTTAAGATTCCTTTGAAGAAAAAATTAGAATCACCAGCCATGAAGTGTATATTTAATGTATATAATAACGAAACGAATAGATATTGTATATATAATTCCTAATAAAATAAAGTAACTCTCACATGAAAATCACTATTTCTTAAGATGGATTAAATCATGAAGAAGAATAATGGTTGAAATATTAACTTCAAAAAATATTATGCTCATGAAAAACAAGTGTTTGATTATGAAAATATTTCATTAGTACACATGGAAGCCATTTTTCATGAAAAAAAGTACCATGTAGGTGTACCAATGATGTAAATGAATTAGAAATATATAATTTTTATGTTACTGAAGATGGTGACCTTTTATTGATTGATTCAATGAACCTATCTCTTACAAATAGGATATGGAGAGATCAAATTCAATATAATGGTAACAATCCATGAAATATGGGAATAATTTCATTTATCAGAAACATAGTTTTATTTTTATCCACCATTTGATGTAATTCATGTTTGGTGTATTTGATTACTCATGAAAAAACTAGGCATATAAGGTAATGTAAATAAAAATTAATTATAACTAGTTATTAATGGGTTTAAAAAACACCATTTTATTGACAATGACATATCCTTTTATTTAGTTTTAATGATAAAATCCATTAAAATTATACCTTAAATAATAAGTAACAATGAGTATCATATTTACTAGACAGATATGAAAATAGATTAACATAATGGGACCATCAATAATATATATATGACAAAACTAGAAGAATTTGTTTCTCTAATTAATTAAAAAATGTTTCACTAGTTTTATAATTACATTTTTGTTGTGAAGAAACCATCCTATTCATTTAACTTTTGGTTAGAGGAATATATAAACAAATTTTATTTCATTGAGAGTGATTATGATCCATGTGTTTATAAGAGAATAAATAAGAGAGATGTTACTATAATAGATGTATATATAGATAATTATTATTTATTGGAAACGAAATACCGGAATTGTATTTAGTTAACGACTAATTAAACAAATGTTTACCAATGAAGGTTTTATGTGAAACGACCTATTTTCATGTGGTCAATATCAACCGTTATAGAATCTTGAGGCTAGTTATAGTAATTCAATAAATATTTATTATTCAGATACTAAATAGATTCATTATAAAATAATAAATGATAGTATTGGCTCCAATTTAACATTGTATACATATTTCAAATAAATTAAATAGACATAAATTATAATATGAAAATTGTAGTAGTATGATACTATAATAATATGTGATATAAAAAATCATGTATTCCTTGTTATTTATTAAGAATGAGGCTTCCTATTCATTGGGCATTGAAGTAATATTTCTAATGTATCTTGGTAAAAAAATTATATTTCTATTAAGGTTGTCATTATGTATTTGGAAATAACTATTTTTATATTCTTGGGGAATGGAGGATATAAGGATATATTAATTAGGGATAATACTAATGTAGGGTTTGAACCAATTAAAATGATCTAATATTACATTCCTAATAACTTTTTTGTCTTCATGGAGGAGTTCTGAGTTGGAAGAGTTCAAAGAATGTAGTTTTAATGGATTCTATAGTGGAGTATGAATACATACCAACACCTGAATCATCAAAATAATCAATTTAGATTCCATGAATCATCCAACAGTCCTATGTGTTAATTATCAAAGATGACCTTATAACATAATATTGTGATTACACCATTGAGGTGGCTCTGAAGAATCCAACTATGTTAAAAAAGTAGATAAAATATATGTAACATCCCAAGTAAGTAATGAATAATATATATTCTTATCTATGTTTATTTATGAAATAGATAGTGTTTTAGAGGCTAAAAATGAGAATAAATCCAATCTTAAGCATGGAATACACTAATATTTTTAAAAGATTTTTTTACTGCCTTTTGATGGAAAACCAATTATAAATCAAACTTTTGACAATTTTATAATCTCTATTTACTAAGATAAACATATTAGTTATGATTGGGACATTGAAATTTACATTGGATAAATATTTGGTATTTTTCTGACAGTGTTCATTTTTTAATGAATAGTGAAAAATACTGCATTTTACATCAAAAACTGCCTTTTCGTAAAATTTAATTATATGTTTATATTATCTTTTTAATGGGTTTTAATGTGTAAATAGAATATATGTTTTCCATGTAATCCAATGGTGGTCATTGGGATTAATTTCATGTTGGAATTGGGCATAAACAAGTGCCAAACTTTTCATAGATATTGTTTCAAAAAAACTCGCTATTTGTTTTTACAATGGGAATTATTTTTTAAATTAATTATTTCATTTTATGTGTTTTGAATTTGGAAAAATGGATTAAATATTTGGAATCATAAGTTCCAAATAATGTAATCAAGATTCTTTTGTTTTTGGACATTATGAATAGTAATGACGGTAATTATCTTTAATTATCTTGATTAATGAGTTATCGAGTTGTTAAGGATAATAAAACAATATCATAATAATAAAAAATGACAACAAAATGTGTCCTAATGCTATTTTTTGTTTCATGGCCGACCATGGGATTCATTTTTCCAAACTTGTGAACCCCATGGAATAACTTTTGTGTGAAAGTGACTTTTTATCTTTTTATTGTTAAAGAAGGTTAAATATAACAAAGAATGTATCACCTGAGTAATTTTTTTTAATTTTTTTTTAAATAAATGATATTTTGTACTATAAATATTCATTGGAAAGCTAAAAGGATTTTCGACATCATAGTATTTTTTCATAATTTTATACATTAAATAAAATAAATTATTTATGAAATCCTGATGGTGCAGCAATTACCTCATTATTAAAATATTTAAATAAAATAAAAAGATAATGTAAAATCTAAGACCTAAACTTGTTAAAGACCTATTGGATGAGTATATATCTAACCCTTATCACCTTATCCTCGAAATACATCAATTTGGGACCTTTAAAATACGAAACTCATTTGAAAATAGAGTAACATTTTGTAACATTTCAAGAGTGCCCCTCCTCTCCTCTTATAAAAGGCCCCCACCTCTAACACCTTAACCACACATCCAAAGCCTTTGGCTCGGCCAAACCCTGCCCATTTTTTCTCTCCACATAGATATCTTACTCCTTGAAGCCTCACTTTGGGCATAAGTCTTCCCAAGGAATCCTTTGAGCTCAAATCCAAAACAGTTACCCGATTTAAAGGTAGTGTCTTCTCTTGTGTTCATATGTTTTATTTTTCTTATCCAACCCTCTAAACTATTTTTATTCATTTCATTTGTAACAAAACCAGTATAGTCAATATACTAGGATGTTTTTAAAAGAACTATTCTAGCTACACTTACACACACCTTCATCAAATTGTTAAAGAACATACTGTTTCTGTGGATGGCGAATTTCTGCCTCACGAAACGATGATTTTTCAACAGTCATATAACACCTTTAAAGGTTTCCATTAATATGTAACTATATTTATATATGTTATATAATATGTTTATGTTTTACTTAAGCTTTTGTATTTTTCATTTATGGCATTCCTTTATGGTTTCCATTATGGGTAAACGCGATATCTTCATTTTAGGAAGTGTGGACTACCGCCCTCTCAATGTGATTTGATTTGTTAATGCCATAAGTGGGACGTATAAAGGATGTAACTAATGATATTATATATTATATCATAATGTAATTATAATATACCTTTATATAATTATGATTCCATTCCATAAAATATGAAATTGAAATGAAAGTAGCGTTCATGTGTACGTACGGCTTACCGTCTCCATGAACGGTGCATTTCATTTCTTACCTCCAAAAATTATGTAATATTATAAATGAATGTATATACTTGATATATATGATATATATTATATTTACATCATGAGTATAACTCTGGATATAATAGATACATGAACAAATTGTAATTATAAAGAGTTTATTTTTGACTCAAGTACTAATGATCGATAAAATGACCGTTATTAACATAAATAATAACATAGTGTTCATGACAAAGTAATAAGTGATATAAAAAGAATAATGAACTTGAAAATTGTTCTTAAGCAACTAGAAATTAACCCAAGTTTATTATTTAGGATGTTAAAGAACTATCGGGTCAAGTCGGAACCATGGTATGAGACATCATCTCAATCTCCATTCATTAAGGCGTATTTTGTTTTATAGACAACATTCTTTTATACGGTGTATAAACCACTTTGACTTTTACTTTTATCCAAAATGAATATTCATTATACGAAGCGTTTTAATAAACTACAAAAGGGAATGTTTTTGTCGTACGTAAGCGGAGACAATGACTTCTTCGCCGCCGTGACCATTATTTGAGTTTTGGCCTCCTATACTAGCCATACATTTTTTTTAAAAGAAAATTAAATACCATGTTCTACTTTTCTTTTATTTGGTATTGAAAATGGTTTTCATAATGTTTTTATATCAATGTGTTGTATTGATATATTGTGATTGAAAAGTGGAAATGTTTTGTTTCCTTTATTCATGTTTTATGTGATACGATTATGTTATGGTTCTTGGTAATTATTATGAAGACAGGTGGTTCCGTGATAAAATAAGGGCGGGTGAGCCCGATATAGATCTCCAATGCATTGGGTAACACGAAGGAGTTAAACATTGAGGTTTCTCCGAAGAGATTTAGGGAATATACTGTGATGGGTATTTCAAACGTAACCAAGAGGGTTACTCCTTACGTAAGAATTTTATGAATTCCTCATGTTACCTTTATGTATTATGATTTCTATGATTTATTCATGATTTGATGAGGTATGTTAAAGTGCTTATGTTTTATGAGTAGAGTATGATTTCATTGATTCTTATTTATACATGTACTCATGTTTCCTTTCCATATTTTTATATCCCTTACGGAGATTTTTATGCTCATTCCAAGTTTTTGAAATGTTTTTCACAGGTCAAGGGAAAGGTACATGATATGATGATAGTGTCAAGGAAGTGTCATGGAAGAATCCATGTTTTATTTTAAATAGGTTTTCGTTTATGGGAAAAATGAATACTAACTTTTATGTAACCACTTTGTTTAAATGTGGAATGTAATGCATGTTTTATGATCTAATCCTCTAAAACTCTAAACCTGAAAAGATCCTCAATGTGTAATCTTGAAGTTACTCAAGATTATGTAAGTTTTAAGGATGAGGCCATATAGTTGGTATCAGAGGTCGGTTTAGATAACTTTGGGAGTTAGAATTCTATTAAACGTTTATCCAAAAATATTTTTTATGGTCAAATTGAAATGATATAGCATTTGAAGATTACCATTTTGCTTCATCTAGGACATGTTTGTTCAGAAAGGTTTTCCATAGAGGAAATAGAGAAGATTTTATGGGAAGGCATACATAGGGAAATGACCTTTCAAATTAGTATGCTGAGATGGTCAGAATCAGAACTAAACAGTTTGTTGTAGTGATGGCTCAGTTGACTCAGGTGAAAAATGTTGGTTGTTTTTATTAATGATATTTTGGTGTTTTATAAAAGTAATGATGAGAATGAAAGACATTTATGGGTTATTTTGAGAACCATAAATGAAAATAAATTTTATGGGAAATTCAGAAAGTGTGAGTTTTGGTTGCAACAAATTTATTTCCTTCGTCACATTGTATCTAAAGAGGGGATAAATATTGAACCTGCAAAAACAAATGTTGTGGAAGAATGGCCAAGACCCACAAATTTAACTGAGATTCGAAGTTTCCTTGGTTTGGCAGGCTATTACCGAAGGTTTTTTAGAAATTTTTCATGGTTATCTAGTACAATGACTAAGATAACTCGGAAGGGTGTTAAGTTTTTCTAGACAAAAGAATGTGATGATTTTTTTCAAGAATTGAAAAGAATATTGGTGAATGCTCTAGTTTTGGCACTACCTTCCAGGAATGGGGAGTTTGTTATCTATAGTGATTCTTAATTGAAAGGACTTGGCTGTTTCCTAATGTATAATGATCATGTAATTTATTATGCTTCATGTCAGTTGAAAACTCATTAGGTAAATTATCATACACATGATTTGGAATTAGCTGTTGTTGTTTTCGCTTAAACAATTTGGAGGCATCATTTGTATGGAGTAAAGTGTGAGATATATACCGATCAAAAAAGTTTAAAGTATATATTCACTCAGAAAGAATTGAACAGGAGACAGAGGATATGGCTATAATTAATCAAGGATTATTATTTTACAATTCAATACCATCCGAGAAAAGAAAATAAAGTGGCTGATGCTTTGAGTAGAAAAAGTAATGCTTCATTAACAATGTTGCATTTGGAACGTGATACTTTGGTTAAGGATTTGATGTAATTTGGCATAGATGTTGTTGGTGCAGGATGTTCTTCTGTTTTGTTTCAGGTATCAGTGAAATCTTCTCTATCAGATAGAATCAAGCAAGCACATAAGCAAGACAGTGAGTTACAGAAAAAGGTAGAGCTGGTTCAGAAGGGTAAGTTGCCTGAATTCAACATTGATAATGATTATGTTTTGAGATTTGGGAAGAGATTGTGTGTGCCTTGTGATTCATAGTTGAAGAGAGAGTTGTTATGTGAATCTCATAGTTCTCCGTTTTCAGTTCATCCTGGCAGTACTAAGATGTTTAGAGATCTTCAAGAGTATTACTGGTGGGACGGTATGAAAAAAGATATTGCTGATTTTACTGTGAAGTGTTTGACTTGTCAACAGGTTAATGAAGAGCGGTAGTTACCAAAAGGGATGCTTCAGCCATTACCAGTACCAGAGTGTAAATGGGAAAATATATCCATGGACTTCGTTGTGGGATTTCCGAAGACATCTCGAGGTAATAATGCAATCTGGGTTATTATTGATCACATGACTAAATCTACTCATTTCCTTGCTATACGAGATAATTTTTCCCTAGATCAACTTTCCTGTTTGTATCTTAAAGATATAGTCAGGTTACATGGAGTTCCTATCTCCATTGTATCTGAACGTGATCCCAGGTTCACTTCTAACTTTTGGAAAGGCCTTCACAAGTCGTTGGGTACTGAATTAAATTTTAGTACAGCTTTTCATCCTCAGTCAGATGGACAGTAAGATTGAAAAATTAAGACTATGGAAGATATGCTACGTGCTTTTTCGATGGATTATCAGGGATTTTGGGACCAAAATCATTCTTTAGTTGAGTTTTCTTATAATAATAGTTTTCATTCTAGTATACAGATGTCACCGTTTGAGGCATTATATTGGAAGCGGTGTCGAACTTCAGATTTGTGGGATGAAGTAGGTGAAAGGAAGCTGATGGGACCAGAATTGATAGCTGATTTGGGAAAAAAAGTTCAGCTGATACAGAAACACATGAGAACAGCTCATAGCAGGTAGAAGAGTTTTGCGAATAACTGAAGGAAGGATATATCTTTTGAGGTGGGTGATTCTGGTTTTCTCAAAGTCTCACCATGGAGAAGTGTGATGCGATTTGGTAAGAAAAGAAAGCTGAGTCCAGGGTTCATTGAACCATATGAAATTATGGAGAGAGTTGGATCAGTTTCTTACCGAGTGGCTTTACCTCCGAGTTTATCTCAGGTACACAATGTTTTTCATGTTTCGATGTTGAGAAAGTATATGCCAGATCCATCTCATGCTTTGAGTCCAGAGGTAGTTCAGTTGTAAGAGAACCTATCTTATGAGGAACAACCGGTACAGATTCTTGACCATAGGAAGCAAGTGATACGGAATAAGTCGATTCCTCAGGTATAGGTTTTGTGGAAAAACAACATGATTAAAGAGGCAACATGGGAATCTGAAAATGCAATGAGGGCTAAATACCCCCACTTATTCGATATGTAAATAAATTGTGGGGACACAATTTTCTAAAGGGGGGAAGGATGTAACATCCCAAGTAATTAATGAATAATATATATTCTTATCTATGAATATTTATGAATTAGATTGTGTTTTAGAGGCTTAAAATGAGAATAAATCCAATCTTAAGCATGGAATACACTAAAACTTTGAAAAGATTGTTTTACTGCCTTTTGATGGCAAAACATTTTTAAATAAAACTGTTGACAATTTTATAATATATATTTGTCAAAATAAACATATTATTTATTATTGGGACATTGAAATTTACATTGGATAAATTTTTGGTATTTTTCTGACAATGTTCATTTTTTAATAAATAGTAAAAAATACTGCATTTTACATCAAATACTGCTTTTTCATCTAATTTAATTATATGGTTAGATTTTCTTTTTAATTGGTTTTAAAGTGTAAATAGAATATATTTTTACCATTTAATACAATGGTGGTCATTGGGATTAATTTCACTTTGGAATTGGGCATAAACAATTGCCAAACCCTTCATATATATTGTTTCAAAAAAACCCGCTATTTGTTTTGACAAAGAGAATTATTTTTTAAATTAATTATTTCAATTTATGTGATTGGAATTTGGTAAAATGGATTACATATTTGGAATCAGAAGGTTCAAATTATGTAATCAAGACTCTTTTGTTTTTGGACATTATGAATAGTAACGACGTTAATTATCTATAATTATCTTGATTAATGAGTAATTGAGTAGTTAAGCATAATAGAATAATATCATAATAATAAAAAATGACTCCAACATGTGTCCTAATGCTACTGTTTGTCTCATGGCCGACCATGGGATACCTTGTGACAAACTTGGGGACCCCATGGAATCACTTTTCTGTGAAAGTGACTTTTTATCTTTTTATTGTTAAAGAAAGTTAAATATAACAAAGAATGTATCACATGAGTAAAACATTTTTAATTTTTTCTACATAAATGATATTTTGGACAATAAATATTCATTGTAAAGATAAAAAGATTTCCAACATCATGTTATTTCTTTCATAATTTTTATACATTAAATAAATTAATTATTTATGACATCATGATGATGTAGCGATTACCACATTATTTAAAGATTTAAATAAAATAAAAAGATAATGTAAAATCTAAGACCTAAACTTGTCAAAGACCTATTGTATGAGTATATCTCGAAACTTTATCACCTTATCCTCGAAATAAATCAATGTGGGACCTTTAAAATCCGAAACTCATTTGAAAATAATGTAACATTTTGTAACATTCCATGAGTGCCCCTCCTCTCCTCTTATAAAAGGCCCCCACCTCTACCACCTTACCCACACTTCCAAAGCCTTTGGATCGACCAACCACTACCCATTTGGTCTCTCCACATCCCTCTATTACTCCTTGAAGCCTAAATTTGGGCAGAAGTCTTCCCAAGGAAGCCTCTGAGCTAAAATAAAAAAGAGTTACCTGATTTAAAGGTAGTGTCTTCTCTTGTGTTCTTATGTTTTTTTCTTCTCCTACCCTCTAAAATCTTTTTATTAATTTATTTTGTAACAACAACAGTATCTTCAATATAATAAAATGTTGTTATAATAAGGATTCGAGCTACTCTTACACACACCTACATCAAATGGTTAAAGAACATACTGTTTCTGTGGATGGCGAATTTCTGCCTCACGAAACGATGATTGTTAAACACTCATATAACACTTTTAAAGGTGGCCATTAAGATGTAAATATATTTATATATGACATATAATATGTTTATGTTTTACATAATCTTCTTTATTTTTCATTTATGGCATACCTTTATGGTTTACATTATGGGTAAACGCGATATCTTCATTTTAGAAAGTGCGGACTACCGCCCCCTCAAAGTGATTTGATTCTTTAATGCCATATGTGGGATGTATAAAGGATGTAATTAATGATATTATATACTATATCATAATTTAATTATAATATACCTTTATATCATTATGATTCCATTCCATAAAATACTAAATATAAATGAATGTAGCGTTCATGCGTACGTACAACTTACCGTCTCCATGAACGGTGCATTTCATTTCTTACCTCTAAACGTTATGTAATATTATAAATTCATGTATATACTGGATATATATGATATATATGATATAAAATCATGAGAATAACTCTGGATATAATGGATACAATAACAATTTGTAATTATAAAGAGTTTATTTTTGACTCAAGTACCAATGATCGATAAAATGACAGTTATTAACTTAAATAATTACATAGTGTTCATGAAATGGTAATAAGTGATATAAAAGGAATAATGAACTTGAATAAGGTTCATAATCAATTATAAAGTAACTCAAGTTTATTATTCAGGACGTTAAAGAACGATCAAGTCAAGTCGGACCCGAGGTATGGATGTTCGTCTCAATCTCCATTCATTGAGGCACATTTTGTTTTTTACACAACATTCTTTTATATGGTATATAAACCCCTTTTAATTTTATATTTATCCAAAAGGAATCTTTTTTATATGAAGAGTTTTACTAAATGACAAAAGAGAATGTTTTTGTCGTACGTATGCGGCGACAAAGACTTCTCCGCTGCCATGACTATTATTTGAGTTTCGGCTTGATCTACAAGCCATACAATTTTTTTAAAAGAAAAATAAATACCATGTTTTAATTTTATTTTATTTTGGTATTGAAAATGGTTTTCATAATGTTTTTATACCAATGTTTTGTATTTATATCTTGTGATTGAAAAGTGTAAAGTTTATGTTTCCTTTATGCATGTTTTATGTGATACGATTATGTTATGGTTCTTGGGCATTACTTTGATGACGGGTGGTTCCGTGATAAACAAAGGGTGGGTGAGCCCGATATAGATCTCCAATGAATTGGGTAACGCAAAGGGGTTAAACGTTGAGGTTTTTCCGAAGAGATTTAGGGAATATACTGTGATGGGTATTCCAAACGTAACCAAGAGGGTTACTCCCTACGTAAGAATGTTATGAATGCCCCAAGTTACCTTTATGTCTTATGATTTCTATGATTTAATGATGATTTGATGAGTTATGTTAAAGTGATTATGTTTTATGAGTAGAGTATGATTTCATTGATTCTTATGTATACATGTACTCATGTTTCCTATCCATATTTTCATATCCCTTACTGAGATTTTTATGCTCATCCCATGTTTTTGAAATGTTTTTCTCAGATCAAGGGAATGGTACATGATATGATGATAGTGTCAAGGAAGTGTCAAGAAAGAATCCATGTTTTCTTTTAAATAGGTTTCCATTTATGGGAAAAATGAATACTACCTTTTATGTAACCACTTTGTTTAAATGTGGAATGTAATGCAAGTTTTATGATCCAATTCTCTAAAACTCTAATCCTGAAAAGATCCTCAATGTGTAATCTTGAAGTAGCTCAAGATTAAGTACGGTTTAAGTCTGGGGCCTTATAATATAATCACTATAGGTATCACCTCTTGACATAATTCTCATATAGAGATGATGTAAATCTGAGTATAGAATATATGGAATAAAATGTTGTACTCTCCATGACTAAATCCATATCTTATAAGAATCTTTAGTATCATTTGAGAGTTAGGTAAACGAAGGGTATTCGTTGTTGTCTTTAGAAAAAGTGGGATTCTGATGGAGTTAGTTCCCCAGAACCATATTTTATATAAATTATGAATACAAATACACATTTTTTCAAATAATTATATACCTAGAGAATATAATATTTATTTATCAATTAATAATGAAATTATATTTATTTATTAAATAAATAATAATTATTCATTTCATGAATAAAATTGTTTAATAATGGAATACCAAGTATAATTGTTTAGTTAGAAATAATATATATTATATATTTAAGGAATATATTCAAAATAATGTATTCCAAAAATAAAAATAATTATTTTTTATTTTTTCGCATTTCAAGAAATATTATTATTGTTATTGTTTTTATTATGAGATTGAATATGGATTATGAAATTAATAATGGTGCATGTGAAATTATTATTTTATAAAACTAGTACTCTATAATCTCTGTTATATTATTTTTGACCAAAGAATACCAACTTTCTCAGATTGTGAACTATATCTATAGAGAATAATCTCAATACCTAAAGATATAATCTTTAATATTTCTCTCAATAATGGAATTTCTTCATCATATACTCCCCCTCTTGATTCTATAGTGATCTAAGAGAGTAGTTTTTGAAGTGATTATTGTGGTGATAATAAAATAATAGTGAATGTGTTAGTATATTTAATGACTACACACTCAAATTCTTATTCCCCCACTCCTAGGTTCATTGTTCATGTGTGGATCTACATTAGAGGGAATATACACATTATTCTTTTCATGAAATGAATGTATGTTGTAGACACTTTTCTAGATTCATCAATAAAAAAATAATTAATCTCACAATAATTCATCATCTGTACAAATTAATTAAAATACCACAATTGATTATCCTACCTTGGGTTTTCGAGTTCTCATGTCAATTTAAACAGGATATAGTTCATTTTTTTGTTCCTTTCATCATAATGTACACCATAGATAAATATTTAATTATGATGAATAGATGAGTTGGTCATTCCCTTATACACATCAATAATGGCTAAAACCTATAGTAGAATAAAAAAGAAAATAATGATTTCATTTCTAAGGGGATGCTACTGTATAAACATTAGATATAGGGTGAAACTATTCAATTATATGAAACCTTATGAGCTAAAATATATATTTAAGATGTTTTAATTATCAAATGTATTTTTGTTAAGAATCATGTAAATATGAATATGTAATGATGTTGTCCATGATAATTGAGTTAATATATACCTATTGTAAAAAGTGAATTTTTCCAATTTATTAGGGGTATATAAGAATGTTGTTACTACCATATTAAAATACATGGAAAATTATAATACATTATATTATTTTTGACATGGTTCAGATATAAAATACATGTGAAAAATTGTGAGAATTATTGACTACAACATGATACAATTAACATGACGAACCTGGTTTCATGGAAGATTGAATAGAAGTAATATATATGGAGGAGATATCTAAAATTAGAAGAATAAATCCTCATGTTCTGGTATTTTTGATGGTTGGTTTTAGTGAGGAATTTAGTTAGATGATGGTTTGAATTCATCTAAGTCATAAAAGTCTTGTATGTATGAGTGTGAACTTCATATGGTTGGGGTATTTTGTTAATATGGTTGAAATAACCTAAATAATATTGGTCATATATTAAATATAAGGATTGTATAACTAGTGGCCATACGTTTTTTATAAACACTGATATTTTGAGACAATGAGAGGTCAAAATGCTAATACAAACACCTCATAATGTTGGGAAAACCATAGCATTCAGTTTTAAAATATATTTGTATGGTTCAAACATGTCTCCACAATGTACATTTTTCCTTTAGAAGTCTAGTATTACCAAAGTATACAATTCATAAATTTTATTATAAGGGTTGGATATGTCACCATATGATTGATTAAAGTACATTAAATGGTTCAGAAGCTTTATAAAGATCCATCCTTTTGAAAATGTTGAAATTTATGAATAAATTATTGTAAACCTGAAAAGTATTCGGATGATTTGGAATCCATTTGAATATTTTTAAATATAATAACTATTACAATTTATATGAATCCATCATGATACACTAAGTATATTATCTTCCTGATTTTGGAAAAAATGATAAAAGATAATGAATATATTAATGTTGAGATAGATATTCAACAATCCTATATTCTGAATAAACATATTAAATGATTTATGGGATATTCAAAAGTATTATAAATGAAAAAAAAACTATTTTTAATCTATGAATATTTTAGTTATATGGATATGGATATAAGATGGATTCCACCAGATTAACTTATCATTAAAAGAAATACCAGATCAATAAAAAAATTTAATGTTCAATATATGACTTATTACTTTAATATAAATCATGTAACCTTTTGATTCATAATGAATGATAAAATGATAAGAGTGTTTAGATTACAACTTATTTTTATGGGTCTATGATGGAAGATGTACTAATTATCTTGGAATCTTTGAATCCACAAGGGTATACTTAGATTCCATAAGTAATGACACTCTAAATTTTATACATTCAATGTGGAATAATTTTTTAGTAGATGCTGGTGAATATTATGAGATGAATGAACCTGATAATTATAGAGTTTAAACGATGAAATATTTAGCCGAAAATAAAAATAAAAAACAAAATTATAATGGGTCACTAATGTATTTATTCCCAATACACCCTGAGAACAAAACATGAATAAATCAATATAGAGGATCATCAGTGGATATGTGTGATGGTTTTAGAATGCATGTATAATTATAAATATTTATATTTATTAAAATTATAGTGGACAATAAATTTATGTATAGGAAATAATTTGAAAATGTGGTGTTAGAGACACTCAAAATACATGAAATTTCTTGAATAAAATGTATCTCCCTTAAAAAAGAAGACATTTGGGATTGTGTGGATGCAAGACATTACTGAGACAACTTGATATATTTAAGAAAAAAAAATAAATATAGTGTTTTTAATGAAACCCCAATGGTTTATCAAAATTGACTACACTAATCTAATCTACTAAAAAGATATATTTAATGAAAAAGATGTAGCATTTGTCCAAACATAAAAGGATAATGATGAAAGTGGAAGACAAGAATAAGAATTATCCTTAAAATGTGCATCATATAGTGAGTAAGAGAATAAACACATGTTCCGTGTTATAATCAAAAAAAATTATTAGTCTATTTTATTTAGTTAATAAAAGTCACGTAATATTTGTTGTTCTTTATTCATAATTTCTGAGTTAAGAGTGTTGGACCAAAGAATATTCTGAAGAAAGATTGTAATCATTACATGAAACATAATATAAATCACATTCATTTGACTTATTTAAGTAGAGATATGTTTATGAATTTGATGTTGAGAAAGTGGATCTAGTTCTGAGTACATAGTGGCATCATGTATAAACTTGTGATCTACATACAAAATGAGGATGGATGTGTTCTGATCTAGTGTGATTCCAGTATAAAGAACATGAAAGAGATAATTATTTAAATTTTGTTATATAGTGAATATATTGAAATGTGTAATATGGTAAATTCTCACTTATTTAAAATGGTGATCCTTGTTTTTGGATGATCCATGGGAAAACCACTATAAACTAGTGAAAATATTTAAAGATGAAAATCTATGACTCATTGAGAACTGATCACAACAGGTAATTGGTGTCCCCTATGAAGGATAATACTTTTAAAAACATGTATTCTTAACATTAATAATTTAAATTCATTGAAAATAAATATATTATAAGATAAATAAGAAAATATTCAGCTTTCTAAGGAAGACCCAAATATTTTGTAAACCAAACTGTTAAAAGTCTTAAAAAAGTAATTGAATTTGGTAAAAATCTCCACATATCGGATTCACCCATACACCCATGGTTGACTTCCCTAATTCACTAGTAATAAACTATTATATATATATATATGGGGTGATATTAACAATGGGATTTATGTTTGTATGTTTTTTACATAACATAGGCATACCATTATGTTATCAGAAATCTCCAATTACTAATTTTTAAATCTATTAACATCAGAAAAAAGTTTGTATGTGCTCTCCGTTAGAGTAGGCAAAAAAGTTTGAACCATGTCAATATTTTTCAAACCTCATTAAATTTAATATATATTTATTTAGATGATATATTGGTACTTGTTTTTTAAAATTTGTGATATGTTTGACTATGTGTGGTGACATAGGTGAATCAACTATCTTTCTTCTGATACAATAATATTAGTGGGAGAAAGATGTTATATATGACAATGTTCTATTATATTATTTATATTTTAGTGATTACACTATCATCCATTTGTAGATAGTTATAGGAGTTACCATTTGTTCTTGATAATGTATTAGATATTGTTTCACTCTCATCGAACACATGATGAAGACTTAACTAAATTACAACACATACCAAGATGTTAAACTGAGTTCATTTGAAATAACTATCTTATATATATATATGTGGAATGAAGAAGAAGAAATGATTATGAATGATAGTTTCAATTAAATTTATATAATCTTTTATATAATTTATATGGATTATTATTTCATATGAATATATATATATATATATTTTGTAGGTGATGTTAAGTAATACAATATGAAGAATTTGAATGATAATGGATAAACCTAAATTCAATTAGATTGATGATAATTTCACTAAAATGAAATATCGTATTTAACATTATAAATAATAATAGAACACTAGATATGATGGAAACCCAAAAAAACATATTTTAAAAACAAATTAAACCAAAAAAAATTATGTTTTTTTGGTTGCTTATAGAGAGGTTATCATAGGTAATGTCAATGACATATAATATTAATGGATTCAAAATGATCTAAGTTCAAAATAAAAATATAATATTAATATTCAGGGATTATATTTGACTTATTATTTAATTTTCACAACTTCAAGAATCAATGGATGTAAAATTCTTGATATAAATAAATGCTTATGGAAAGACCAACATGGTATTTGAGGAAGTTATGAATATAATACTCAATTAAGTGAATAAAATAATGGATGTCCAAACACAATCCAGTAATGGATTTTATGCCAAGAGATGAGAATAATAATCCCAAATGAGTGGTTACAAGAAACAATCAGAATATATATCCCAAGGAAAAAAAGATGAGATGTGTTGTATTAACATAGTTTTACATGTCGTTAATGTGGGATATTTATGCATATCGAGAAATATTATTGAATTAAAAAGTTGTCCATCAGAAAAAATACTATATAGATTCAAATTTTATAAGAATAAATGAGTGAGGGATTTTTTCCCTACAGTCAAAATTCATGTGGAGTCATGGGTGTTTGTCTTTAGATCATCTTCTATTCAATGGAAGAATATGGGTTCATGTTAATTATATACCCTAATGTTTACAAATATTTAATCTAGTGGATGATGAAGCCCTCGAAGTCATTACAAAGTGATATATGAACATCCATATAATTAATTTTGATTTACTAGGACTCAATGGTGTTTGTGACATTATATCTCAATGAAATAACCTTAAATAAATAATTAGGATCAATGTGGAAGGTTAAAATATGACCTTTTCTAATGGTGTATAGAAAGTGACATGAGGGTACATGGTGGTGTTGCAATTAGTAAAGGTTGGAGTGTTTTATATAATTTGTATATAAAAAAATGTTTAATAGACAAAACAATAACCTACTATGATCCAAAATTTCGCAATTAAAAGTTCAATTATCTTAGTAAGATTAAATATGGTTTGATAAAGAATGACATACTGAATCTTGATCACAAATATAATAGATGTTGTTAGAGATGTCTGTTGGGAAAAGGAAAGTGAGTATCATTCACTTTAAGTGGATTAAAATTCAATGACTAGAATATATAAGTAATTTATTATAGTATATGGGGTACAACCCTTATCTACTATCATAGATGCTTTATTTACATCATCACATACTTTAGTGTCCCAACATAAAACGTATTGACGTTTTCTTTAAGAATAAATATGATTTCATTATTTTTTGTAGTATAATTATATGTGGGAAATTGAAGTGGCCTAAATTAACTGTGTTTTATATATGATAATGGTGGAGAGTAAAAAAATTGAATATTCCAAAACATGTTTTGAAATAAATGAATTAGGACAGGGAATACCTTACCATTAATATAAAAACAAAATTATTTTTCAAAAATAATGAACCTTAAATTTAATAATAATAAATGATGTATAGGTATGCGTAATAAAATTACCAAGTAAATTATAGAGAATTTAGGTTATAATTATCCAATAGAATCCCATTATCAACTATGGAAAATATTCAACTAGAAGATATATGTTATAGTAATATACTAGAAGTTTTCCCTCTCAATGTTTTTATTAGGTTTTCCTATGTTCATATTGATTACTTAGATAAAGAAAAATGCGTGTCTATGTCAATGGTATATTTCTAAGTTTGACATTGATGTGAAAACATTTTTTTATATGTGGGATGATTACCTGTGAAAATTCATTAGGATATGGGATGTTCTAAATAACGACAAGGTCCTATGGATGGATGAAAACATATATAAAATATATGTTTATGGAAATGATTTACGAACTAATGTTAATGTTTATCAAGACAAAACACTAAAAGATCACATGTTTGGGTATGTTAATATGATAACATTTTTTTTCCAAAAATTTATCCAGTGTAAGACATGATATAATTCATAATGAATGTTGATGACTGAGGGATAGTTTTAAATATTCTCCAATAAAAATACTTTTCTTAGGAATATAGGGAACTAGAAAGATAAATAACAATAAGATCCAAATATATAGTTTAGTTGATAATATCGTCTAAATTAAGGTGGATAATCCCAATACATAATTTTAATAATAATTTAATACATTAAATAGATATTGGAGAATAAAAATTTATTGATTAATATGTATTTATCAATGACTTAAATCAAATGGATTTTGGAATGAAGGATAAAATATCTATATTGAAGTTCATAAAAAATTAGTAGATGAATAAATTACCATAATGGAAACGGAAACATGAAAAATTTGGTTTTTTTAACGAAGGAAGACAATAGTAGAATATGATAAAGGGTTATATTGATAGTGATTTTTTACAACATAGAGAAGTAGTTGAATTATTAGAAAATTTTCACCTATTTTTAAACAAGAAATAATCCACATAGTGCCGAATTATAATTTATTTTTGATATTTAACACATGAGTAAAATTAATGTATAAACTCTCTTTACCCATATTTAATTAGATGATAAAATTTACATGAAATTTTCAAAGGGTTTTAAAGATCATGAGAATGAGGTAATTGATTTAAAGATGACGTATGTTCTATAGGTCTTCAAAAAAGAACCACGGTAAAAGAACCAAATGTATGAAATGTTCAAGATTAGAAAATTACTGTTATATAGTTACTCAAATCATTTATATTATAATTGGTAATATATTGATGGTAATTATATCATAATTATTCTATATGTGTTTAATATGTTGTTGTATGGTCAAAAGTATTAATATGAAATTGTTTAACCAACTGGACTCAACTATATGAATGGGTTGGAAATAAATACATGATATATGATTGTAATAGTTTTACATAAACTATAAATAAAAATCATATATAATAAATCACTGATTGGGAAATTAAAATTTTGATGTCATTTGTGTAATAAATTTTGGAAGTGCTCTCCAATTAACATAAGACATAAAGTATCAAACTTGTAAATATTTTTTTCATCTACATTACCTTAAATATTTTTTATTAGAATGCTGTGTTATAATTTATTTGTGATTTTTTATAAAAAGTTTGATTTAATATGGTTAGTAGTGAGTATAAACTTCCCATTCTGTATAGAATGACATTTGGGGGTAGATTATTCATGAGCATCTACAATAATTATATATGAAAATTTCTGAGGATTACATATGAGTTCATTTGGAGTTAGGTAAAAGGGTTCCCTAATTAAAGAAATAAATAATTCACTAATTAGAAATTATGTTGGTAATAATAATATTGTGGGTATTAAAATAGTTATTAAACTATCTGAGCATTGTTTTCAACAATTCTTATTTATTTTCAACAACTTCATTATTTATGTCAGATATTTTTTATATTTTGATTGGTTTAATTATTATAAATTTAGTTTTTCGTTATTGATTTGATACAAAATTATATATTCTATTTAACTGAATAAAATTAGTTGGTGGGGGAGGGGAATTATCATCCCTTTTTACTACAATTTACCCTCTTATGTATTTTTATATCACTTTGACATCATAGAAAAAAGTGGTTTTAGAGCCTATTGATCATTGTTTTAGTTTTACCACATCATTCTATTAATTTTTGTATAATATCTATTTTCTTTTTTACCATAAAATATATATATAAATAACACTAGATAGTTTATATATTAAACAAATCCAATTAGAACCATTGAGAACATGATATGAACATTGAAATATAATATCTATCCAAATTATTTTCATTCATGAGAACATTTTCAAATCTACATAAGTGACATTTGATGATAGTTTCCAATCATTTTTCTGTTGGTCAGAATAATTTATCTAATTACCAATTTATTGATAAAGTGATTGATATTTTACCTGAGGAATATGAATCAAAGAGAACAATGATAGAAAATTCATAAAACATTCTGAAACTAAATATTAATGATTTATTTGGTACATTTTCATAGTATAAAATTCATTTAAAACAAGATGCTATGAAAGAAAAAATAATAATTGGAGTTCCATTCCCATCATCATAGGATACATTAACATATGTTTTTAAAACATCAATGAATAATACATTGAATATGAAATATATACATCAATTTTATTTACGAATTTGAAAATCATTAAGAAGAGCTCAATCACCTTATGAGATGAATGAATAATATTATTATAAAGAAGACCATATGTTATAACTATCATAAGAATAATAAATTATAAACATGATAAGAATGAATTTTCAGAAACTATATGTTTTAAATTTTCAAAATAAATGAATATTTAGTTTTATTCTTCTATGTAGAAGAAGAAAAATGACTATGGGAATTTTTTAACGTGAAAAATAAATATTTTAGAGAAACATATTATACGTGGAGTTATATTGAGGATGAATATTCATAACATTCAATTAGATAAAATATGATTATATTTAGAAGAAATTTTATTTCAATAAAAATGTTCCTCAAAATGAAATGTAATTTCTATTTAAGGTAACATCTGATACACTCTCATATCCATATCATGGTGGTCATTTCTAATTTTCATTAGATAATGATAGTAATACATCATCAATATAATATATAGATAATAGGATTTTGAAAATAACAACCTAAATTTAAAAATTTACATAGGAAATTGATGTTAAATGTAATATTTTTCAATCTAATAAAGATTATAAAATAGTTCCCATGATAATTTTCAATGTGTATAGTCTAAAAAATATTATACCTAATCATACTTCCTCTATAGTTACCATTGATTATATCAAAAGATATTTGGAAAGAAATAACATATATTCTATAATAGGTTTTACTTATATAAATTCATATTTACAGTCAGAGTATTTTATCCTCAAAAAATTCACTTTTTGAATAAATTATATAGTCCAGGACATTGGAGAAAACATTTTCACAAAAAAATTGTTAAATATATTACAAATCATAAGGATTATTTTTAAAAAGATCATAGAGATATTAATCAACATAGAGATGAATCCATGTGGGTTTATAATTTCTTGTTTGCTGACATTTACATACCCAATCATGTTTGAGTACCAAAATTTTATATCCAATAACATTGAGAAGATGAAACGTATACATAGATGTGAAAATATGGTTACATCGAATATTTTTCTTTGTAAATTATAGAGAAAATAATTATTTCAAAAACATATAGAATGTTAAATAATGATGATTCAATTTTGGAAACAATGAACTGGGTTTGATATGTGTGATTAGAAACATTTTATTTCTCATTATGACTTTTTTCTAAAACCTATTTTATCTCTTAGGACAAAAATAAAAAGTCATTATAATTATTCAATTATGAAATGAAGGATAATCTCTGAAGAATATGAGTAATAAATAAAGAATAAAAAGTTGAAAGGATTTAAAATTATATCCACGATTATGTAAAATAATGATTATATGATAAAATTATAATAACATAGTAATATTAACTTACCTTTTTATAGTATGGTATGATATTATTTTAGTTTTTGTAATAAATGTTCAATACACTACAATGTTTAGTAATAAAATAAGACTTCATTGAATTGAATTCTAATCGAACTTTTGAAATATATGTTTCTATCAATAGTAATTTACGACCCCTTCCCATACGGTAAGAAAAAAAAGTCAAAATTTAATCCTACTAGTGAAGACCTATTAAATACTATGGAATGGTAGGAACCCTGATTTTTTAACATAACTATTATAATTCAATGTATTCATTTTTATTAATAAATATTATATTCATAAATACGATCTGAAGGCTGGTGAAATAATTTTTATTGGTTACTCTATTTCTATTATGTATAAATGTGTTTTCAAAAGCTAGACACATAATATAGATTAAATGTTAAATTTTGAGTTTGATTAATGATATCCTTTTGTGATGTAAAATTAATCTATGATGCTTCTCTATATTTTTTAATAACTCCCTCTATTTTAACATTAAAATTTGAATCCAACCCATAAGAAATTAAAATATATAGAGCTATACTAAAAAATGAAATATTAATATTGGTTTTTTAAATGGAATATAATCCACTAATAGATGAATATACAATTCCCATTTTACTATATAATAATCTGATCATATGGAATCATCCCACAATGAATATCAATTTTGATGTAATCCATCCGTTTATAACATGAAAAACATTATGAAATGAATATGAACATCGTGTATTATTATATAAACAAGATACAAAGAAATATATTATGATATGGTTGATGATATTAAGATAATTTATATGTATAAAGATTATATGGTATTTAATTTGAATATGATTTATACCTTAGCTAAGTCCCGAAAGTCATTCAATTAGGGTATTCCATTGGGAATTCCAAAATAAATGTGGACATATTGGTATTACTATTAGGAATGAATCAAGGATAGTTACTAAGGGTCATAATTCGTCAAAGTATGTAAAAATATGGAGATAATATCAAAGTAGTATATAAGCTTTATTATATATATATTTTACTTTCTTTTATATCTAACCATAACATTAGTCAATTTTAAATGGATGTGAAAATTTCCTTTATTAATAGATATCATTAGGTTGGAGATTATATTGGAAAACCTCTCAATGTAAAATATGTTGTTTTATTAATGATTGTATTTAAAATCACATAATCCCTTTATAGAGTTATAAAATCTTCAATATCCTAAATGAATATTTTTTTATGATTTTTTACATCAAAATAATTTGGTTAATTGAATAGAAAATCCATCTCAATTAATTAATAATTTTTAAGGTAACCATCATTATGAAAACAAATATTTTGTGGCATTATTTTTGGATTGACTCATAAAACATTCACAAGATAGTTTTTAGATCTTATATATAGTGATTTCGGAATGATAATTAAGGAAAAAAATTATTATTTTCATATATTGTAGATATCTCAAAATATGAAAGGAAAAATTTCATCAATACATAATTATATAAGAGATTTCATAAATAATTTTTTTTTGAAAATTCATCATGTATTAGTAGTCAAGTAGTTAACTCATATAAACCTGCACTTTTTTAAACTAGGATACAAATATATCAAAAAAATATTGTGTTATGATTGGAAGGATAATATATATATTTACTAGTAAAATGGACATTATAAACACTATATGCTTGTGTGTGAGGTTCAAAGAAAATATGAAGGAATCCCATATTATGGAAAAATAGATCTTCCACTACCTTAAAGAAACTAATTATGTTAGCATATTTTATTCTAAAAAATTGATTTTTGTTCTACATGTTATTATAATAATCACTTTGGTGGTTGTATAATAGATCTAAAAAAGAACCTCTAGAACCATTCATTTTTTATGTGTGTTATCATTTTCATGGTCTAATTTCACATTCCACCACATAAAAATATATATCAAAAGTGGATGTTGTTTCAATCAATTTATATAGATGAATCAAACCCTCGTAGAGCTTGTTTAGAGTTTCAATGATTTTCATACTTTTTTTGATAGAACAAGGGCTATCTATTTATCTAATAGTATAAAATATTAATCAAAAGAAAATAAATAAGACATAATACACCACATGAATCAAGGTCAGACAAAAAAGGATTTAAAATTCTTACATTTATCAGATTAAAAAATAATATTGTTATCATTTTCACTCAACCTGCAAATTTGGATTGATTTAAATATATTAATCAAAGTATTTGTTTGAGAAAATAAACTTGATCGTTTATTCTAATCTATATTTTACAATCTTCTACTATTGAGATAGACATTGTAAAATGGGGAGGAAATTTCTTATTTAGATTCATGATAACTTTTTAGGTATGTATTAAATATTAAAAATAAGTTTTATATAACTAAAATTATAAGATAAATATTGTACAGTTACTTGATCTAAATGGAAAATATGTTATCTATTATTGTTAATTTAACTTTTGAATTGTATAATTTACTACATTGTTTTTTCATTATGTAACAATAACTTTTTAATTTAATAATATTTTAATTATCATAAATATGATCGGTGCACAAAATTTAAAAATTATTATACATGAGAGGTGTATTGAATTTTAAATGTTTTATGTATTCTACATATATTAAAACTCAGATGCCAATTTGAAAATTTAAATATCCTCAATAGACATAAATATATTATTCTTTTATGTTTATTTTAATTTTTTGATATTATAATGATTTTTTACAATGAAATTTTTATCTATAATAAAAAACAAGAAGCTCTCGATTTGAACCTTGTAAAAAATAGGCATAAATCTCATTAACCCTTGAAAAAGGATTATTTTTATTATTTATGTTTTTATATTTGTCTATTCTTATTTACATGGAAGATAAGGGAAATAAATTTAAAAATTCTCTAAAACCATATTCAATAGAAGAGGATCATTTATAGTTATTTCAAGAAATCATCAAAAATGTCACTCTTTTTTATCATCCTTTTTTTTATTACTGAAATTTTTATTATAATTCTAAACTGAGATAAATTTATTCTCTTTTCATATTATGTATCATAAAAATGGGATATATACATCCTAGTGATATAAATTTGAATTTATAAGATGAAGAATTGTATTCAATGATAATTCACTTTTAAATTTTCTCACAAATTCAAATGGTGAGTATATTTAATATAAATTACATGTTTTTTCTTTACTAAATTCTTCCACTTCCAATATTATTTCATTCAATTAAACTTAATTGCTTGAGTATTAAACTATCAAAAAGGGTTTGAGAATTTATATATGTTATGTAAATTTAGAGAACCAAAACATGATGTACCTAGACATTACATAACTTTTTGCAGAATACTTAATACATATCAAAAACAAACACACAAGGACAATAATAGTTTAGTGTCTTTGGAAACTCAAAAAAATAATCTTCTAATCATAGTGAATGTTCTTCAACATCTCCCATAATGATCTTCACCTTTGGTTTTCTTACCAAAAATCTTTCTTTATATCATGGGAAAAAAGAAAACATAAAAAGGGTGAGCTCAAATGCTCGGTAAGGGTAAACATAGAGAAAATAAAAAATCCATAAACATTTGAATGAAAATAACATGAACATAAGATCTAAACATCAAAATATTGAGCAAAGACATAAATCATTTAATTACGTAAAGCATATATCCTAATGGAACATCAATCATGATATAATAGAATGGAGATAAAACATGTAATTGTAGAAAACCATTAAGTACATGATATGATTTACATAGTAGCCAAGGCATTGCTGCCAAGACCGTCTTAGTGGAAAAAGTCCCTTTCTAAATTGAGTTCACTCCTCCTTCCAGTCCTGTATCACTGAACCAGATTAACTTACTATTCCAGTCATATATATCTCATGAGATATAAATATTTACCCAATTCATTGGAGGGAGTTATAGGTCCCACCCATCTCATAATGAAATCATTCTTACTTGTTCCACAAAATAAACATAAATCATTCATCATAACGCAAAGAATAAAATGGGTTTCATAAACATCTTTCCATCATCACATAATACATATAAAACAAATGGAAATCATTTCATCATAATTAAAGTGAAAAAATGTAATTCATATAGACATTATAATTGATACATACACATATGAAATAATTCTATCTTAGATGGAAATTGGTTTTTATAAAAAGCATGAAAAAAATTCTTGAGGAAAATATCCATTCTTTTCAAAATCATTTTTTTCACAAAATGCCATGTAATTTTACGAGAAATTGAATTTTCTTGAAAATAACCATGAAATCATGTAAAGTAATCTTTATGAAAATTAAGCGTTATGAAACCGTAAAAATCAGTTCGTGCCAAATACGTTAAAAAAATCTCCTCGTACTTTTTCTGGAAAAGTCAAAATGTACCTCTTATGGTAATCAAAAGAAAGATTCCTTATATACCATGTAGTAAAAGTAAAAAATGTTTAAAAATACATTAAACATACATGAAACCATTTTTAGAAAATCGGGACATGGATGATAAATATAACCCCATGAAATATTTACGAATAAACAATCTCGGATAAAAATGAGATTGGAGAAGCTATCCCTTACCTTATGTGTGATATGCTTCATATATATCTGAACCTCCTATATAATGATTTAAATAATTTCATTTACTTATTACAGAATCATATTAATTTTTATGATATCATATATGGTTCACTTATGACTTTTTATTACCCGTTCTTTTGTAAATTTCATGTTAAAGTAGTGTTTTTGTAAAATCGTTTCATTTATTGTACGTGTATCGAATATTTGTTCTTGATATTATTAATTATATCCTGATTTACATAATTCCATAATTTAAAAAAAGATTTATATATAATATATATTTTTCATATATATATATATATGACAAATCGAAAAATTGAATGAAATACACCGTTCATGGAGACGGTAGGTCGTACGTACGCTTGAACATTGTTTTCTATTTTACTTATTGAATTGAATGGAATTAAGTAGATGAAATACATATATAAATATAGAAGAATTATTATTTTATATATTTCATGATTACTTATTATATATACATTATAATAATTCTTTAATTGTTAACATGTAAAATTAATCTCATCATGTCGTGGAGATGTTAATCCGTACATACGCACGAGTGATGATATCATTCCCATATTTATTGAATGATATTGGAGTAGATGATATAATATCATTTAATCATTATGATGTTATAATTATTATATATAGTTATTCTTTACACCATTATACCCATCCAAGTAAGGTGATGGTGGAAAAACGGATTACACCACGGCGTGGAGACGGTATTCCGTACGTACGCACGTGTGGTGATTTCTTTTTCTGTAGGATGGATAGAAAGTGAAATAGGGTTGTTTCATGTCATGACCCCATCCCACCAAAGATTCCCCTCTTGATCTGGAAACGGGGAAAGGGAGATAATGACCCCCCGAGTCCCGCCTCCAGTAGGCCCCGGGGTTGCGACTAGCACCAAGGGTATGAGTTTTCACAAATATGTGATGCAATACCCTTTTTATTATTTATGATCGGGAAATAGGACTAGTCAACCACCCAAAAATGAAAAGAAAAGTGTATAGAAATAAACCCAAACCAATCCCACATGCATTTTTAAACAATTTTATAACAAGGTGAAAGTACAAGAAAACTCAATAGTACAATACCAAAAGAAAACAAGAGTACACAAACTACAACAACTCTAACTATCTGACTAGTAGGGTCCCACACGGCCCTGGTATTCCTCCTGGAAACCTAAAATTAAAAATAGGGTGAGTATACATGAATAGTCATTACGAAAACCTAAAGATCTCGTGCACAAGTGGGGAGACATCCTAACGTCCCGTGAGAACAACCGAAGAAACCTAGAAAGGAATTCTATCCACCCAACTTAACCAGCCACACACACCAAAAGAACAATCACAACAGGTAGTAGTATATAAGAACAAGAGTATTGGGCACCCCGCACCATTTCCCACTAGTTAACTGCTCTTCCTAACGGTGAATGTCCTGACGCTACCACACTCTTCCCGCCCGCACACACCTGGGCCTCACGAACCACGCATCCCGCCCACACACACCTCAGCCTCACAACCAGGCATCCCTCCAGCACACACATGGGCCTCACGAACTATGCATCCCGCCCGCACACACCTGGGACTCACAACCACGTATCCTACCCACACACATCTGGGCCTCATCCCAATGATTCTTAGGAATAGTAATAGTAACATAACTCTCGCCTGAAGACACCTGGGCCTCATCCCAAAGATTATTGGGAAATCAAACCTGCCTGAAGAGTCCTGGGCCATTCCACCCCAATCAAAACCTACTTGAATGGTCTTAGGTGTATGGTTGCCTCAAGCCATCACAGCCTACGGAATAAGGAGCAAGAAGGAGCTAGTAACTATGGGTAAACACTCTCTCCCATGAAATGGGAGTGTTCGGCACTAAGTGCCCAACATGGGTGGGGTGCGATAAAACACAAAGATATATATATATATATATATATATATATATATATATATACCAAACACTCATCCCAACCTATGGCTTTGAATCATATAACCGAGCACGTTCATTGGCACTGCTACTACAATGAATACATACCACAAACTACCCCAACCCCATTTAGGTTTTAATGTTTCAACAGAATTAGTTTATTAGTTCCTTAACTACTAGGTAACTATCCACAACTAACCACATCGATCATTCGTAAAACATATCCCTACCATCCAAAAATCAAGTTAGGAAAACACAAGAAACACAACCAAGTCCTTCTTATTAACCAACCAACCCCATTAACTATTATTCCCATTCCACAATCATGCCCCACCAATCATTAACTCTTCCACATTTTATTTATTATTCACAACCCACAGTCGGTTCACATTCCAACCCATCCCTGCAGCCCCGCTGCCAACAACCATAACCACAACCACACCATACATCATCATCCCTTGATTCTGTTCATCACGACCTCATTTCCCATCACTAACATAGAATTCAAATCAACCTACAACCAAGAAAACCACATCCCCGCTGCTTACTCGATCCACAAGAACCCACAAAAACAACCCCCTTCAAATGAATTAACCCCAACAGCACCCACATTTTTATTATTCCAATTTAGTTCAACATGGGTGATCACACAAGGGTTCCAAATTTTCATTTAATCAGCAAACTTTATGTGATTAACCAATTTCCACATTCCACAAAGTTCCATTCACAAAACGGTCTAAAAAGATAGTGCAACATTTAATTGCACAAGGAAAGGCCCCCAACAACCGTGATTTTCAGTAGGCATGAGCCTATTCATTTCACAACATAATATCACAGGATATAAAGATAACATAACAAATTCCCCATCCCTGTTCTTTAACCATTTATTATCTTTGTTTATGGTTCAACCGTTTCTCATGAAAACAAGTGGTAACCCACCCCACATGATGCCCAATTTAGAGAGACTAAGGTAAGATCTCTACCTCAACAGGTTCCGATGTCCTTCTACAAACACAACCACCACGATCACAAGGCTTCTCCTATAACGGCTGCACCCACCATGGAAGTTTTGGCACCACAAAATCAAGAACATAAGAAACTCCCTCAACACGGAGATCACATGCCATATCATGTAATAAATATGGGAGAAGTAAGATCAGAAAGAGAATACAAGAACAGAGGGTTAACATACCATTTTAGTGTCGTTCGTCAAAGACCGTTGTTCCCGTAAATTATCAGCAGTCACCTCGGTTGGAAACTATGGAGGGGAAGTTGAAAAAGAGGGAACAGAATAGGGTGTATGGTGTTATCCTTTCCGAAAAGATCCCGTATCCACTAACGGATCGACGATGGGAGTCCGGATGAAGAAGTTAGAGGATGAAGACTTCTCGATCATCCAAGAGTGTCTTCGTGCGAAGAAGAAGTGACCGGTCTGGAAATAATTTGTGACACTTTCTTATATAGGCAACGAATAGGTAAAATAGTATGCATCATGTATTAATGAATACACGGTGTGACCGTACACCCGTTACACGTTTTGACTGGTCAACACATGACACGTCACGCAGTTTCCATGCATTTAATGATAATAATAACATTAATTAATAATAGGTGTTTTATTGTCCTGATAAATGAGTCATAATTTAATATGAAACCTTAGACTATAATTGATCATATTAATGATAGTATCACATCGCCACTGATGAGAATTCAATAGGACGTCGCACGTGGGAGTTATGACGGGTCGAAGATTTAATAATAATATTAAATCTATTAATTCAAGAGTGTTTCGGGTACCTGATCCTAAAACCTGAAAAATACATCCAATATTGGACTCATAATTTCCGTCTCGTAGTCAGGGTCGCACTGCCACTGACAGTTTGTAAAACTGAGGCCGTACAAAGAAGTTGCGGACAAAACACGGTTTTCCAAACAAAATAATATCTACATTATTATATTATTATTTTATTTGACCATTTTTTTTCTTAACTCCATATCAATCATGATTTGGGTATCCTTTTACGTTGGAATGAAACCCTAATTCCACCTTTTTCATTGATTTCTCTTTTAAATTTTATAACTCATTTTCACTTCAATTCCATTTATTATCTTCCACAAACTCTTCTCCCCATTTTATCATGCCCCAACAAGTGGTGCCTCCCATTATATTCCATGCGCGTCAAGTATAATAGAAAAATTATTAATTCCATTGCCTTTTATCCATTATTAATTTAATTGTATTATCATATTATTATACTAGAAATATTATTAATTTCATATTTCACTTTGCGGAGAACCAATGCACAACCATTCCATGCGACTCAAAACCATTTTATTTAATTGAATTAAATGAAAAAACAAAATTAATATAACTTACATATTCAACCCCATTTTAATACATTTAATTTTATTAACCTCTCACACATTGTTTTACACCATCATTTTTATTTATTGTTTTTCAATAATAATAACATTTCATCAACGTATTTTATTAACTCACCGAAGTTATTGTTTTTAATAAAAAAAATATTTATGCATGTCGCATTGACCACGTTAAACCACCCTGTTGGATATCTGAATCCAACCATGCCACATCAATGTCGCGTAACATCCGTCAATTTAATTATTTTAATTCTATTTATTTTTATTTCACACTGATTAAATTTAAACCATTTTATTAAATTAAAACCATTAAATTTAATAAACCCAATATATTTTTACGCCCCCATTATTATTATTTAAGATTATAATAATAACGAACTCACCTTTAATTTTATGAACGCACCACCATGCTTCCACTTGAATCTTTATTTATTTGTTTGCAATAAAAACCATGACTCATTTCATCAATTTCTCATTATTATAAATATTATGAATAATATTAACAACACAACAACTATTATTATTGTTCAAATTTAATTTCAACAATCACTCAATTAATAACAAACTGCATGTTTCATTTATCAATGTCTAATTGATCACACACCTTCCCACTTGACATCATTAATAATAATAACACCCATTAAATCATTTTATCATGATTATTATTTTTAGTTTAATTAATCACACAATTTATGTCATCATCATTATTATTTAACTTATTTTTACGTGATCATCAGTATTAAAATTATCATTATAACGAGGGTCTTGTTGACCCCATAGATTTCAACAAAGGAGTGGACTAGAAGGGTCCAGGCCATTACATCCGATACCTCTCAAAACATTCTCGTCCTCGAGAATAAAAAACCAATCCAGAAAAAAGAATGGATCCGAACAACCACTCCATAAGATACCTCTCATGGCTCTAGTCATAACAAGAAATAACTGACAAACCTAATTATAGGACTTAGGAATTCCCTTCTCCTATGTCGAGATATTATCCGCTTTAAGCGGCACTTACTCCCCTGCACGGATTTAATCGTATCCGCATTAATGCGTCTTGATTAAGGACTGGGCCTCCCCACTTCCATATATTAGGATTTTCCAACTTACACTACCCCTAACACCATACAACCCACACACTACCCAGACACATGGATTGGGGAATTTCTTCACCCATTCCGAGATATTATCCACTTTAGTTGGCACTGACTCACCTTCACGGGTATAATCGCATCCACATTAATGCGTATCGATTAGGGATTAGGTCTTCCCCTCCCCACATGATAGGGATATTCACATACATTTAAAGAAAACAGGGAAACAATATAGCATTAAAAACTCACAAAAACAAGGTCCAGGCCCAAATAATGAGAAAAATAGTTCCAACAATGGAGTGTAATGATCCCAACAAAACAAAAAGGAGATAATTCAAGAAAACCCAAACACATCTCTACCAATCCCTGGTCCTTCTAGAGATGCTGCCTCTGATGCATGCAATTATCTATGCTCAGCTACTCTACATCTCTGTTCACGTCGGCCTCCTCGACCACGTCCCGATTGGGATCCTTGAAGAACTCCTTATGGCTGGCCACAACCTACTCCATCTCCCCTCAGAGGGACTAGAGCATGTTGCTGCTGGAAGGGTCTTGCCGGTGAATGGTGCTTCTGAGGTGGGCGCTGAACCTGTCCATCTCCACCGTACTAAGAATGGGTCGGGCACCGACTCTGAATGTGCCCAAAACCACCACAAGAAAAACAGTTTGGTCCTAGTCTCGTGAAAAAGGGACGAGGACCCGAAGATCTGAACTGGAACTACTAGGACCTTCTCCCTACTGGCCTGAAACTAGAAGGTCCCATCACAGGAGACCTGCTGCTGACTGCCTTCCCCTTCGACGAACATGGCTGGATCCCCTCACGTGGTGCACCTCCCTGCGAGTGAATCCTTTCAACAACCTATGCAATCTTTTGTGCTGCCAAGTATGTCGGAAGGGTGAAGGGGGTGACAACATACTGGAGTGAAGGACAAAGCGCCTACTCCAAAAATCTCGCCCGAGACTCCTCATCTGAAATGATATCCGGAGGAAAGCACAGGAGATCCTTGAACTTGATCCCTAGCTCTCGTACTAAAATACACCCTTGCTGAAAGGAGAGTAACTCCTACCGCTTCACCTCCATGATCATGGAAGAAAGTAATTCCTCTCGGAATTCCTTCATAAAGTCAGCCCATCGAACCTCTGCCTCTATCCTCTCTCCATAGTAGAGCGGCCACCACTGTCGCGCCGCTCCTCTCAGCTGACTGACTGCTAAGGGAACCCAGTACTCCCTCAGAGTACGAATCAAGATAAAAGCGATCCTTAGCTACTCAAGCCATCCTTATGTCTCCATATCCGAAGTACTAACCTCGTACTTCATGAGGGTTTGCCGCTGGAAAGAACAGAGAGTCATCTGCCACTGGCTATCTTCCTCCTCTCGGTCAATCCTCAATTGATCGACCACCTGAATTTGCTGGGCCTCGGCCATCTAAGCCACCCGGGGATGACATCCAGGTGCCATAGTTGTACAGTAAACAGAGATCATCTAATCCCAAGTAGTAAGGAAATTTTTCAAGGTTTTATTTCATCATTTTTTTTGAATTTTAATTTCTTTCCCAGAACACCCAAATCAAGTAAAACACAATCATGATGATGCATGTACCTTCTATAGGGTATCTACCCTGCAATCAATGTTGTCTCACTAGGTCGTTCGGTAGGCTCAGAGTCCTTGCATCAGATCACGGGGGGGGGGGGGGGGGCTAAAATCTCGTGTCTTTGCCGGTATTCCCTGGCCTATGCCACGAACGATGATTAACTAACATTCTTTCCCTACCATCACATGCAATTCTCACTATGCCTAACTGCAGACTCCATCCTATCTCTCAACCATCACCTCTGATACCATTCTGTCACAACCCGCTCCCACCAAAGATGCCCCTCCCGAGCTAGCAATGGTGAAAAGAGATAATGACCCCCCAAGTCCCGCCTCCAGTAGGCCCCGGGGTGGCGACTAGCACCAAGGGTATGATTTTTCACAAATATGGGAGGCATTACCCTTTTTATTATTTATGATCTGGAAATAGGACAAGTCAACCACCAAAAAAGGAAATGAAAAAGTGTATAGAAATAAACACAAACCAATCCCACATGCATGTTTAATCAATTATATAACAAGGTGAAAGTACAAGAAATCTCAATAGTACAATACCAAAAAAAACAAGAGTACAAGAACTGCAATAACTATAAATGTCTGACTAGTAGGTCCCCGCATGGCCCTGGAATTCCTCTTGGAAACATGAAAGTAAATGTAGGGTGAGCATACAAGTATACTCAGTAGGGAAACATAATGTTTCCATGCAAAAGTGGGGAGACATACTAATGTCCCGTGAGAACAACTGAAGAAACCTAGCAAATTATTCTATCCACTCAACCTCAATAGCCACACTCACCAAAAACACAATCCCAACCGATAGTAGTATATAAGAACAACAGTATTGGGTACCCCGCAACATTTCCCACTAGTTAGCTGCTCTTCATAACGGCGAACGTCCTGACGCTACCACACTCTTCCCATCCGCACACGCCTGGGCCTCATGAACCACACATCCCGGCCGCACACACCTGGGCCTCACAACCACACATCCCGCCTGTAGACACCTGGGCCTCACAACCACACATACAGCCTGCACACACATGGGCCTCATAACCACGTATCCTGCCCGCACACATCTGGGCCTGATCCTGAAGATTCTTGGGAACAATAATAGTAACAAAACTCTCACCCGAAGACACATGGGCCTCATCTCGAAGATTCTTTGGAAAACAACCCTGCCCGAAGAGTCTTGGGCCAATCCACCCCAATCGAAACCTACCTAAAGGGTCTTAGGTGTAAGGTCTCCTCAAGCCATCACATCCTAGGGAAGAAAAATAAGGAAAGAACTAGTAACTAGGGGAAAATAACCTATACCATGAAATGGCAATGTTCAGAACTAAGTTCTCAACATGGGTTGGGTGAGATAAAACACAAATATACAGATATATATATAAATATATACCAAACACTCATCCCAACCTATGGATTCTAATCATAGAACTAAACACGTGCCTCAACACTGCTACTATGAAGCATGCATACAACAAACAACCCCAAACACTTTTAGGTTTTCATATTTCAATAGAATTAGTTTATTAGTTCCTTAACTACTGGGAAACTATCCACAACTAACCACATCGATCATTTGTAAAACATATCCCTACCATCCACAAATCAAGTTATGAAAACACAAGCAACACAACCAAGTCCTTCTTATTAACCAACCAACCACATTAACTATTATTCCCATTCTACAATCATTGACCACCATTCATTAACTCCCCCACATTTTATTTATTATTCACAACCCACAGTCCGTTCACATTCCAGCCCATCCTTGCAGCCCTGCTTCCAACAACCATAACCACAACCACACCATACATCATCATCCCTTGATACCGTTCATCACAGCCCCGCAACCCATCACTAACATAGAATTCACATAAACCCACAACCAAGCCAACCACAACCTCGCTGCTTACTCGATCCAAAACAACCCACAAAACACCCCCTTCACATAAATTAAACCCAACAATACCCACTTGTTTATTATTCCAATTTAGTTCAACCGGGGTGATCACAAAAGGGTTCCAGATTTTCATTTAATCAGCGAACATTAAATGATTAACCAATTTTCACATTCCACCAAGTTACATTCACAAAACGGTCTAGGAATATAGGGAAAAAATTTAATTTCTCAAGCAATGGCCCCCAACGACCATGTGTTTCAGTAGGCATGAGCCTATTCAATTCACAACAAAATATCACAAGATATAAAGATAAACATAATAACTTCCCCATCCCCGTTCTTTAACAAGTTATTATCTTTCTTAATGGTTGAACAATTTCTCATGAAAACAAGAGGTTACCCTCCCCGCATGATGCACAATTTAGAGAGATGAAGTTAAGGTCCCTACCTCAACAGCTTCTGATGTCCTTCTACAAACACGACCACCACGATCACAAGGCTTATCCTAGAACGACTACACCCACCAAGGACGATGTGGCACCACCGAATCAATAACACAGGAAACTCCCTCAACACGTATATCACACACCGTAGCATGGAAAGAAAACGGGAGAAGTAGGATCAGAAAAAGAATAGAAGAAGATAGGTTTAACATACATTTTTAGAGTCGTTTGTCAAAGACCGCCGTTCCCCTAAATTATCAGCAGTCTCCTCAGTTGGAAACTGTGAAGGGGATGTCAATTAAGAAGGAACAGAATAGGGTGTACAGTGTTCTCCTTGCCGACATGATCCCGCAGCCACTGACGGATTGACGATCGGAGTCCGGATGAAGATGTTAGGGGAGCAAGACTTCTCGATCATCCAAGAGCGTCGTCGTGCGAAGAATAAGCGATCGGTCAGGAAATAATCCGCGAACCTTTCTTATATAGGAAAAAAAAGGTAAAATAGTATTCAGCATGTATTAATGAATACATGGTGTGAATGTACACCCGTAACGCATTTTTACTGGTCAACACACGACGCGTCACGTAGTTTCCATGAATATAATGATAATAATAACTTTAATTAATAATAGGTGTTTTATTGACCCGAGACATGAGTGATAATTTAAAATTCAACCTTAGACTTTAATTGACTGTATTAATGACAAGATCACATCGCCACTGACGAGAAGTCAATCGGACGTCGCACGTGGGAGTTATGACGGGTCGAAGATTTAATAATAATATTAAATCTATTAATTCACGAGTGTTTCGGGTACTCGATCCAAAAACCTGAAAAAGACATCCAATATTGGACTCATATTTCCGTCTCGTAGTTGGGGTCACACTGCCACTGATGGTTTGTAAAACCGAGGTCATACGAAGAAGTTGTGGACAAAACACGGTTTTCCCAACAAAATAATAACTACATTATTATATGATTATTTTATTTAACCATTTTTTTTCTTAACTCCAAATCAATAATGATTTTGGTCTCCTTTCACACTGGAATGAAACCCCAATTCCCCCTTTTTCATTTATTTCTATTTTAAATTTTATGTCTCATTGTCTCTCCAATTCCATTTATTATCTTCCAAAAATTCTTCTCCCCATTTTATCAAGCCCCAACAAGTGGCGCCTCCTCATATATTCGATGGGCCTCAAGTATAATAGAAAAATTATTAATTCCATTTCCTTTTATCCATTATTAATTTAATTGTATTATCATATTATTATACTAGAAATATTATTAATTTCATATTTCACTTTTCGTAGAACCTATGCCCAACAATTCCATGTGACTCAAAACCATTTTATAAAATTTAATTAAATGACAAAATAAAATTAATATAACTTACATATTAAACCCCATTTTAATACATTTAATTTTATTAACCTCTCGCACATAGTTTGATGCCATCATTGTTATTTTTTTCAATAACAATAACATTTCATCAACATAATTTATTAACTCACCGATGTTATTGTTTTAGATAACACAAATATTTACGCTCGTCGCATTGACCACGTTAAACCACCCTGTTGGATATCTGAATCCGACCACGCCACACCAATGTCGCGTAACATCTATAAATTTAAATATTTTAATTCTACCTATATTTATTTCACACTAATTAAATTGAAACCACTTTTATTAAATTAAAACCATTCAATTTAATAAACCCAATATATTTTTACGCCACCATTATTATTATTATATAACATAATAATAATAACAAACTCACCTTTCGATTTAATAAACGCACCACCATGATTCCACTTTAATCATCATTTATTTGTTTGAAATAAATACCATGACTCATTTCATCAATTTATCATTATTATTAATATTATGAATAATATTAATAATACAACACCCATTATTATTATTCAAATTTAATTTCAACAATTACTCAATTAATAACAAACTACATGTTTCATTTTTCAACGTCTAATGGATCACACACCTTCCCACTTCACATCATTAATAATAATAACACCCATTAAATCATTTTATCATGATTATTCTTTTTAGTTTAATTAATCACACAATTTATGTCATTATCATTATTATTTAACATATTTTTACGTTTTCATCAGTATTAAAATTATCATTATAACGCGCGTCGTGTTGACCACATCGATTTCAACAAAGGAATGGACCGGAGGGGTACGGACCATTACATTTCATATTTATAATAACATATCAGTATATAAGTAATACTGATTTTATTACATTATAATGAAACAAATAATGAAGAGTAAGTAGAAGATGAATCTAACATGAAAGAGACGGTAGAAGAGATTACATCTTCCTCGACGCACCTCCTTTAATAATATTCTTAGGGCACTAGAGTTGGTCTTTTGAAAATACAAGAATCTCTATGATGTAACTTGAGAGGTTGAGAAGATTAATTTTTAGGGTTTTGTAGCATCCCGTCTTCTTATAAAATAACATTAATTCCATTACACGGAACTGAGGATCTTTAAGGTTTAGTGTCTTTGAAACAAGGAACATAAAACATGAAACAAAAAAACATTCTTCTTAAACACTTGAAAGGCTTCTCCTCATGTCCACCCTAGGTTCATTACTGCATCTCATAACCTGGGGATATACATCAAAAGAAAGGGTGAGCATAAGGCCCAGCAAGGGAAACAAGTGAAACATTTTACATATGAACTTGAGATACATCAATAAAGTCGTGAAAAGAACTTTAAGGAATGAAAATGAAATCATGAGGCATATCATAATAAAAATAAAACTTTTTCATAACGTGAAGATGTGGCTGCAACATTTAATATTGAAAATCATGAACATATCACCAAGGTCCATCCCCAAGGTTTCATTTGAAAATTACCAAGGTTATTCACCAAGGTATCGTGAAAATTGTAATCTCTAGTGGTTACATCATTACCCAATGCATTGGAGCGCTATCAGGGTGCACCCTTAAATTTTCCTTTATTATCATGTGAGCCACATATATCATCATCAAAAATTTCATAAAGAACCCATATAGCACAAAATAAATGGGTTTCATTTAGTAATTATAATGTTTTAAAAACTGCTTTAAGGACATGATCTTTACATCACCTTAAAACCCACAGAAAAGGAAGGTGGGTCTCATGTATGTAAATCCCATAATTTAAAATAGAAAACTTTTGTATATATGTGAATACCCATTTAGAAGAAAGAGCTTTGAGTATTCACTTAATAATATAAAAGAACTTTAGAAAAAGAGAGAGACATTTTGAGACGGAAATTCTGCAGCATAACGGCTAAGTTACAAGGTTTTAGAAGACATTAAAAAGAGAGGTAAAATGGGTCAAACATTCATAAATGGCCCATAAAAAAGTATATGGACAGAATAACAAGGATAAATGATCATGGTAACGAAATTTCAAGGACATACCACTTGAAATGAAAAACATGGAAGGAAGACAAAAATTGGATTTCTCTTATGAAAGTTCGGCAGCCTAACGACGTTACTTAAACTTCAAACAAAATGATTTGAAAAGATCAAATAGGGTCTCTCGTAATGTGAAAATAAGAGTTAAGTATTATAGATATAGAGATAGTTCCACAACATAATTAAAAAGTAACTTGAAAGACTTGACATGAAAGTAGAACTTTGAAAAGAATGAGAAGGGTGAAAGAATCCCCTAAAACATTCTGCAGCCTAACGACGCCACTTAAAACATCAAAATAATGAATAGAAGAGATCAAATGGGGTCTCTCATCATATTAACATAAGAGTCCAGTATGATAGATATAGATATCATACCCCAACATAAAAAAAGGAAATTGAAAGAATTGACATGAAAGTAGAACTTCAAAATGAGAAGGGTGAAGAACCACTTAAAAATTCGGCAGCCTAACGGCGCCACTTAAAACATTAAAATACTGAATTGAAGAGATAAAATGGGGTCTCTCATCATATGATCATAAAAGATCAGTATGATAAATTTAGAGATCATACCCCAACATAATAAAAAGTAACTTGAAATACTTTACATGAAAATAGATCTTGAAAAATGAGAAGGGAGAACGAATCCGTTACAAAAATTTCGGCAGTCTAACAGCGCCACTTAAAACTTCATAAAATGAAATAATGAGAGTAAGAGAAGATCTCTTATTATATGAACATGAAAAGGGAAGTAATAGGAGTATAAAAGAACATCCTCTAACATAATAACATGGAGCATAAAAGAAATGACATAAAAGAGAATTCTTGAAAAGAAAGAGAGAGATCAGATCCCTTACCTTAAAACGTAACTCTTAAAACTCAAAGGTTTGGACCTTGAGGGCTTGGGGGAACCTTGGGAGGACTCCTTGGGAGGTAAGGAGACCACAACTTCGTTGGGGGAGAGTGGGGAGTCGAATGGATGAGAGGATGTCTTGATATTTATAGGGAAAGTGAGGGGACAAGGCATTAATGGCCAAGGGACAACTCATTAGTGGTTTTGGCAAAACCATGGGCTTTCCCATGGTATTTGCCCATGGTATTGGCCACTTGGGACACCTCATACCTTATATTACTATTCATAATTCGAACATATTGATTAAATACTTAATACATCATTTAATGATGTCATTAAACACCTGTAACTTAAAAACTGTATTTTCACTATTCATCGAAAATTCAACATTCTCAGAATAATCACAAAATTTCACCTTAACCAAATATCAATGCTCTGATTTCAAAAATAAAATCCATTTTATAAAAATAATTTTCTAAATATTTTTAATTAAATTTTTAATTAAAAACACTATTCATCGAAAAATTATTTTTTTTCAGAAAAATCCCCAAAAATTACCTTAACATAATATCGATGCTCTGAGTTCAAAAATGAAGTCCATTTTATAAAAATAATTTTTTAATTTTTTTTAATTAAAAAAACACTATTCATCCGAAAAAACGAATACTTGAATAATAATTTATGAAACCCTTATTTAACCATTTTATTGAATCACATTACTTAATCAAAGTGCCTAGCTTATTTTAATAATTTCTTTAAGTGAGATTAATAATCTATATGGACACATTATTAATCCTACTCATAAAATCACTATTCATAATTTACTATTCATCAAAAATCAAGTTGATCTTATTAGACTCTAAATTTCGTACTGAACATAATTGTAGAAGACCATTTTTTGAAAATCATTACACATTTTTAATTATTTAAGGTTTACATAAACATTTTTAAAATATCCTTTTTCTAAAATTCATCAAAAATATGCATACTATATTTATCCGGTCATTTGAAAATTCATAAAAGGAATGAAATTTTTTATTTAAAACAAAGGATTTCACAAGACAGTTACGGTCTCCTTACATAGCCCCTTATCACACCAGCATAGGACCTAAGTGTAAGGTGTGCTAAGGTGAGAGAATCTGAGGGAGGCTCGGCCAACATCGCACGAGTAGTAATTTCTATCAGTTTTAACTTCTCGCGAAGGAGTTCCCGTTCTAGCTTTATACGATGAAGTTCAGCTTGGGTTTGGTCCATAGCAAAGCCCAGTGGTGCTACCTCCTTCCCAAGTTCTGTTAGATGGGCTTCGATCGGTCCCAGATTACTGGGTGAGGCCATCGAATCTTCTTTCTATATTAATTAACCAAGACTGCTTGTATTTAGAAACAATAGTCAAAACGTTTAGTTTCCAGCGGTCATATTGACCAATGGTCAAATAATAGTCAAAACCCAACAGTCTCATTTTAATTATACTCATGTTATCAAATGAAACATTTTTCTTGAGAATAAAAATAAAATAAAATGACACATAAAATTAGGAAACAATATTTATTTAAAAATTTCGGGTCGTTACAATCTTCCCCCCTTAAGAAATTGCATCCTCGCAGTTTTTAAAATTGGGTTTTGAAATTTCATTGAATCTCCCACATCGGAAAAGGAGTCAGTAAAACTATTACTTTAAAAGAATGAAAGGGAAGTACAAAGGTCACCCGAGTTCACCCACTCTTGGATTCTATGTAGGAAAATATGGACATGGAGGAGAAAACAAAGGGTCAAGTTCTGAGGGAGAGTGATAGAGAACATGATTAGGAGAAAGTTAACCATAAGAAAATCCCAAACTTATGATGTGTGTAAACGGTCTTTGATTAACTAGTATGAAACGTAAACCAACAACATTTTTGTTTTACGTTTCTTTTCATAATTTTGAGGAATTTATTTACTACATAGAACAAAAATATAAAAATATACCTACCTTCAAGTAGAGTTTAATCCTTTAATAAGTCCCTACCAACACTAATCTTTTCTCCAAATGATGAGAATTCAAAAACAATTGGTCTCATAAAAGCACAAGAATAATCTTCTAGAGAATCACATAATCTACAAAAGATTAACTATCTATTTCTTCTATCTTTAATCATTATCCCAAAAATAGAAAGGTTAAGGTAAAACAACTCTTCAAAAAGAAAGAATCCCATAGGAATGTAAACTACTTTTAAATCTTCAAATTTCCATGGTACTACCCAAAGTTCATCATAGAACATTCCATAAATAACGGTCCTTAAAATTCCTCAAAATAAATCAACTAAGATTGAAACCCAAATACAAAAAGGATTTGATAACATAGTCTTCCAAAACAACTTCATTGTTCATCTCCAGACAACATCAACCACTCCTAACATCTTATAACAAAAGTAGCTAACCCAAACATATTTTACCCAAGATATTTTAATCATTCCCATAAGTAACCTAAATTACTATAAGTCCACCTTAAATTCATCAATTATTCAAAATATAAGTCAAACTTACTCCTCAATGAAAATACTATAGTAATCTATTTACCTCGATCATATAGGGTCCCCAAAATAGTGAACGTCTTCCAAAATCACAATCATCTTTTAATACCCTAATCATCTCTGTCATATTAATACGGAAATCATCGCATTTCCTACCACATTGGTTGTTGGGACACGTTATTCCATTTCCCACCATTAACTAAGAAGAGAAAGTATAATTATGGGCTTAAATACTTAACCAATAATCATGAAAAGGAACTTAAAACATATAAGGATAACTTGTAGAAGAAAAGTATACCCTAACTTGTGATCCCCTAGCTTACCATCTACGTTATCCATGATCATATATTCTTATGTGAATCTTTATTTTATTTTATCTTTGTTCCTTTAACAATGGTTCATACCAAGCTTATGAATTTACCAAAGCATATCCCCCGGGAGTGTCGTAACCAAGAGTGCTGCAAGGCCCATTGTCGTGTACCAGTTCCCGTTCAAGTCTAGCTCAAAGTGGTGTTTTCGGGTTTTACCCCTATGTACATCTATGCCGGAGCCACATCTACCTGCTCGTATCCAGACAGGGATGTATTTTCTTGGCAACCCCTTACTCAATACTCACCAAAATACCAGGAAGATTTCCTATATTTAAAATTTTCTATAGGGTTCTTCCTAGAGTTTTCATATCCTAATTTCCAAAAATATCTAAACCATCCTTTGATACCAACTATAGCATCCCGTCTTCTTATAACATAACTTTCATTCCATTACACAGAACTGAGGATCTTTAAGGTTTAGTGTCTTTGAAACAAGGAACTCAAAACATGAAACAAAAAAAACATTCTTCTTAAACACTTGAAAGGATTCTCCTCATGTTCACCCTAGGATCATTACTGCATCTCATAACCTAGGGATATACATCAAAAGAAAGGGTGAGCAGAAGTCCGAGCAAGGGAAACAAGTGAAACATTTTACATATGAACTTGAGATACATCAATAATGTCATGAAAAGAACTTTAAGGCATGGAAATGAAATCATGAGGCACATCATAATAAAAATAAAACTTTTTCATAACTTGAAGATGTGGCTGAAACATTTAATATTGAAAATCATGAACATATCACCATGGTCCATCCCCAAGGTGTCATTTGAAAATTACCAAGGTTATTCACCAAGGTATCGTGAAAATTGTAATCTCTAGTGGTTACATCATTACCCAATGCATAGGAGCGCTATCTGGGCGCACCCTTAAATTTGCCTTTATTATCATGTGAGCCACATATATCATCATCAAACATTTCATAAAGAACCCATATATCACAAAATAAATGGGTTTCATTTCTTAATCATAACATTTTAAAAACTGCTTTAAGGACATGATCTTTACGTCACCTTAAAACCCATAGAAAAGGAAGGTGGGTCTCATGTATGTACATCCCATAATTTAAAATAGAACATTTTGGTATATATGTGAATACCCTATTAGATGAAAGAGCTTTGAGTATTCACTTAATAATATTAAAGAAATTTAGAAAAAGAGAGAGACATTTTGAGACGGAAATTCTGCAGCATAACATCTATGTTACGAGGTTTTAGAAGAAATTAAAAAGAGAGGGAAAATGGGTCAAACATTCATAAATGACTCATAAAACAGTAGATGGAAAGAATAAGAAGGATAAATTATCATGGTAATGAAATTTCAAGGACATACCATTTGAAATGAAAAACATGGAAGGAAGACAAAAATTAGATTTCTCTTATGAAAGTTCGGCAGCCTAACGACATTACTTAAACTTCAAACAAAATGATTTGGAAAGATCAAATAGGGTCTCTCATCATGTGAAAATAAGAGTTCAGTATGATATATATAGAGATAATTCCCCAACATAATTAAAAAGTAACTTGAAAGACTTGACATGAAAGTAGAACTTTGAAAAGAATGAGAAGGGTGAAAGAATCCCCTAAAAAATTCGGCAGCCTAACAGCGCCACTTGAAACATCAAAAAACTGAATTGAAGAGATCAAATGGGCTATATCACCATATGAACATAAGAGTCCAGTACGATAGATATAGAGATATTACCCCAACATAACAAAAAGGAACTTGAAAGAATTGACATGAAAGTAGAACTTCAAAACGAGAAGGGTGAAGAACCACTTAAATATTCAGCAGCCTAACGACGCCACTTAAAACTTCAAAATACTGAATTGAAGAGATCAAATGGGGTCTCTCGTCATATGATTATAAAATATCATTATGATAAATTTAGATATAATACCCCAAAATAATAAAAAGAAACTTGAAATACTTTACATGAAAATAGATCTTGAAAAATGAGAAGGGAGAAAGAATCTGTTACAAAAATTTCGGCAGCCTAACGGCGCCACTTAAAACTTATTAAAACGAAATAATGAGAGTAAGAGGGGATCTATAATTATATGAACATGAAAAGGGAAGTAAGGGGAGTATAAAATAACATCCTCTTACATAAGAACATGGAGCATAAAAGAAATTACATAAAAGAGAATTCTTGAAAAGAAAGAGAGAGATCAGATCCCTTACCTTAAAATGTAACTCTTAAAACTCAAAGGTTTGGACCTTGAGGGCCTGGGGGCACCTTGGGAGGACTCCTTGGGAGGTAGGGAGACCCGAACATCGTTGGGGGAGAGTGGGGAGTCGAATGTATGAGAGGATGGCTTGATATTTATAGGGAAAGTGAGGGAACAAGGCATTAATGGCCAAGGGACACCTCATTAGTGGTTTTGGAAAAACCATGGGCTTTCCCATGGTATTTTCCCATGGTATTGGCCACATGGTACACCTCATACCTTATCTTACTATTCATAATTCGAACCTATTGATTACATACTTAATACATCATTTAATGATGTCATTAAACACCCGTAACTTAAAAACTGCATTTTCACTATTCATCGAAAATTCAACTTTCTCAGAATAATCCCAAAATTTCACCTTAACCAAATATCAATGCACTGATTTCAAAAATGAAATCCATTTTATAAAAATAATTTTCTAAATATTTTTAATTAAATTTTTAATTAAAAACACTATTCATCGAAAATTTATTTTTTTCAGAAAAATCCCCAACAATTACCTTAACATAATATCGATTCTCTGAGTTCAAAAATGAAGTCCATTTTATAAAAATAATTTTCTAAATATTTTTAATTAAAATTTTAATTAAAAAAACACTATTCATCCAAAAAACTAATACTTGAATAATAATTTATGAAACCCTTATTTAACCATTTTATTGAATCACATTACTTAATCAAAGTGCCTAGCTTATTTTAATACTTTCATTAAGTGAGATTACTAATCTATTTGGAAACATTATTAATCCTAATCATAAAATCACCATTCATAATTTACTATTCATCAAAAATCAAGGTGATCTTATTAGACTCTAAATTTCGTACTGAACATAATTGTAGAAGACCATTTTTTGAAAATCATTACACATTTTTAATTATTTAAGGTTTACATAAACATTTTTAAAATATCCTTTTTCTAAAATTCATAAAAAATATGAATACTATATTTATCCGGTCATTTGAAAATTCATAAAAGGAATCGTTACACAAGACAGTTACGGTCTCCTTACATAGCCCCTTATTACACCAGCATAGGACCTAAGTGTAAGGTGTGCTATGGTGAGAGAATCCGAGGGAGGCTCGGCCAACATCGCACGAGTAGTAATTTCTATCAGTTTGAACTTCTCGTGAAAGTGATCCCGTTCTATCTTTATACTATGAAGTTCAGCTTGGGTTTGGTCCAGAGCAAAGCCCAGTGGTGCTACCTCCTTCCCAAGTTCAGTTAGATGGGCTTCGATCGGTCCCAGACTACTAGGTGAGGCCATCAAATCTTCTTTCTATATTAATTAACCAAGACTGCTTGTATTTAGAGACAATAGTCAAAACGTTTAGTTTCCAGCGGTCATATTGACCAATGGTCAAATAATAGTCAAAAACCAACAGTCTCATTTTAATTATACTCATGTTATCAAATGAAACATTTTTGTTGAGTATAAAAATAAAATAAAATAACACATAAAATTAGGAAACAATATTTATTTAAAAATATCGGGTCGTTACAGGTTTGGCCAAGCTTCAAGGCTCAAAATGGTTTGATGAGATGAGGGAAGGTGTTCCATTTTTATAAGGGAGGAGAGGGGCACCTTTGGAAAAACATAAAATATTATTTTATAATAAAGTTATATTTGGTTTAAAATAGCTCTAAATTGATTTATTTAGAAGCTAAATTGGGTAGGGGTTTATATCCTCTCATCCAATAGGTTTTAGACAAGTTTAGGTTAATATTTTATCCTTATCATTTAGATTTAACTCTATGTTAAATAATTTAACTTTTACTGTGTCTTCTTGTATTCTTAGACTACATGGTTAACAAACAAACTATAACCAGACAAACGAACCCCAAGTTGTTCATTATTATTACATATAACCTTATCAATGTAATTTTTCTGAACATTAGATTTTTTGTAATATTATAATAATTAATAATCTAATATTTGTTTTCTAAACTATTTTATGTCAATTTTGACACTATTTGTTAATTGCTTTTTTGTGAGAATTATAACAACATGATTAGTTCAAAAAAATTACATTAAATAAATAATAACATGTCATATTAACCGATAAAATTATTGGAATTCATTAAAAGTCTCATATTACATTTATTTGGGTATTTATAACATCAATTATTTTAATATTTCATTATTTAGGTAATTACTGCATCACCATTGTGTCATAATTAAATTAAATTATTTAAGGTCTAAAAATTATAAATAAAATACCATTAGGTTTAAAATATTTTTATATTTATAATGAATATTTATAGTCGAATTTTTCTAATGTATAACCCTATATTAAAAATGTTTTAGTTATTAAACTTTGATTTTAACTATTTTAACTCATTTTTAAATAAAATAATAATAAATGTCCTAATCTAATCGATGTGGACCTAAATGATAATATAATAATACTAAGGTTGTTTTTAGTCGAATTATACTTATCCAATAGAAATATGACATGTGTTAGGGTTGTAATAATATCATTTTTACCCTTAATTTCCATATTTAATTTTAACCGCGATAAATAAAAGTAAAAAAGTTACTATTCACCGAAAATTATTTTAATCTTATTGAACCAAATTTTACTCCTTGATATTAACCGTGTATCTCGGATTTTCGAAATTCCACATACAGAAGCGGTAAAATTATGTTTTATGTAAGTTTGCAAAAAGCTCATAGGAGGTAGGTAAAAGACGGGAAAAAGTTCAATAAATTTTTATATATCTAAAATTATTATAAAATGACTCCAATGAATTACATTGAACTTATATAGGTATTATCTATCAATTTTTACCTAAAATAAATTTAAATAAAATAAATAATTATTTAAATAAAGAGTCGGTTTTTAAATAGTAACCCAGTGTTTTCACTATTAATAAAAAATTTAATGTTTTCAGAAAAATACAAAAAATTCACCCTATGCTAATTTCGACATTCCAAATATAAAAATGAAGTACATTTTGAAATATAAAATTTAAAAAATTCTAAAAAGTGGGTATTACTATTCATAACGACTAGTTTATATAATATTTTAATAGCATATCGTTGTTTAGTGAAACTCAGTATTGCGTACAACACAAGCTATCGTCGACGGTCGCGATTTTGTGTAATATAAGCCATGTAAGGGTTGCGTGTAGTGCAATACTCTTTTTTTGTTGCGTATAATAGAATCCAACCATATTTCATTTATACATTGAATATTTTTATATATATATACACTCAATGTTGCGTAGAATAACTACTATCAAACGAACATGAAATTGTGTGTAACACGATCCAAGAATAGTATTGCATACACTGCAAGCTAATATGGTCTTTCGTATAGCGCAAGGTAATCTTGGTGTAGCATACAAGAGAATAAATGAATGAAATTAAAAAGAATAAATCTCATAAAACATCGGAGTGTTACAATCTACCCCCCCTTAATATGAATTTCTCCCTCGAAATTCATCGGGGTTATAAATGGATTATTACATGAGAGTTTCTTTCATAGAAACCCACATCGTAAAAATGAATACAAAAACATATCTTTAAAATATAAAGTATGAAACGTAAGAGTTACCCAAATCCGTTAATCACTAGGATTCCACATCGGATAACATAGGTTAAAATATGGATATGGAAGGGAAATGTAACCATCATGTTCTGATGGAGAGTGGTAGAGGACATGGCTATGACAAAGCCAACAGTCAGAAAGCCATAAATTTGTGATGATCTAAGGTATCATATGATTAATCAGATATGTGGTCACTAGGATAATATTTTTGGTTTTCAAGATCATTTACCGAATGTTGAATATTTTTTGTATTAAAAGAAATACTTAAGTGATATTGGTAAAATCTCACTATTTTTTTTTGCCTTGAACAATTTCCACTTCATATCTTAATGAAATAAAGTTCAATTTGTCTTACGTGAAGTGTTAACAGATCATGAGATAGAATGATAGGTCATTCCATTCGTCTCAAACAAAAGGTTAACAAAAGTTATCAAATATACACAAGTCCATCTATAGTGAGATTAATTGTATATGGTTCCTAAAGTGGATTTATACTTCATATATCACACCGTTTAATATAATAAAACTAGTTTCTACTAACCAGTGACTTTCTGTAGGCCAGTGGTATGCGATAAATGCCTGTGGCACTTCAGTTGTGGGTTTGATTTCCACAGCCTTGTCTGAAGCGATGGGTTGTCACCCATCCTATGGGTTTTCCTTTTTCTAAAACTACACTATTATAACATTCCAGAAATAGTATCGAAAAAAGTTCTATCCTTAAATTTTTATCTGATGTCCAACTTAATCCATTCTAAACTTCATGTTTTTCGAAAATACTTCTATCCAATCTTATAGTATAAATAAAACAATTACTAGAAATGTCATCAACCAAGCATGTGAATACCATCATTTATCCATCACATAAGAAATATTGTAAAGACCGGTAAATTTCAAGGAAATTTTTTTCTTAATTTTCTTTGGAATTTTACAAGAACACAGTTTCTGACGGCGCCTGATTCCGAGGCCCGGTGTGCCTGGAATCATTTTCTGAAGTTTGGCTCGGGTACGTTCAGTGAACGGACGAGCGGGTTTTTCTAACTTTTAAACCGGTGCCCGGAATCGAATTCTGAGGGCACCGATGAAATCGCAGCGCCGGTATTCGCTTAGAAACGCCTCTTCCGGAGTTGTGTTTTCTCGGGTGTGGTTTTTAATTTTCGGACTTAAAGTTAAGAAATAAAATAATTTTGCGACAACTTTATTTTATTTCACTTAAGCCGCTTGGAAGCCACTTGAAGCCACTTAAAGGCGGCTTGAACTGAGTTGAACCGGATAGGATGCTATCCAGAAATATCCTACCCCCTTGGTAGGATATTTGCGAGGTGGGGCCCGCACGAGCCCCGCCGTTTCTTTCCGCTAGGAAACACACCCGCGAAAACCAGTCTTAATGAAAGTCAACTGACGCGTTTCTTAAAATCTTAACAGACCATTTAATGGGGCGGTTTATTTCATGAATTAAATGGGTTGTTTCTTTCGTTGAATTAATTAAATGAATTGATGGACCGTTTCTTAACCAGTTTTCAAATTCGTTGGCGTAATAATAAAATAAGGCCAACGCTCGACCTCTTGTTACTTGCGCATTGAGAAGATTTGAGAGGACCCTTGTATCTTCTTCTCCCTTGCGAAGAACGCGAAGAACGCGAAGAACGCCGAACTCGGAAATCGACGACGCTTCCGTCCGAGACGTTCTTCCCCGCTCCGATCTCCGATCACCGACCGTTGAGGTGAGTGATTTCGGATTTCCTCGCAAGGTTCTTTTCTTTTGGTTTTAAACACAGATTTAATTATTTATAATTTAAATCTGTCGTTCTTGGTCCGTTGAGCTCGCCGACTCAATGACGGATTCCGCGACGACACGACGCCTTCCCGCGACGACGCGACGATCCCCCTCTTCCGCGATGAGCTTTTCCGCGAAGAACGCCCTCGCACGACGATCAACGAGGTAGGGATTTATTTTGGGATTTACCCCCCCTTTTTTTATTTATTTCCGTGAAGGTTCATTAAAAATTATAGAACCGGAATCAAAGAAACAATTTTATTTTATTAGAATTGTTGGTTCATGTGTTGAACATTTTATTTTCTCCCGTTGATTATCTCTAACGCGGAGGGTGCGGGCCAAATGAACACGGCCCGACGACCCTCCGTCGTTCTTCGTTTTGTGCGGATTTGGCGGGCGACGATGGAACGTGCCGCAACAGATGTTTTTTGATCCCGCAGTAAAGAACGGAACCCGGGAGGAACAACGGCGTAGACGGGAAGGAAAACGGGCCACCAGAGCGACTCCGGCGGCCCGCGGAAGCCGGTGGCAGCGCGGGTCGCCGGCGACACCCCGCGGGTGCTGCGGGGTTGGCACGCGGCACCCCGCGGGTGTCCAGGGCGACACCCCGCGGGTGCGGCGGGGTTGTCACACGGCACCCCGCGGGTGTCCAGGGCGGCACCCCGCGGGTGTCGCGGGGTTGTCACGCGGCGCGTCCGGCTGTCTGGCCGACACCCCGCAGGTGCTGCGGGGGTGTCACGCGTGGCGGCGGCTTTCCCCCGCATCGGCCGCTCGGCCGAGCCGAGCCGGACCGGCCCTGGCCGGGCCGGGCCGGGCCAACTGGGTCAGACCCGACCCGGTTCGGGCCAACCAGGGGGGTCAGGCCGGGTCGGCCCGGGCCCGGACCCCCCGTCTTCGGACGACTTTCGTTTAAACGCCCGTAACTTGAGCTACGGGCCTCCAAACGACTCGCCGTCAGCGGCAACACAATCCTTGGAGCAAGTCGGTCGTTTCGATTTATCGCATTCAAAGTTTCGGAATACTTTGGGTTCGGCCAGGTTGGTTTGTACACGAAACCAACCGGGCCCTCGGAGCGGAAACACTCATATCTTGAGCTACAGACATCCGATTGACGTGCCGTCAGCTTTGTTAGTTTGCTCATAGTGAGACGGATCTTTTGGCTCACTCCGCCCGAGGTTTGGACGCAAGTGGAGTACGGTCGGGTTGGTTTTGCCTTAAAAACCAACCGGGCCCCTGGGACGAAAATGCAAATAACTCTCAGACCGGGCGTCCGATTGACGCGCCGTCTATTGCGTTGAGTTCCTCTTGATGAGGCGGAACTTTTGGCATCCTCCGGCCGAGTTTTGGATGCAGATGGATAGTGGCCGGGTTGGATCGCACTGAAATCCAACCGGGCCCCTGGAACGGAAAAGCTGATATCTTTCAGACCAGACGTCTGTTTGACGAACTGTCAGCGACATTGGTGATCACGTTGAAAAACGGTCCCTATGAGTATACCCTGTGAGTGTTCGGGGTATATTTGAGTTACGGCCGGATTGGTTCGCTCACGAAACCAACCGGGCCCCTGGGACGAAAAGGCTAATAACTCACAGACCGGGCGTCCGATTGACGTGCCGTCTGTTGCGTTGAGACCCCTATGACGAGTTGGTCCTTCGAGATACTTACTTGCAGGTCTTTGTGATACTTGGAGTATCGACCAATAGCTCGTGGAGCGGACCCTCCCGGAGACGAGCGGGCGGAGCACGAAGACCGTGTAGCTGACTGAGACCCGACAACTGCTGATCGAACGACTCGATGTGTGACAGAGGTGCGCTTGGTTGTAAAGGCACATGGGAGCACTTGGTTGTAGCGGCAGACCCACGACAGAGGTGCGCTTGGTTGTAGCGGCACATGGGAGCTCTTGGTTGTAGCGGCAGACCCACGACAGAGGTGCCCTTGGTTGTAGCGGCACATGGGAGCGCTTGGTTGTAGCGGCAGACCCACGACAGAGGTGCGCTTGGTTGTAGCGGCACATGGGAGCGCTTGGTTGTAGCGGCATACCCACGACAGAGGTGCGCTTGGTTGTAGCGGCACATTATAGCGCTTGGTTGTAGCGGCAGACCCACGACCGAGGTGCGCTTGGTTGTAGCGGCACATGTGAGCACTTGGTTGTAGCGGCAGAACCACAATAGAGGTGTGCTTGGTTGTAGCGGCACATGGGAGCGCTTGGTTGTAGCGGCAGACCCACGACAGAGGTGCGCTTGGTTGTAGCGGCACATGGGAGCGCTTGGTTGTAGCGGCAGACCCACGACAGAGGTGTGCTTGGTTGTAGCGGCACATGGGAGCGCTTGGTTGTAGCGGCGGACCCACGACAGAGGTGCACTTGGTTGTAGCGGCACATGAGAGCGCTTGGTTGTAGTGGCAGACCCACGTCAGAGGTGCGCTTGGTTGTAGCGACACATGAGAGCGCTTGGTGGTAGCGGCTGGCCCACATTACTTGATAGGTGGAGTACTACAACAGTCTTAAGTTAGTGGGCAGTACCTCGGAGTTGTGACAGGACCACTGTACACTCCAGAGACGGAGCTCTTCAGCAGTTACGATTTCGATGATGAAAATCCTGGTTTGAGCTGAGACTTTTGACCTTGTGTTTGCCTCATGATTGAGATGGGTTACTTGATAACTTAGGTATATGTATGGGCATATATCTAAGTAGAGGTTATCTGTTGAGATCTTCTTGTGGTTATCATTCTTGGTTTTAGTGATACCTTGAGGGTCTGGGGGTCCCTACTGAGTATCGTTATACTCACCCCAGTACGGGCTATGCCCGCACTACGTTGTGTTGGTTGCAGACGACAGACAGCGTTGATCGTGGCTGAGGCTTGCAGAGCAGGACGGTACCTGGAGGTGGAACACTGGGCGGGACGTGCTCGGAGGGGACGGTGGGACCCGAGGAGCATTGGAGCTATCTGTACCCACCCTTCAGGTGGGATTTCTAGTGGACAGCTCGGTGTAGCGGCTTTTACTTTACAGTTGCTGTTTTCCCTTTCGAGTTGTACTTTACTTTCAGTTGGGTTTGTATACTGGCCCATTTACTTTTCCGCACTTCATTTGTACTCTGTTTTTAATTAGTGTTTACTTTTCCGCTTGCTTACTCTGTGGTGCTTGTTTACTTTACAAAGGCAATGCCTTCCATTTTTACCGGGATTTTCGCCTTGGTGCTAGTCGCCAGCCCCTGGCCTATGGAAGGCGGGCTTGGGGTAGTCACGGTACGGGCCCCGAGGACGGGTCGTGACAAATATCTTTTAAGTCACATTCCAAACATGTAAATACCTTAATCGTATATTCTCTTGTAAAATGAATACCCATTGAACCTTAGTGAAAACATGAATTCTTTCAAAAGTTTACTCTTTCCATATAAAAAAATCCAAAAATTTCTATATACTCATAGCATGATATCACAATGTCCTTATATCATACATGAGCTCATCAATACTATAAAATATCTCATTATCTCATTATCCCTTCATTATGCGCATATCATCTACATTCAAAAAATATATGAATTAACCTTTCTTGGTCACTAGTACCATTCAACATATACTTTCAAATACTTTAGAAAAAACAATAGTGTAACAATCATTATATGTGTCTTTATTCCATTGTACCATTACCTATACAATATAACTCTTAAAAAACATAAATCATTCCCCTACCATCTTAAACCATTGACCAAGATTCAACACTTCTTTCATCTCATATATCATTTGTAGTCTCATCATCATCATCCACATAAATACTAGCCATATGACCATTCTTATTCTCTTCATGAGATTTTCCCTTAGGGAATTGGTTTGCATAATTACCATACATTCAACATCTAATACATCTAATCATTGTTGATGTCGTAGAAATACTATTATCATTATCCATGGTGTTAAATGAACATTTTCCATTGCACATACTGGATTTGTGTCCTTCTTTTACGCACCCAAATCATCTTCCAGTTCCTTGGAAATATTATCCTTGATGCCTCTTCCGACATGATTTACAAGAGTGAAATTTAACTTTATTTCCTCTATGATCATCATGAAACTCCGTCGTTCTCTTATTAGATGATTCGGGAAACATACCAATGTTGAGATTATTGATTATATTATGAGATTGCTGATTAGGCATAATAACGATGTTTGGACTTCCAAATAATGTTTCATTTTGTCTCCCATGAAGAATATCATTTCATTGTCCATCATATCCTCCATTATCATGAATCTTCCTATTTCCATCCATGTTCTAAAATCCAAAAAGAATAGTGTGAGAGGTAAAAATCATGCTAGGGAAAACGAAATAATAAAGGGGGAGTACCGTCAATATCTAACATCTTAGATTAAATTCTAATATTGTTATATTAATTCTAGGACTATAACCATTACATATACTTATCCTTAGGGACATCACTAGATATACCGTAGAAATATCTCTAGGGATTTCACAACAGTTTTTTGCATCCTAGTTTCCAAAGGATAACTAAACCTTCACCCTGATACCAATACTAGAGACCCCAAACTTGACGTACATGGATATTAATTTACTTTTTGCGGAATACATAATACATAAAAAAAACAAACACACAAGGACCGTAATAGTTTAGTGTCTTTGGAGACTCGGAAAAATAATCTTATAATCACGGTGAAAGATCTTCAACATCTCCCATAAAAATCTTCCCCTTTAGTTTTCTTACCTAAAACATTTCTTAATATCATGGGGAAAAGAAAACATAAAATTTTTGAGCTCAAATTTTCAGTAATGGTAAACATAGAGAACATAAAACAATCCATAAACATTTGAGTGAAAAAAACATGAACATAAAATCTATACATCAAAATATTGAGCAAAATCATAAATCATGGAAGTATGTAACACATATATGATAATGGACCATCAGTCATGATAAAATAGCATGGAGATAAAACATTTAATTGTGGAAAACCACTAATCACATTATATGATGTCCATAGTAGCCAAATCATTTCTCCCAAAACCATATTAGTGGACAACGTCCCTTTCTGAATCGAGTTCACTCCTCGTTATAGTCTTGTATCGCTGAACCATAATAAATTACTATTTCATCCATGTATATCTAATGAGATATAAATCATTACCCAATTCATTGGAGGGATATATAGGTCCCACCCATCTCATAATGAAATCATTCTTACATGTTCCCAAAAATAAACATAAATCATTCATCATAACCCAAAGAATAAAATGGGTTTCATAAACATCATCCCATCATCACATAATCGATATAAAACAAATGGGTATCAATTAATCATAATAAAATTTAAACCTTGTAAATCATGGATACATTATACATGAAACATACACATATGAAATAATGTCATCTTATATGGAAATTGGTTTTGATAAAACACTTGAAATGAATTCTTGAGAAAAATATCCTTTCTTTTCAAAATAATTTTCTTTTCACAAAATCCCCTGTAATTTTAAAATAAAATTATTTTTTTAAAATAATCATGAAATCTTTTAAATTAATCTTTATAAAAATTAAACGTTATGAAACCGTAAAAATCAGTTCATGCAGTATAATTTAAAAAAAATTCTTCTCGTACATTTTCCATAAAAGTCAACAAGTACCTTATATGGTAATCAAAAGAAAGATTCCTTGCATACCATGTAGTAAAAGTAAAAAATGGGTTTAAAAGAATTTAAACATACTTGAATCCATTTTTAGAAAATAGGGACATGGATGATAAATATAACCCCTGTAAATACTTATGAATAAACAATCTCGGATAACAATGAGATTGGAGAAGTTATCCCTTACCTCATGTCTGATATTCCTTATATGTATCTGAACCTCCTATATAATGATTTAAATAATGTCATTGACTTATTACAAAATCATATTAATTGTTATGATATCATATATGGATCACTTATTACATTATATTACATGTTCTTTTGTAAATTCCATGTTAAATCAGTGTTTTGGTAAAATCATTTCATTTATCATACGTGATTCGACTTGTTGTTCTTGATATTATTAATTATATCCTAATTTATGTAATTAAATAATTTAAAACATGATTTATATATAATATATAATCAATATATATATATATATGATAGATCGATAAGTCGAATGAAATACACCGTTCATGGAGACGGTAGGCCGTATGTATGCATGAACTTTGTTTTTCGTTTTCCTTATTGAATGGAATGGAATTAAGTAGATGACATGTATATATAAATCTAGTATCATTATTATGTCATATATTTTGTGATAACTTATTAAATATACATTATAATCATTCTTTAATTGTTAACATGGAAAATGATTCTCATCGCGTCTTGGAGATGGTAATCTCTACTTACGCACGAGTGATGATATCGTTCCCATATTTATTGAATGGAATTGAAGTGGATGATATAATATCATAGAATTAGTATGTTTTTATAATAATTATATATATTTATTATTTAAACCATTATACCCAGCCAAGTGAAGTGGTGGTGGAAAAACTGATTACACCACAGTGTGGAGACGGTATTCCGTACGTACGCACGTGCGATGATATCATTTTTGTAGGATGGATAGAAAGTGAAATAGGGTTGTTTCATATTTATAATAACATTTCAGTATATAAGTAATACTTAGGTTATTACTTTATAATGAAAAAACTAAATAAGAAGAATTAGAAGAAGAAAGAAACCTGAAAGAGTCGGTAGATGAGATTACCTCTTCCTCGACGCACCTCCTTTAATATTCTTCTTAAGGTACTAGAGTTGTGATTTTGAGAATAACAAAACCTCTATTATGTAACTAGATAGTTTTAAAAGTCTAATTTTCAGGGGTTGGCCAAGCGTCAAGACTCAAAATGGTGTGATGAGAATAGGGAAGGGTGACCTTTTAATAAGGGAGGAGAGGGGCACCTTTGGAAAAACATAAAATATTATTTTATAATAAAGTCATATTCGGTATGAAATAGCTCCAAATTAATATATTTATAAGCTAATGTGGGGATGGGTAAAAATACTCTCAATAAATATGTTTTTTACAAGCTAAGGTTAATAGTTTAACCTTATCATTATGATTTAACTATAAGTTAAATAATTTATCTTTTACCGTGTCTTCATGTTTTCTTACACGACATGGTTAATAAACATACTATAACAAGCCAAAAGAACCCCAAGTGGTTTATTATTTATATATATAACCTTATATAAGTAATTTGGAAGAACTTTAGATTTTTAGTAATATTATAACAATTAATAATATAATATTTTTTTTAAAAACTATTTTATGTCAATTTTGACACTATTTGGTAATTGATTTTTGTGATAATTATAACAACATGATTAGTTCGAAAAAGGTTAATTAAATCAATAATAGCATTTCATATTAACTTAGATAATTACCTTAATTCATAAAAAGTCTCAAATTACATTTTTTGTGTATTTATAATATTAATTATTTTAATATTTTATTATTTAGGTAATTAATACATCACCATTGTGTCATAAATAAATTAAATTATATAATGTATAAAAATAATAAATAAAATACCATTATGTGGGAAATATTTTTATATTTCTAATCCATATTTATAGTTTAATTTATCTTATGCATAAAACTATATTAAAAATGTTTTAGTTATTAAAATTTGATTTTAACTATTTTTACTCTTTTTCAAATAAAATAATAACAAATGTCCTAATGTAATATAACTGGACCTAAATGATAATATTATATTCCTAAGGTTGTTTTTGGTCGAATTATACTTATCCAATTGAATTAGGAGATGTGTTAGGGTAATAATAATATCATTTTTACACTTAATTACCCAATTTACTTTTAACTATGGTAAATAAAATTAAAAGGTTACTATTCACAAAAAATTATTTTTATCTTATTTAACCACATTTTAATCCTTAATGTTAACCATGTCCCTCAGATTTTAGAAATTACACTCACAGAAGAGGTAAAATTATGTTTTATGTATGTTTGTAAAATGCTCCTATGTGGTAGGTAATAGACAGTGAAAAGTTCAATAAATTTTTTAAATATCTAAAATTATTATAAAATGACTCCAATGAATTACATTGAACATATATAGGTATTATGTTTTAATTTTGACCTAAAATAAATTTAAATAAAATAAATAATTATTTAAAAAAAAATGTGGTTTTTAAATAGTAACCAACTGTTTTCACTATTCATCAAAAATTGAAAGTTTTCAGAAAAAATAGCAAAAATTCACCATAGGCTAATTTCGATATTCAGAATCTAAAAATGAAGTCCATTTTGAAAGATAAAATTTATAAAATTTCAAAAAGTGGGTATTACTATTCATAACGGCTAATTTATATAATATTTTAAAAACATATTTCTGTTTAGTTTAACTTGGTATTTCATACAACACATGCTATCATGGAAGGTTTTAATTTCGTGTAATGTATGCCAATCCATGTTTGCGTGTAGTGAAAGACTCCTTTGTTGTTGCGTATAACATAATCCAACCATATTTCATTTATACATTGAATATAAATATATATATATACAGTCAATGTTGCATAGAATAACTACTATCAAATGAACATGACATTTTGTGTAACAAGATCCAAGAATAGTGCTGCGTATACTGCAAGCTAATACGTTCTTGCGTATAGCACAAGATAATCTTGGTGTAGCGTACAATAAGAGATATGAAAGAAATTAAAAAGAATAAATCTCATAAAATCTTGGGGTGTTACATTAATTTTCCATTTCATTTGATTATTGGTATAGTTTAAAAAAATCATATAATTTAATTAAAAAGTAATTAAGGGGGAATATTACTCAACAAGGGAGTGTTTTCATAAATTTGGATATATTGATTTTTTGGATTTATTTTCATTACTAACCATCCATGTTTCATAAATGAGACATTTAATACACATAGATATTTTTATAGTGATTCACTACTTATTATATATATTTTTCCTTTTAAAATTCATTTCAATTTTACCTTTTTATTTGTGTCTGGTGATTTTTAAAAGGGAATGTTTTTTGGGGATATTTTTTGAAGATAGACTTCTTTCTACCCATTAGTTTTGAAAAATCATAAAAAATATAATTAATATTTTCATTTAACATACATTTGGTGATTTTAGTTTATTCATGTAGAGACATATTTTTCTACTTCCATATTTTTTGGAATTGATTTGATTTGTACTTCTACACAAACATGATAATGTTGTAGTTGAATTATTATCAGTTAATGAAAATAACGACTATTTTCCTCCAATTATAAACTATTTCATCAAATGTTGTTGTTAGTGTAATCTATGATCATAGAATTTTATGTGTGGAGATTATTACAGAGATGTCGATAAACTAAACATAATGCTAATAAGAATGTAAATTTATATGTTATGAGGGAAAATGATATCATTTTCAATAATTTTAACTTCTATACCATCATTACTTTTTTAGAAATTGCTATAGTAATTTTATATTACTATATATTTTGATAAAGTGCTGACGTTATGTTAGGTATTCTGGTAAATATATTAATTATGGTTAAAATAGTTCATTTTCTAAAATATTGAGAGTGATGATCATCGTAGGTGTGGAAGTAATATCTTAACATACTTTATGATCAGTGATATTTTGAATTTGGAAGTTATATTGGCCATTCATTTGTGTTTGATGTTGCCCAGTGTATTATAGATACTATTGATCATTAGATTGAAGAGATTATCATGGATCGACTGACCACATTATGTCATTTTTGATGATTATACTACTAGTGGTAAATATGATGCAGAAGAGAATCATTATTACATGAATTTATGAAATGGAAATTAGATACCATGGATAAGCCTACCAATAAACCTTCCACTTTGGATTAAAAGTGAATACTTCTCTATTTTGATGTTTTTTTAATATAATATCCTTAGGTGTATTTTAATTATTATATAATACTCTGATCATTATTTTTAACATTTTTGTATGATACATTATTTCATTCCAGATTGTGGTCATCCTCTGAATAATTTATTTCCAAGAAATTTTACATTCCACACACAAACATGATTACAAATTTTATTTTTTTGATAATGTATATTATTGAATTGGTAAATAAACAATAAATCATGTTTGACTACTATTTAGCCCCATCATAGAGTTTTATATAGCCTTCTGATTGAGGATAACAATTTTTATAAAAATAATAATTATTTTCATTGATATTAATTATCATGACATGTAAACATTAAAATATTAATTCAATTTATAAAATATTATAAGATAAAAATTATAATAAAATTATTATTTTATATATTTCTCATTATTTTAATTATTAAAAAATTTCTTAAATAATACTTCTATTTTCATTATTTTGGAATCATATAACTAAATTTTTATTAAATATTAGTTATTATCAATGTAATTAATCTTATAGTTATTTTAAAAATTAAATATATTTAAATTACATTATCAAATAATAAATATTAACCACTATGAGGATGGTGGAATGGGTTGGGAACATGTTCATTAATGATGGTGTTTATATTTCCATGGGTTGGGAATTAGATTCATGGTAAGATGCCTAATGATTTGGGTCAATTAATAGATCAGGGAAGCTTGGGGGATGAGAGTTTATGATAGATATATTCCACCAATGAATTCATATAATGGATTTATTTTTTTGATATACCATATGTTGTGATATTATGGTTTCAAATAGAATGATACACATTATACACTACATGAAAAAATAGATGTTTCATCTGTGTTTTAATATCAATTATATAATAATTGTATTTAAATTGTTTTTACATTGGTTTTTTATATAACTGATTATAAATTTTCTATCTAAGTGGGTATTACCATCGTCCAACATATAATAGACGTTAAAACCCACCATAATAGGTGTTTTAACATCGGATATATTAAGATATGTAATCACACTATAGTTATTTAATTCCATTTTTATACAATATATGTTAACATCCACCAATATATCTGTTTTATCATTGATTATATGAATAAAGTGTATCAAGACATCATGATTTATCATTTTTATATGAATAATATACATTAAAATCCATGTCATGGTGATTGTTAACATTTTATATACATAAAAAAATGATAAATATAAATTGTCACTTCTCAATAATTTAATGTCTTAATTTTTTCTTAGCATTCCATTTTTATTTTTAACTCCGCCCCAAATATTTATCATAAAATAAGCATACGTTTTCAAGTGGGGTCTATAAATTTTCATTCACCCTCTTTCAAAATGAATGATATACTCCACATATAATCCATAACATCATCAATAAACCTCTTATTCATTCCATTATTATCAATGATGTTAATAATTATTTAGTTTTACTTAATACATTTTATTTATAGTTTTATTTTTAGTTTTTTTAATTAAATATTAATCTTCTGATATATTATAAAAGAAAAATATTCTACATGATATTTCTTACCATAGTTAAAAATACACTATTGGATGATGTTTAAAATTCCAAACTTTTTCATTCCTCAAAATAAAGTGAATATCAATTAATGATTTTTTTATTTCAAGGATACCAAAATAAGAAATGGAAATAAGACAATGCATGAAGTCAAGTTTCTTAATTTTTATTAATTTTTATAATTTATATTTCTTATATATTTTATTTTTTACCAAGGGGGTATTGTGCATTAATTTATTAAAAAAATTCATAAAATTATACATTGGTTAGAAAATTAACTGAGGATGAAACTCAATTACAACATTGATTAATAATTAAATTATTTCATGTGTAACATTTTATTTAATTTATTTTGATAAAAAAACTCAAAATTGAAAACATTTTATCAAACAAATGATTTTCATTATATATTATTTAACTAATATTAAATAAATAATTTCAAATTAAGATGTGTATAAATTGAAGGTAAAACCTATAATAAAAATAAAAAAACCAGATGTGAGATGGTATTTTATACTAGTTATTCAAATACATATTTTATGCCTCATGAGTGTACAATTTCATGATATATATAAATATAAAATTTAAAATACCTTGTAAATTCATGTTATATGAAATAGTTATACAACAAATAATTGATTATTATATTAAATGATCCACATTACACTTTACAACTAATCATTTTAGATTAATAATAAGTGATAAACGATAAAAAATTTCCATGTTTTATAAAATTTTCTATAAAAAGTACATAAGATGAAGATAATGGGATACCCATGAAACATAATTTTTATGTCCATGGTGACCAGTTAAAAACACTATAAATATATTAAAATAATCTCAAATTTTGTAACATTCATGTATATTCCATACAACACATAATAGTGTCCTGAGGCCTATATAATGTAGTTAAGGAAATTGAGAGAGTGTTTTTCATGTGATTGATTTTTTTCTATTATCACTAATTCTATATTCTATCTCACTCATTCCCCTTATGATATACTATCATATAATTGATATAAGGACTTCCCTTCATATATTCCATATGATTTTGTTTACCCATTTATACCCCACAGATAAAGAAAGATGTTTTTTTCATCTATAGATCATTATCCAATATATAACCTAATATGACAATAATGACTATATTTTGGTTAAAGCTACATGTTTATTCATTTTATTCATACATAGTATCACTTTTTATTGAATGGTGATCTTGGGTTTGTTGTTTCTATTGATTTACACTACATTTAATATGTATTATTTGATCATAAGAGACCCAAAAATGGTATCAAAATCTATTACATGCTTCATGATTATCAAAATAAAGATAAAAAATGAAAATAATATAATATATTATTCAAATGATTGAATATGATATAATATTTATTAAAATTAAATTAATCCAAATTTATTATTATAATATTCTATATATGTTTTATAATGTATGATTATAAGATATGAGATATCGTAATCGGTGATATTGATGCACCATACGACATGATATATCTTAATCTATGAAATAATGGAATTAATTTTCTTATATATCATAAGGTGTGATATGATGATATCTTATGTTATGATGTGAATTTTTTTTGTGTCATAGATTATGATTTGTCCAATCATAATTGATAATGGTGCTAATTGAGGGCTCTAAAATATGGCATCATATCCCTATATAGATTTCATATATATATCTTGCTATGATAGTTAAACTTTAGTTTTTTATAAAGGTATATCATTATATAAAATAGATAATTCATAACTATCTATCACAAGTTCCTTGTTGTTATATCATTGACAGTGATATAAGACAATAACATTACCATAGTTTTTAAAACAGGGATGTTATTAAATTTGATTATAATATATACATATATATAATTTATTTTAATATATTTAAATTATTAATTTAATTATGAAATTTATAAAATAATTATATATTATAGTGAGAGTAACAGTTATATCTATTAAATATAAATATTGAAAATTAATTAAATGATTATGAAGTGTTTATAATGAATTATTATGTCGTTTTGGAATATTAAATGAATAAATACAAATGTATTAAAATTATAATGAAACCTTATATGTAATGGTTATTGAATATAGGAGGATTTAAATCCTGACACAACCATTTTTCTAATGGGATCTTGTTTTAATGTAGAAAAACTTATTGAATTATTTAAAATTTTTATATAAATAAATAATAATTAAAAAATATATGTTTTTAATTTTTTTGAATAGTTTATAATTTAAAATATAAAATTGTTATACTATGAAATTACTGGGAAATTTATTTTTACTAATTCAAGAAATATTTTTTGGTGGTTTTATTGATGGTTTAATGATAATCCAAGAAGAGGTATCATATTTATAAAAATTGTTTATATAAAATAATAGTCAATTGTTTTTTAATAATTTATTTGGATAAAATATCTTATAATATAAATCATAAAGGGGTATATATTAAATCCATAAATATGATAATATTAAATGATTAAATTAAACGAAATTAATTGTTATTGTTTATCCATTCTATATTAATAATGTTCTTATAATATTTTTATGAATCATTCATAAATGTATATATAAAGCTGTAATATATAAAATGTTCATTTACATAACAAACTATAGGGTTTATTATTCATATTTATAATATTAATATTATGAATGGTTGTATTCATTATTTTAAATAGTAAAAATACTTCTATAAATTTTCATACATTCATATAAGGTGGTACATGGATGTTATGATAATTGTGTAAGTTTTATTTTTCCTTAACTCTAGCTTCTTCAAGAGTTGTGTAAGAAGTTATACATAAATTTAATTTGATCAAATTTATTAGGTGAATGGAATATGATTATATTTTAAATCATTAGAGTCGTACATATGTGAAAAGGGAATAACATGTCATAAGATAGTTATATGGAATACCCATTAAAAATATTAATCATAAAATTCATTCTAAACACAATACCAATTATGAATTTGGTCATCCAGCATTGTAGCTTCATGCTAAATATGGGAGACACTAGTATTTGTTATGTATGTAAATAATGTAATGTGTAAATCATAAAGCATTAGGGGCACAATTTTTCAATTTTTTTCTATCAAACATAACATTGAATCTCTTTGGAAGCATAATAAATGAATATTGTTGTGTTTATCCATATGAATGATTTGTAAATGGGATGTGTGCTTGATCATCCATTAGCCAAATTTGATATTCATAGAATTGTGAACTACCTAAATATATATGTGATGAGATTTACACCAATGTGACTCTTATTATATTGTAAAATTTGGATCATGTCCCCCTGAAATGTACGACGTTTTTTAAAATGGGTCATTATTTTAGTAATAGTGCATTTTATTAAAGGTCTAATCAAATAAATTTAAATCATGATACTCTTATTGAAAAAAAGTATTTGTATATATAATATTATCATCATTATTTATCATTATATAATATCAAACATAAAAAAAGGTGGATTTTAAGGATAGAATATTCTTAGAGTATTATAGAAATATAGAAGTTGTTCTCAAATAAGGAAAAATTCTCTAAGTTCAAACAATACCATAATATGTAACTATATATTGATATAGATCGACAAGTGAATCAATAATATTATGATAATCATTAATGAATAAATAAATGTGTTAAATCCATTGTTCATATAGAAAAATAACCAATGTATCTTTAGTTTGTGTTCATGTACTCAATATTATTCGCTATGTCTATGACATGGAGGGAATAGATATTTTGTTTAAGTCTTGATCACAGTATGGAATTCATTTCCTAATCATAATTGTGAATGCTATTAAAATTAGAATACGTTCAATAATGTTTACATGACTTCAGAAATAATTTTGTAGATATTTTAGATTATCATGTAATGTATAGTCACCATTATGGTGTGGGGAGTATAGAGAGGAAATATTTTAATCTAGAGGACGTGATTTGGTGGACCAAAATTTTTCCGTTTTCATTAAAATATGAATGAATTTCAAGAACTATGGGATATGTTTCAATAGGATGATACTATCATAGATATATGAGGGTTTTTGAAAAACTCCATGTAGAGTAACTATCTGGTATCTTTTGTATAAAAATAAATTACATGATTTTTAAGGGTATAAGGTTTTGAATGTATTCTTTACAAACATTGTATATATACAGGTAATCAAAATCAATGTATTAATTTATAGAATTTTGGGTTTTCATTCAATTAAAAAAGAAATTCTATTATTATTAATATTTATAATGAAAAGGAATATTTCAAGCCCAGATGTATCCAAATAATATAATGTTTATAGAGATTTCATTTCTAGTATATGAAAAGATAAGTTAGTTGTTAACAAATAGTTTATATAAACAATATGAGATTATGGATTTACTATATATGGTTTATGACTCATCATATAATATAATAGTTTAATAAGAGATAATAATATTATCTGATTTGTCTAGGAAAAAAACTATATCAATGAAATTTGTAAAAATATAAGGGGTTTGATCCCACCACCCATCAATAAAGTATTTTGAAAAATAAAATCTTATTTTTATAATAATTTTCCATACATAAATAATTATATATAAATTTTGGATAAATAGATTATTTATTGATATTCCCACTAAAGGTAATAAGTTTGATTTTTTAAAAAGTAATTTTTTCTTATATTAGCATAATTTTCTAGAATGAATATACTTTAAAAGAATCTATTCGGTGTATATTTAATCTTAGTGATCTTCCATTTTATTAAATTTTATATGATTCAATTAAAATTAAAATTAGATTTCACTTAATATCATATAAGAGTATAGGGTTTTTATGTAATGAAAAATGTGTCAAAATAGATGATGTTACTCTAAAAGGTGAGAAACCACATTCCTAAATTTGGGGCTCAATTGGTAAAATTTATATTTTAATATTTGATACTGCTGGAGTGGACCAAATTTTTACCATCCAAAAAATACAATATCAAAAGAAAATATTGGATCTTTTATATTTCCATTAACCTTTTACATTTATATTTTTATAGAATTCTGATAAACCCTCACATAGATAATACCCATTAATGTGGGAGAGTTTATTTCCGACTATACCTAAATTTTCATATTATATACTAGGTCATTAACATCATCTATATGAAACCCTTATAGATATAAATCATCCAATATCATAAAAGATTACATGTGGAAACTAAAACATAAAAAGGGTGATGTAAAATTGTAAGTAAGGGTAAATATAATTTTTAACAATTTTATTTAATCTTTGAATATAAAAAGTGTAAAATTTTATGACAACCTAACCCGAGGGAATACGAAAATAATAAAATAATTCATATCCATTAATTTTTTATTCATAAATCATGATACAAGGAATATGAATTTTCCAAAATAATAGTTATAAAAAATTTATATTGATCCATGTGATATCAAACATGATAAATGTAATCATTATAAGCACATTGAAAACACAAATAAAACATGCTGGAATCATGGAAAATCGTCCCCATTGAATTCATAGAGAACCCATGCAAATGGAATAATCATAAATATAGATTAAAATGTAATTCAATAGAGAATATAATCATCACACAACGCATTAGGGTGATAGATTTTTGCACCCATCATATAAGTTATATTGGGATAACCTGACACTATCTGTGAACAGCCAAATTATATGTAATAAACGGATATCCTTGTGTTATTTGATCGCACCAATCATATATTCTATAAGAGGCTCACTTGGAGCTGTCTATGAGAATTAATAATATATAATACAATGTGTAGGCCTTGTGAAATATAGGTTCTACCATCATATAAGCTATAACAGGCTCACCCAATAATATCTAGGTGAACCCATTATATATGTTCTAATGGGATCACCTGACTCTATTAGGTCTCACCCATAATATATATTTTCCATGATCCACAACATGAATAATTAAAATAATTATTTCATATTAAAAATATAATAAACAATCATTACTCATTTTATAACATGGTTAACCCGTACAAAAAAATCATTTCCTATCAATATATTTGAAAAATGATTATATTGTGGAAATGAAATGCTTCCAAAGCAATAAAAATAAAATAATCATAATCCATCCAGATAATTAATTATAATAGTATAAATACAAATTATAACCATTTGTGAAAAGTAAACAATAATAGGTCTTGTTGTTGATGATTGTATGTACCAATAAAATATCATTAAAAACATTTTGAGAAAAATAACAGTTTCATTAGGAAAAATCAATTTTTTCAAATCTAAAAATTTAGAATATTTTAAGTAAATGTTTTTCATCTAAAACAATATTTGAAAAATATAAATGTTGAATTAAAAATAATTTTTATCTATACATGAGAAATATATTATTTCAATTAAATAATAATTTAAAAAAATATTTAGAAATCGATTTTTTTTGAAAATAACCTCAATAAAATATAATGTTTTCCTTAAAAAGAATAAAGGTCATAAAAATGGAAAATTATATTCTTTCCATTCTTGTTGAAATAAGGATTCCATTATATTTTTCCATAAAACCTATATAGTAATTGTTAGGAAAATGAAATTCATATTCTTATAAAAAATTAAAAAAATCAATGATAAGTAAAAATATCATTAATAATTGACATGCATAATTTTGAAAAACATTTCTAGAAAACTATTTTTTCAGAATGATGTCATTTTAGAAAAATGTGTTTCTTATTGAAAATAGAAATAAATATCCGTTTTCATATAAATAATTATAATGAAGTCATGATTACAAAATGATAGTTTAAAATATGTAAAACATTTATTATCATGAAAAAACCATACTACATGATAATTTATGAGTTTTTTTGGGAGTGGGATAATAATATTTCATCAAATATATTGTAATAGTAATTAGAATTGATAAACGATTGGATTATACAGTAAAACATTTAACATATTAGTAAAAAATAATCCAAATACGTATAAAATAATTAAATTTATTTAAAACTATAATTATATATTTATATATATATTCATTATATAAAATTTCCATGGGACGGTATATAGAAATTATAAATAGAGACATGTGTATAACACGACATATGTATAAATAAAGGAGAATTGAGAAAAAATATCTTACCACATTAGTAATCTTTTGAATCGTAATATGCAATTAATAATAACAAATAATAAAATTTTAAATATAATTAAAATAATTTTATCCATGGTATAGTATTCTAATGTGTGTTATAGTCATCACACAAATGAAATGAGTGGTGAATTTTCATATTACTCCCATAAATAAAAGAGAAATTAGAAACACCTCACCTCACACGTCTTTTTGGTTAAATTGGATATGACCAAAACTGTATTGGTTTTATAAATTTTATTAACTCATTATATATTAATATAAATATCTATAACATCACATATGATACATTTATATTATCTTATAACCCATTAATTAATAATGTTATATTATTAACATTGTTTTGGGGGTTCATTTCATTATTTTCATATTTATTGATTTTTATCAAATTTTCTGTTTATGTGAATATTATATGTTTACATAATCTAGAAAATAATAATAATGAAATAATTATCATATTTATATTTGAATTATAATTTTAATACCAATCTTTTAGTTTTTTTCTAATAAATTATGTATGCTATAATCCTCAATATGTCGTGTCGTATGTCTGCATGTGTAATGTTTCCATTTTTCAATGATCATTATGGAATGAGACATGTAATATTTTATTTCTTTAGAATGATCATAATTTAATATATATAGTATTATTTATAAAAATTCACACAAACACACACAAATATATATATATATATCTCATATATGTGGTGTTGTGGTGAAAAGAGAGTCAAATTGCTTCGTTAATGTGGTAGTACACAAGTACAAGAACGATGTTATTGTCTTCCTACTGTTAAAAAAAATAAAAGGTTATATTATCATTTGTAAATTATAAATATTTAATATTTTTCAAATTTATTTCCTTTATATGACATATATTAAATAAAATTATCCCTATGACATTCCATTTAATGTATCATTGAAAGACGAATAACATTGCTTCACCAGACAGTAGTCAACATTACAGAAGAGGGATGTCCTCATATCCCATATGGAATCGAAAGTATATATGTAATATTTTATTTAATGACAAATTATTTATAATCATGATATATATATATCACATATACATTTTATTTTAATCATCATAACCAACCCTGATATGTGGTAATTGAAAAACAAATGACATTGGTACATGAGGTGGTAGTCCGCTATACAATTGAATGAAAACTTTATTAGCAATTTGATTGAAGAATATAAGGATTTAAGATATATAATTAACATAATAACATATATTTAAATATAATAAACTTATTTTACAATATAATAAGTGTTTATGATGAATTTATGGATGTTTCATATTACATAAAATAAAAACACTCATTCAAGAATTTACATCTTCTTCAGGTAACTTCTTTTTGTTTGAACTAACAACCATACATGGTTCTATTAATGAACAAAAAAATGTAATATATGACTATATTAGTTAATTATATAAGTTATTTGGAATTTTATTTGTGATAAAATTAATTTTACGGTAGGAAGATATGTGAAGTGGTGTGGCCTATAATAATTGAGGTGAGTGGTACACTTGTAATTTTTTAAATGAAAGAATTCCAACTGTGATCTACATGACACAATGAAAAAAATGGAAATTTTTGAGAATAGAAGGAATCTATTCTAAATATATCTAGAATATAATTTTAATAAATATTTATAGGCCATTTTAACACTTATTATTTTAGTTTAACCCACATGAAACGAATTTTTACCTTAGTCACGATAAATATTTTTTACTATTTTCAACATTAATTTTTCTTATAAAATTACCATGAACACATTATAAAATATATATTAGTCTAATTAAAAATATGGAATCTATTTTTACAAATTAAATTCACATCAGTGGTAAATTTTAGTTTAAAATTATTTCAAGATATGTGATGATAATGCAGGGTTTCAATGAAAAAATGATTAAAAGATTACATTGTATTTATATTAAATTTAAATACGAAATTGTTTCCAATGAAATAAATTGTATTAAGATATATATAACTTTACTAGTTTAAAATTTTACTGTATTAAACATATAATTTATCTTTATAATTTAATTAATCAAAAGGCAATTTTTAATTAAAATTTAGCATTTCTTACTATTTATCGTTAAATAATCATTTCAAAAACATTTCAAAATACCCAAAGATTTATTATTATTTTTAATTTAAAATTGAATTTTAATTTTTCAAATAAATTTTCATGAAATTAAAGAAATTTATTTTATTACAAGACCAACAGACAAGCTGAAAAAGAATGTTTTTTGGAAGTATATTTTTCAAGTTCATGATGAATATATATAAATACTATGTCTAATTAAAATCATTAAATGAATATAAATTAATTTTTTGAAATATATTATATAAATATAATTCAAAAAATTACTCATTATGGAAAAAATTATTTATTTAAAAAGGAAAAAACTATTCAGTTTAAAAAAGTTTTATATAAACCATTGTAAACGTAAAAAACATCATTTTAATAAAATTAAATATAAATTTGATACATAATATATTATGTGGGTTAAATATAATTACATAATATTTATATTAATTTAAATTATAACGGGGAACTTAAATTACATAATTTTATAAATATAAATGTTAGTGTTACAAAGATCTTTATTATTTACTATTTACTGAAAAATAATTATGTTCTGAAAAATTCAAAATATCCATGAATTTAAATAGTGAAATTATTAATCCAAAACTGGATTTCATATTATCAAATATTTTTTCTATAATATCGAATAAATTATTATAACATTTTTTCCATGGAAAGTAATAAAAAATCATTTTTTTGAAGAATGGATAATTTGGATGAATAAAATAACATTAATAAAAATTGATCGATTATCTGAAAAAAATTATAATTATTTTATATTGACCATGAAGTTTATATTCTTATACATTTCAAAAATTTGTTAAAACAAGTCACTCATACCAATTTAATGACCCTGTTTGGATAATTATATATATCATGTATTATTTGTTCTCATTGATTCATGTTAGATACGCTAAGAAAAATAAAAAATACATGTGGATGAATATATATGAATATATTTAAAATATTAAATTTGTTAAAAATTAAATACATACATACCGTTTCAGGGTGTAACATTATAACTTATTCTTATTCTAATGTGTCCTTTTTGAAATCGAACCAAAATTTATTCTTTTAAAATTTCATGGTGTTACATCCTCCCCATGTTTAATAAATTACATCTTCTAAATATTAGAATTATATTATTAATGAAATGTTGTACATTGAAAATCATTTTTTATAGACCCACGACATTAAATGGGTTAATAAAAAACCACCTAATATTATATAATGGGAAGTAAAATATTTATATCGAATAACACATAGGAAATTTTTCAAAAAAGAGAACATTAGTGGGAATGGAAAAAAAGAATAAATAACTATAGAGAGTGATTACGTTCATTGACCATGAGAATATAAATTTTCCACTGAATGTTAAGGGACTCAAACAGAAAATATTGATGAACGAATATATAATTTCTTAGACCCAGATTCCACTGAATGATTCGCCATGCATGATTTGTCAAATGAACTCAAGTAAATTTCACCAAATTCTATAGGATTCCATACTGAAATGAGGGGCTAGAGTTTGTCTTTGGGGAGTCTATTCACTAATTTTAGAGAGATACATAGAAAGATAATAATAATATTCAATAGTCGAAACATATTGGTAACTAAAAAAGTATAAAACATCCAAATGAATGTTATAAACATAAATGATTGAATTAATATCATATACAATGATGATCATATCACGTGTCAACAAATAATCAAATATAGGTATTCTTGTTTCAATACATTACATATGTCAAGATACAAAAAATAAACAAAAATCACTACATCCATATATGATACATGGCTTAGCTCAGTCCCATTCCCCTATTAATTAAACATTGAATAAAATTAAACATCAAACTATGTGCGCTTTCCCTGATCTGTTTTTTTATGTAAATAGTCTATCTAGGTACTGAATGACAAACCAAACAAGGAGTGGGATATATTCTGAGTACGTCACCATCCAAATTGTCTATAGCAATTATTACATGTTCAATATAATCAAAATAAAAGTTCACAATATATTACATAGGTAACATGTTATATAATGTATTGTTCCCATAGTATACTAACAACAAACATGAGGTACTGTATAGACTGGCAATTTTTATTCAAAACAACAACCAAGATCATATAATAAATTATTAGTAAAACAAAAGGGTTTAAACTCCACAACCATTGAATATATCATATATATCAACCCACCTAGTCCTTTCCTTGTAACATGTATATCTTCTCCATCATGAACACAGTATACAATATGATGTATTATAAAATTAGAATTTCAATGCCATATAATCAATATTTCCACATTTACCCTAGTCAATCCATAGAATATATAATTTCACCTCATCCACGACTGGATCCTACAACCTATCATAAAAATTTACACTACCCGTGCCATATAAAGTCAAATTTTTTATGTAATTATGGGATAAATCAAATGTATTGATGTCCAAGTCATTCTCATTGATTCCTAGGAGAATCTTAATAAAAACTAGGTAATGGATTTTTTGGATTTCAATGATCATATCTATAGAAAATATCAAAAGAGAGTCCAACAAGCCAGATCTAAGGGGTATAAATTCCCTTAGCATCCTAAGGATTTGAGATCCGAGGAGAAAATAGGCCCATGGTATCAACTATCATAAATCATGACGTATGGGTGAAAGGTAAGTGGAACCTAAATGGTATCAAGATCTATTATTTTCCAACCATGTATTCCAATACAATTTAAATTCTCTTCTATTTCCATTCAACATCTCATATGAGTTCCATTCCATGAGTTTACATATTCATATAAAAATTCACATTCAATTAATTTAAATGTTTTTACCTGCTCATATAAAAATTCAATATAAACCATTAAATCAAATATTCAATATGGAATTGTAGAAGAAATATCATAATTAGTCAATTTAGATAAAATCAATTATAATTGGGCTTACTCATAATTGGAATCCTCAAACCCTCACACCATTCTAATCATTTATAACTAGGCTTCCGATAACAAGGAATTCTCATACACACACAACATTGGTGGTTCTATAATGGTAATGTCAAAGGAACCCCACATGGGCGACCTTGGTTTGGGACCTCAACCTCCGACAAGTCCCGTGTAACCTGTGGAAATCCATTAAAAGTTATGCTACATTAAAATAAATTATTAATCTCAAGTTTGGTGCCACTCTGAAATATCTGGTATGCGGCATAATGAAAAATTACTTTATAAAGCACAAAACCTTTTACGGAATGTATAGAACACCAATTGTATGTCAATAATAGAGTGCCCATCTAGTAATAACTTTTAATTTGACATATTTTAATAGAAATACATAGAAAAAATATAGTAACTATTAATAGATATTATTATATTTCCCCTAAATAGTGTACCGAAACCAAGTAAATCAATGAATGTCATTAAAGAAATGGATAACACACCAACTAGAATCCAATGAGGCCAAAAACTATTGATACTCAGATAAAATGGAGGAATGGGATAAAAAACAATATAGATGCCTTCAAATGAGATACCATACTCAAGGTTCTATTTAAAAGATAGGGAAATTAATAGATCTAGGTTTTACAATATTTTAAGTTCAAATGGTTGTTTTCATAAGAATTATATTGTCACACAGTTGGAAAAACCTAGTTCTATCCATGAACTCTTAACATTAGGAGGGGATCCTATAATAGTTAGTGCACATGGTTTTTCTATCCATGAATAATCCATGTTTAATTTTAATGTAGAATCCTACATAGTTCATCTCATGGGAATCTTCCTCCACCCATAGGGGTTAAAATACCTTTAGGGGTCATCTTTCTTTTTTTTAAATCCTATCAAGGTTAGTTTTAACCATTAAAAATTCCCCCCAATGTTTCTACTAACCATGTATCCTAACGTATTCTCCAACAATGGTTGGTTATTGGATCTGAACAAGATCTGAACACCACTGATACACCCATAACATAAATGGGTATTCACATTAGTCTTTAGAAAAGTATTTAAACTGAAGATAATAAGATTTTTACAACATATGAATCCCTAATATACTATAATATTCCCACTTAAATAAATTCATAACCATATTTCCCACTTAGGTGTTTTTAAGATTCATTTGAGTATATCTCTATCCATTGTACATTTGAATCGACCTCCTTCTCCCATGACGTATCTTGTAAAAGGCATGCTTGTATAGATCATGTATAAGAAAAACTAACTGAACTCTACAAATCATCATACTAATATAAATGATATGAAAATGATACTCCTTGAATGACTCTTCTAATTGTATCTACACATCCTTAGGATATAGAACATGATGTGGGCATGAGTGTTAACAACACACTTGATTTACAAGGGTTACATCATGCATGTCTTGATCTGTCTATGATAATTACAACCAATAGGCTACCGACTCAAATCCCCCCAAAATAACAATTGGCCTAACATATTTGGTTGAAATATCACCCTGTATCTTGACCTATATATTCCATAGCCTCAATGAAATATGTAAAAAACTAATCCCTGAATTTTTTATCAAGAGGTCATTTGTAGTGATAACCAAAGATTTATGATGAGAATGTGTAGTATCAATCCACATCTGAACAATTGGAACTTCATAGAAGTCCCAACATTGATATTTTGTTCTAGTAATTCTTCATCACCTATCTCTAGCTAGAAAAAGAAAAAATTTCATGCCCTACCATAAAAATCCTCCTACACATCCATCTTTATCATCACATGATATCTATTTTTGTAGGATAATTCCATAAGGGGTATATTTATCTTCCAACATCCCCATGAATATAGGGTGTATTGTGATAATTCTTAAATCCCATGTATCATATTCATTAACATACAATTAGAATGATAGTGGTACTTCATGCTCATAACTACAGTGTGACTAATATCTTCTGTATAATATTTGAGAAATAATATTAAAATTGGGAGTCTATATATGAAATGATTTTGATATGGAAATGAGGATCTCTTGCTATCCAACTGATATAAATCATACCATGTACATTCACACTAAAAGAATCCATAATAAGAATTATATTATCAACCATCATTATCCTATCAACAATAACAAAAAAATTGATGAATCAATGCGACCTCGGAAATCCGATATTGAAATCAATTTCAACATCATCTCATTTCAACATCGGAATAATTAACTTCTATCAATGTTATGATTGTCACTAATATTCCTCCTTCACATACTAACTGTTGTAACACCTCATATTAATTCCAGGTACCTCTGGTTTCATACTCACCCATTAGTAAAGACATCATAATACCTAATACATATAGGTAAATCCAAGAAGCAACACCCAAACCGAGGCATGAAATTTCCACATCAACTCTATGAATTTTTCCAATAGAACCCAAATGGGGCTGCATAATGCAAGGACCTCATCCATTCATGTGGTCCAACTAGGAGGTGTGTGATCATGTACCACACTCTAATATTTGACGTGGCCTTAAGAATCTCTTATCATCCTAAATCTCTCTCTTTATAGATGAATATAGGTCATATAAAACCAGAAAAAAAGTTCCACCAATGACTTTGATGCGCATCCAAGTGCATCTCATAGAAAAAAACCATAAACTATAACTTATTATTAGATTCCTAATCTACTAGTATCTACATTTCCCTACTCAATGAATTGGCGACTAAATTTTCTTTACCATGTTTATAGGAAGTATCGCAGTAAAAAAAAACTATAGGTGCCTAACCCGAATTTCTATCCCTAGATTAATACCACATTATATAAATATTATAAAGACAAATTATTTACATATATTGATATTAAATAAATTTGGATTAATATTTGTTAAAAAATATATTAAATCCATTGATGTAAAATATAGGTATAGTGTCTTTCGAGACTTGGAATCCTAAACATCTAGTTCATAAGTCAACTTCATTGTCTCACACTTATTTCAACAAAACAAGACCCCTTTTGACATATCTTACTGAATACCCATCTTCATGACATGGGGAAAACAAACCTATGAAAGTGTGATATCATATTCACAGTAAGGATAAAAAAGGTAGATATCAATCATATCATAATCATAATACATAAGATCATAAAATTTCATAATTGTATCATACATATGGAATATCAGGATATCATGCCATTGGATAAATCATAAAATTCATAAGAATCAATGAAAATAATCCCAATTGTAGTAACATAAGACATGGATATTTTTTATACCAATAAGTATATAAAATCATTTCATATTTTCCAAATCCCATTTCTCAGATTATCATAGTGGATAATGTCCATTACTGAACCGAGTTCACTTCTTGTTCTAGCACTATATTACTAAACTGAGATCTTTTCCCATTCCACCCATGTCTATATCATGATATATAAATATTTACAAAATGAATTGGATAGATATATTGTTCCCACCCATATCAAAACAAATTGATTATTATGTGTGCCCTAAAAAATAGAAACTATTCATTATATCCTAATTGAGGAATCCATTGGGTTTCTTAAACATCATTCTATCATAATATATATTAAAAAAATATATGTAATAAATATATTTTCTTGATAAACACAGTAAAATAATCTTAATAATAAGTATTTAAACAAAAAAATATTTATATAATTTCATCTTGGTTTGAATTTTTTTTTTAAATAATAGAAATTAATTTTTTAAGAAAATATCATTTATTCTTCAAAAAGTTCTCTTTCTTCAAAATGACACAGAATTTTAAATGAAAAGAATTTAAGTAAAAATAATAATGAAATATTATAAAATAATTTCCATGTCAATAAAGATGTATAAAAGTGTAAAAATCCTTCCAATATTTTTAACATAAAAAACATTCACCATGTACATTTGCTGTTAAAGTTAAAAAGTACCTCTTCTTGAATAAAAACATAATATTCTTTTCGTACCATTTAATAAAAATTAGATATTTGGTAATATTGAAATTAAAAAATTATATAGTAATATACATAATATAAATTATTTTGGAATCATGGACTTGGATGATAAATATTTAACACTAAATACTTATATAAAGATAATTTTATATAATAATTTTATTGCATAATTATCGCTTAACTTTTATGACTGATTTCTGTTTTATTAATCCAACCCTACTGTATAATGATTTAAAAATTTTAATTGACTTATTTTAGATTCATAGTCATTTTTATGATATAATATATGATAATAATATCATCCTTTTGTTAATAATATGTAATTGTAACTCATTATCCGTATATTAACTACTTTATGTTCTTATGTGTGTTTTGTGGAGTAAGTTATGGACCCCTTCATAGGGAATAGAAATATAATTAAAAAATTATATTATCATAAAAATTAACATATTAATTCATTAATTACATGTATATAGTCAATCATTAATGATTATCATGTTGAATGAATCATATCGAATTGTGGAAACGGTAGGTTGTACGTATGCACATGCGAAGATTTAATTCCCCAAATTTTTTAATCGTATTGAATTGGATGTAGTATAATATTTAAATATAATAAAATATTATAATAATATTATATAGTTTTTATTTCCATCATTATACCCATCTGAGTATGGTGATGGTGAAAAATAATTTACACCACGACGTGGAGACGGTAAATTCTATGTATGCATGTGTGGCGATTTCATTTTACATATCATTGATTGAATGTGGAATGTTTTTATACCATAATAATAATAAAATATGTTCATAAAAGTTATAATAGATTTATTACCTTATAATTAAACAACTCATGAAGTGTATGAATAAGAAGAATGATATTTAAAAAATTGGCAGAGGAGATACCTCTTCTTTTACGTGTTCTGTCTAAATCTCTTCTTTGAGCACTAGATTTGAACTATTTAAAATACAAGAAACTCTAGAATGTAACTATGTAATTTTATAAATGAAAAGGATATGGGATGTATAATATTTAAGGCTCAAGGTGGAGCTAATATGTGAGGGAGGAGGTTCCCTATTATAATTGAGGTGAGGGGTACTTTTGGGATATTCAAAAATATTTAATTATATTAAAAAAAATCCCCTTCCAAAAAAATCAAATAATGACCCAAATTAAAATATGACATTAAATATTTTTTAAATATCATCATCCATTAAATTTTGTGAAATCATTTCTTTAAAATTTATACCTATCATTTCAAATAACACTAAGTTATTCATTCTACTTTTTAACAAGGGTAACAATTAATAAAATATTAAAAGGGTGAAATAATTAAATATATGATTTAAATTAAACTATATATAAATAAATTAGAAAATATTATACCATATCTCAATTATTTTAGATTTTTAACAATTTTTTTATTTTTAAATAATTTAATAATTCATTATTTTGATAAATAATCTATATTGTCAATTGTTACACTACTCAATTTTTTGATTTTTAAAATAATAAAATTATTTGTTAACTTTGAGAAAATAAATATATAATATTCCTAAGAATTAAAGGTCTACTAAAAAAATTAATTAGACACATTAATTAGAAAAAATTATAATTATTTTAATATATTTAATATCATTTATGTGTTATTTATTTTAATAAAATAATTACGAAATCACATTTTTGGTAGTTATTTAATATTCTGAAATTTTGAATAAAAATTAAAAATAAAATACTATGGAGTAGGTAATTATACTATATTTATGAATAATACATGTAGTAGAATTTACCTTCTAGAAAATAAGTCATTCCAAATGATATACTTTTTAAATTATGAATGTGTAACATTATCATTACATTATCTAAAATAATATATGTGCACAATATATTTTATAAGGATCCAAATGGTTACTAACAAGACCCATGGATGAATATTGTCGATATGAAATTTAAAAATATTATTTATTCAAATATTTTGTCCCTTTGATGGTTATTATAATTTTATTAAAAAAATATTGTTTTATACTAAAATAGTTAATTTTTACCTCATTAAAGAATAATACTTTAAGGTAATTAATTATAAAAAAAACTAATAATAAAATAATATGATTAATAAATACATGTTTGACTTCAAATGATCATTTATAATCGAATTAAAATTCTGTGTAACATTATATTAAAATGATATAGTTACTAAAATTTTAGTAATATATAATTTTTTTTTTGAAAATAAAATAAAATAAATTTTCCAATCTCATCTATTCGGCTTCAAAAGGACATAATTTACACCCAATAATGATTTAGGTTTAATAAAACACATCGGATGATATTAATACAAGTTTCATTGTAATTTTATAATAATATTCTTATCCTTAATTTCTAGATTTATCCTCATATCGTATTAACTTGTTTTTAACAAATATAATATTCATAATGATGGAAAATATAATAATAGTTTTTAAATAATGTGGACCTAATAATTCCAAATATCAAATCCATATTTGAAAATTAAAAATAAAAATGTTTTTGTAATTAATTTTAAATTATTATCGCCATTAGAAAGGGATAACTGGTTTTTAAAAGTTAAAACATTGCACAAGAATAAAATTATTTTACATATAAATTTAATTTAAAAATAATGCTAATGAAATAATTTATATTTAATGAAAAAAATATATATATTATATACATTAAAAAACAATATTATAATTTATACGTATAGTTTATTTTGAGGGAATTTTTTTTTCAATTAAAATTAAGTGTATTTGAACTCTTCATCCAAAATTGAAATATATTAAACATTAATCAAAAGAAAATTTATATTTAAGTGTTTCAAATAAAATATTTAAGGTATCATATAAAAATAGCCAAGTGTCAATAATTTTACATAAAAAAGGTTTTTCCATTAAAATGTGGCAAATTTTCACTTTTAAAAAAATATAGGTTTGTATACATTAAATAAGGGGTTTTCATACCATATGACAAAATATACATTGGATGAATATAAAAACATATTTTATTATGTATGTTACATATATATTGTATTAATTTCATTTTCTAATAGAAATTCAATCAATTTATTAATACAATATTAAAAATATATAATTTATTTATATTTTTCATAATTAATTTGTCACAAATGACTTCACCATACATGTTCATAAGTAAATTATATTTATTCCCACTATCTTAATGTCTATGATAAAATGGAAATTTTATACTAAGGGTACTCTGTGGATTTTTTATACTCATGATTTCATGAAATTCATGTTGTTGAATAATTAAAATTATTTTGGGAAAATATATCATAAAAACATCTAGGTGTTACATTAAACCCACCTTAATGTGAATTTTTCCAATCAAATAAATCAGTTGGATAAAAATATAGTAGGATATACCCCCATCATTATATCATCCAGATCTTATATATCTTACATAACATGGTGGTTCCTCCATATATTTTTAACCAAGAGAGTGGTCTTTTTTCATAGAAAATGCTCACTATGATCCAGAATCACTATATGTTGATCTTCATAAGATATTTATTTCAGTAGATGTATGAATTTTTAGAATAGTAAATTTGAAATATTGGGTATATAATCTCATAGGAGAGATACATTGAATTCATTTTGAGCATGAGATATATTTTAGGGAAGCTACAATGTGTAAGCTATCATCTAAATGTGACCAAGAATTTCAAAATGTATGAAATATCAAGGGATCATCTTGAAAATAATTCGAAATTTCATTACCCTCTTCTAGAGTGATATTATTAGAAACAAAATTACACCCATATAAAATCTTGGCCTTTTCTTTCATTTCTAGCATAAATTTTTTGTCATCAATGAGTTTGTTTTATGTGTTGTGTAATAGATCTGACCTTTTTTCCATTTCATCAAAAAGATCATGATGTAATGGATTTATTTCGCCAACAACATTCCACCAAGATGTAGTTATGAGCTTATCTCCATATATTTTTTCATAAGGATCCATATAAAACGAGAGATAATGCTAATTTTGTAAAAAAAAGCCACCATAGGTTGGTGTTGATCCCATCTACCTTTGATATCCATCGATCAAGATCTCAAAATGTCTTCTCGAGATCGAATTGTCCTCTTAAACTAACCTTTATATCTGAAGATGATAAATAGTGGTGAAACATAACTCTGTATCAATAGACTATTAAATACTTATCCATAACATCAATGTAATCCTCAATACCCAAACAAGATATTCTATAATATACATCCAAACCAAGAAAACTTCATATTTTAGTTACTATTGTTGGTCTATTCCAACTTTAAATAAAATATTTTTGTCTTGATCTATAGAAATATCAACTTTTGTGATTATATGACCGAAATATGTAACTATTTGAAGCCAAAATTGACATTTTTTATATTTTACATAAGGATTTTACTTTATCAGTGTCTTCAGTACAATTCTTAAGTGATCTTCACATTATACATTTCTATTCTAATAGATATTAATATCATTTAAAAAGGATAACTCAAACTGAACAAGATAATATATAAAGCATATATTCTTTAGATCCATGATATAGTGGGAGAATTAGTAAGACCATAAGGTATCACAATAAATTCATAGTTCCTATAACAATTTTCAGAATACTGTATTTTGTATATCCTCCATCTTGACCGATAATTGATTATATCCAAAATGATAATCACTCTTGAAAAAAGTACTGATCTCAACAAGGTTGGTCAAATAAGTCATCATTATGGGGAAGAAAATATCAGTTATTGATAGTGATCGTGTAATGTTACTGATAAGCAATATAGAGTCTCATTTATCCATCTTTATTCTTAACAAATAGAACAGGTTCACCCCTAGGTGATGCACTATATCATATGAATCCCCTGTTATGATTCACTTGGTGTTAGTTCTATAATTCCTAAAACTCAATTCATTCCATTATATAAGGTGTCTTAGAAATAGTAATAGAACATAATACGAGTTCTATTTGAAACTCAACTTCATGGTTTGGTTGAATAACTGGTATTTCATCCCAAAAGATATCATCAAATTCTTTTACAATGGTCGTATTATTTATTTTATTTTCTCCCACAAAATTTGAGATAGATAACCTTCATTTATAGGGATCAATACCCATATTATATAATAAATTTTCAATGTAAGGTCATAATCATCCGTACATTTATTGATGGACATATATTGAACTAGAATATGAAAAGTGAATTTCCTTCCTAGGAATTGATGTGGGACTCATATAAAGAAATCCAATCAATGCAAAAAATCACAAAAAATTTCATTATAGGATAGATCACATGATTTTTATGAATCACCTGGCACAGAAATCAATAGTAAAAGATTTAAAATATTTTTATAACACCCTTGTGCCATTTAGAGTTTTCATAGATAAGACAACATATAATATTTGAGGTAATATGGTGTTACCCTTATAAAATTCATTACAAATAATATATTTTGTGGATCCAGAATCAAATAAAACATTTTCTAATTTAGAGTGTATGGTATGTGTAACTTTAACCACTTAATTATCATTATAAAAATCAGTTATATTTATTGCATGTGACTTCCATTTGTCTATATCCTTAAGAGTTTAATGAAATCACGCATCATCAATAATCCTAGGGTTAGGGAATTGATTTGAATAATTCCACATTTCCTTGATCTTGTAAAATTTAAGTTTATGATGTTCATTATTTGTAAAATATTTTAAATTCAATTCATTAGGAATCTTTTTCCCATTACGTTGGAATTCACCTGCTTGAAGAACTTCTTTTCTAGATATAAAATATTCCATGTCCCTTTATAAATATTTCCACCATGTTCCTTTACAAACATTGATTATAAGGGAAAAAAATATTCATTTCACTATTGTCATTATATTTTTCCTTGAATTCCATTTTTTTCATCTTAGCAAACCAATTTTATTTATAGGTTACTCCAATCACTATCTAATACTTAGGAGCACATCAGATGACTTATTCATATAAATTGGCATCCATTATAAAAAGTTTCTTCTGGAGACATTGTTTTGTACCACTAATTAATCAATAAATTTTACTCCCAGGTTGGATAAAAATTATGGAATCATTCCCTAATTATCTTGTAAAATATTCTTCATAGGTACCAAAGGATTCTTCATTCTTTTACTTGAGTTCAAGAAAATCATTCTCTGTATTTTTTAAAGAATTTAAGGAATGTACTTATTGAATAATACATTCTTGAACTCATCCAATTCCATGGATTTAATTTCACTTATTTTCTTGTATTCTTGATAGGATTCCACCATTTATTAGATTCAACATCAAAATGTTAAATTGATATGTGGACTTTATCATGTTCAAAACAATGGAGAACTAAAATTATTTTTTTGTGGAACTGTTCCAGTGTTTATCCATTAATAGATTAGAAGACACACTAAAGGATGCTGGGTGATGCCTTATGATGGAATCAATATAATTTTGTTCCATCCTTCTCTCATTTTGAAGGAAAGTATTATTCGTAGATTGAGAATGTTTTTGGAGAATAACTACTTCTATTTTCATTCCATATCAGATAAAAAGTTGTTGTTCAAGAGAAAAATTATTTCATCAGTTGTCAACTTTAGCATTAATGCAGATCATTGGGTTCCATCCATTGACTAAAACCAAAAGGCATAGTGTGAGAAACACTAATCATATTGGTAAAATCACTTAATCAATAAAATACTTTCAATTTAGGACACTTTAATGTTATCCAAGGTTATTCATGATCATTTATAAAATACTTGGATTGTATCCTATTATTCGACATATCCTTTGGTACTTTACTATGGTATTCTCATACAAGTATCAAAATGTTAACTATTCTTCTCCTCTCTTACCAAAAATAACGACCCATACATTATATACATGTATATTACATAATATTTTATAAAAATTCATTAAAAAATATTATAAATCCATGATAAGTCCATATAAGCCTACTGTCATTAGATACTGTGAAACATAAACTACTGGTTTATATGATATCATCATTGTCATTGACTAATTTCTCTCTTAATAGACCCCTTTTAGACATATCATTATTAATACCCTTATTCATGTCCTGGGGAAAAGAAACATATGATTGGAAGAGATCAGCTGCTTAGTAATGGTAAAAAAGGAGACACCAATATTTTCATAATGATAAGACATAAGTACTTATAATTTGACAATGTTATCATATATATGAAATAACATAATATCATTCCATGGGATTAAACATTCTTGTTCATAGGTATCAATAAACATAATAAAAAATTTAATAACATAATACAAGAATATTTGTGATACATACATAATAATAGAAAATCATTTCATATCAGTCATGGCTCATTTCCATGACCATTATAGTGACCATTTTCCATTACTGGATCGAGTTCACTCCTCATTCCAAACATATATAACTATAACGACATCATTTAACATTACATTCTTATAGATACCATGAAATATAAATCATTACCTAATGAATTAGTGGAAGACATTAGTCCCAACCATCTCATAATGAAAACACTCTTATGTGTTCCAAAATACAAAAATCATTCATCATATCATAACCTAAAAAATATAATGGCTATATTAAATATCATTCCACCCAAATCTATATAAAACAATTTTATTTCATAATTATTATTACATGATAAAAAAAATAAAATAATATTAATAATTTGGAAAAACATTACACCATTTATATAATTTCATATATGATTAAGAATAATTTTCATAAAACAGTTGGAATTAATTCTTTAGGGAAAAATGTATTTTTCATTTAAATGATTTCTTCTCTCAAAATGAAACACAATATTAAATGAAAAGAATTTAACTAAATATAATCATGAAATCATACAAATTATGATTCCTGGAAATAAGTCTTTGTGAAATCGTAAAATTTTGTTCAGAATGTATTATTTAAAATAACATTCTCATCATAATTTTTCCATAAAAGTCAGAAAGTACCCCATATAGAATTATGGAAAAATATTCATTTCATAAAATATAATAAAAAATCACCAGTGGGTAAAATTGAGTGTAAATTTTCATTATAAGAATATAAATAATATTAAATATTTTGGATACATGAACAAGGAAGATCAACATACCACAATAAATACTTTTGTAATTTCATTCCCAATTAATAAAGAGATTTTGAAATTATCCCTTTAATTTTATTAATGATTTCCTTTTCATGTATACTAATCTATAGTATAATAATTTAAATAATTTAATTGACTTATTTTAGAATCATTCTCATTTTTATAATATAATATTTGATAATAATTTCATCTGTTTTTTAATAACATTTCATTTATTCTCATTATTCTGATAGTAACTATTTAATGTTATTATGAATATTTTGTATACTAAGTTATGAATTGATTTTGTAGGATATATTTATATCATTAAAAAATTTATTAACATAATATATAACATTTTTATTTATACTATAAATTTATATAATAATTATTAAATAAAGATTATTTTTAATTTATCACATCACATCTTGGAGACGGTAGGTCGTACGTACTTACAACTGATGATTTCAATCCTTATATATGTAATTAGTATTTAACTGAATGGTGTATAGTATTTATGAATTAATATTATGTTAGGATATTTATATATTTTTATTATTTCCATAATTATAACCAAACATGTATGATGGAGGTGAACACCATGTTACACCACGACGTGGAGGCAATAAGTAGTACATACCCATGTGTGGTGATTTCATTTTTTATAGGACCTATTGAAGGTTGAATATTTTTATTACATAATCATAATAACATATATGTATTTAATTTATAATGTATTTATTATTTTATAATAAAACAACTCATGAATATTATGTTAAAGAAGAAATTGTTTGAATGAATTTGTAGAGGAGATTACGTCTTCTTTGATGAGTTTCCTCTAAATATTCTCATAAAGCACTATATATGTCCATTGAAGAAGGACAAGAACACTAGAATGTAACATGGATGCTGATATAAGAAAATGGTAGGTGATGGATCAGTTTGAAGGCTCAACAATACTTGAAGAATTTTGGCAGTATGTGATAATGAATAATTGAGGATAGGTGCACAATTGTGATCTAAAATAACAATAATATATATTAAAATTAAAACTCATCCCAAAACATCATATATGAAAAAAAATTATGATGAGATTAGAAATGGTAGAAATATCATCACAGAATAAATTTTTAACATTTATTTCAATGAATTAAAATGTCATCATTTTTACTAATACTTAGTTATTCATTTTACATATTGTATTGGGTAACATATAATTCAATATTAATGGGCTTAAATATTTACATATATAATGTAAGATAGACTATAAAAAAATAAATAAGACCATTTTCTACCACATAATAATTATTCATTATTCTTTAAAAAAATTATTGATATTTAAACAAATTAATAAATCATTATTTTGATAAACAATAAATAGTTTCAATTTTGACACTATTTTATCCATTTATTTTGAAAATAATAACATAAAACAAAAACATAAAAAACTATTTTATTGTATTAATAATTGTTAAATGTTATATAAAAAAATAATTTTACATATTATTTATAAAAATTATATACAATTTATTAATTTCATTAATATTTATTTTTTATCTATTTTATTAAAATAATTACTACAACAATTTTGTGAAATTATTGAATATAATAATTAGTTGAAGAAAAATTAAAAATAATATAAAATGATGAAGATAAATATACTATATTTTAGAATAATATTTTTAATATAACATTTCTTCAATATAACCCAACACATAAAATGATATAAATTTTAAATTACGAATGTTACACCTTAAACATCACTTTAAATAATGTTATATAAGTGCCACAATGACTTCTATTTGGCTCAAAATGGTCTCTAACATGACCATGTGATGGTAATTGTTATGATACACATTCCCAATAATATTTGGTTATGTGTTTGGTCATATTGATTGTTATTTCACTTTTAATATTTTTTTATTAAATTCACATCATTTCATTAATTTTAACATCACCAAATTATATTCATTTAAGATAATTATTTATTTTGTAAAAATTTAAAATAAAATAAAATGGTAATGAAAATAAAATTTATATTTCTAATGATTATTTAAAATCAATTTTATATTCTTTGTAAATTTATATAAAAGGGATATAGTTATTTAAAATTTTGTAAGACATATATTAATTTTTCTTGAAATATAATAAATTAAATGTCATAATGTCATCCAAGTGTCTTCAAAAGAACACCATTTTGACCCAAGGATGATTTATGTCGAAAATAAATTATCCAATGATATTAAATAAAGTGTTCGCATAATTTTATAAGATAATTCTTACCTCTAATTAACTGATTTACTCTTTTACCGTATAAATAAATATTAGTGAAGTTACTATTCATAATACCCAAAAATAAATTAAATATATTTAGATAATTTCTATGTATTAATTCAAAATATGGAGTAAATTTTTTAAAATTCAAATAACAGTAGTTGAAGTCATTATTTTAAAATTATTCTCGTTGTCGGAAATAGTGAATTACTTTTAAAATGTTCAAACATTTCAAAATATAGAAATGTTTATAAATATGAATTCAATCAGAAATTATTTCTAATTATATTGAATGATATATATATATATATATTATATTTATACATTTTAATCATTCATAATTTTAATTTAACCATATATATTATTTTGATGAAAAAAATTGGTATCCATCAAAATATTGTATATTTACTATTCATAAAAATTTGAAATATTTTAAAAATTCATCCAAAGTAATTTTTTGTATCCCACCAAGAATGAAAAAATATTTTTATATACTAATTATTAATATTTCTAATTATTAATTTAAAAATGTTAATCCTTTAAAATCCAACAAAAATTCCCTTTAAAAAATATAGGTTTACATATATAAAATATTGTTTAATAATAAAATATGAAAAATTTATACTAGATGAATATCAAAAATATTTTGTTAACTATTTAAAATATATAATTAATTACTTTGATTTACTAAACTATCACTCAATTTATTAATAACAAACTAATAAAATTTAACGGATTTATATTTTCCATAAATAAATTTTAGAGAATGGCTTCACTGTAAATTTTCATAATTTGGTTATATCTATTTTTACTAACCTAATTGCTAGGTTAAAATGGTAATTTTATACTACTTTAATCTCGTGGTTCATTTAAAGTCACTATTTTGGGAAATGCATGATATAGAAGAATTAAAATTATTTTGAGAAAATATCTCAATAAAATAATCGTGTGTTAAAAATATATATGTGAGGATTTTGTGGACTATTTAAACCAAAAAACACTCTCCCAATAAATAATGTATCCATAATAGGAAATCATAAACACTTTATCTAACATAATATTGTTCATTGGGTAATTCATCTCAGATTTCCTTAGCTACCAAGTCACACATTCCATAATTCTACCACCTATATCAACTCTACTCCAAGCCCAATATCTAATGTGTCATAATTCAGAATGTATTAACTACCATTATCTAGTAGAATCATGACATGTATGGAGGTCAATGTCCCAATACACTCCTAAAAGGCTATCTCACATGTATTTAACCATACGAACTTCACACCAATCATAGTCAATCTCATCAGTGGAGCTTCTATGAATTATATGTCATGTATGAAATCACATTAAATATCAAGAAGTCTATAAGATACTATATATATAATTAAAATTCTTGGGATTCTCCCAAAAAACTATATATCTCACCCTATTTAGGACTATTGATACTATTATTTTTGTGATAATATGACCAAGGATTTTAATGGTATTGATATAAATGTGGCACAATGGGATATATTGTTATAAATAATAATCTCTTAGTGTATCCAAAATGATATCAAATTGATTCTCATGGTCGTGTCCATTGGAAAAATAAACAAAGGTATCATCCATAAAAATCTCCACAAATGAATCCAGATAATGGTGGAAAACTCATTTTATTAGTTCCATGAAAACAATGGGCACTTTTAAGATACCACGATAAATTTTTAGATACCAGTATACACCATACCTACCATTAAAATCTGTGAGATATATATCTACAAGTAAAACATGAACATGATGGTATCCTGATCTAAAATACGTTTTTTACAACACCCAAGCTCCTCAAATACTATCAAACATGAAATCAATCTATAGAATGAGATTTCATTTATTAACCATAAGATTGTAAATTTTTCTTTAAGATACATATATCCTAAGGTTACTATTAACAATATAAAAAAAATATTCTTGTGAAGCACACAGTGAAGTATTAGGTCATATAATCATTTTTTCCTGAAAATCATTTAGTTATCTCTTTGCAATTTTTAACTCTACATTGGTCATTATATATTGAGGAATGAATACCGGACTGGCTTCTAAAACATTCTTGATAGAAAAATATTCTTCTCTTTGAAAATATAAAGTAGAAAACATGTCTGGGAGAATGTCCATGAAATTACTAACCATTGGATGAAACTACACATAATTCACTCCCTAATCATCAATATATAAATTACCAATCAAGGCTAATAACACCCACCCCCAATGCAAGGGTCCAGATCATGTTTACTGAACATCCCATTCACCCTTTTGAATATACATTTTGACATATGGGGATGTTAATTTCACCCTTTTAAGATAGTCATCAATGAAGGAAAGATAAAAATAGATTCATTTCATACAAAATATTACGTCATACCTAGTCATACCGAGCATGAAAAGATTAAATAGAAATTAAATGTAACCAACACAATGGGTCACCCCTAAACTGGCATATTTCCACTTTTATTATCCCCAAAAGTGTATCTAGAATAAAAAAACCCTTAAAAACTGAATTTGGAATCCATGTCTCTCCATAACAGTTATAGAAATATAACTATGCTATAAACATATTTAAAAATGAAAATATACATTATTAGAGTATAAAATGATTATACATATAACAGTTGATGGTCTAGTGCCCTGCTCCTTGAGAATAGTCTTCGTAGAATATATATGAACATTACCATAACAATGTGACATAACCTCACTATTCGAGAAGGTCCACTCTTCAATCTTTATACTATAGTTCTCTGGTGGCCATGTCCACAACCACAACAGATTCGGCCTAATCAACATATACTACTCTAGATCCACACCTGATGCAGAGCTGAAAAACCCAGTCGTGAACATGGTGTCAATATTAACTTCCTAAAAATCATTTCTACATAGAATATACTGTTTAAAGTATTCATGTGGCCTATCATTTTTCAAGATCTACACTCTATTAGGTAAAAATTTTATTAATTTATCATTTATTTTCAACATCCACATTGATGACCAAAAACAACGCTCCCAATACTCATATCATGGCTTGTACTCAAAACCCTAGAATCCTCAAACCATCACATCCTACATGATGATGCTAAACCATTGGGTCAAGATACTACAATACAATTATATACACCCCCAACATCCCTAAAATTTTTCACTACAATTACCCTTTCATATACCATAACCACAATAGTCTTAATCTAGAAATATTTGAAATGATTACAAAAAAATTTCAGAGACATTTGTTAAATCATCTCTCTCTTGATGCATCATTCACAAGATATATTGGAACAATACACTGAAACTCTATAAAGAATTATAAATATTCCATAACTATGATGCCACCCAAATCAAAATGAATTAAATTAAAATTATGTTGTACTCTCAAAGTCATTGGAAAAAATTAATAATAGAAAACGATATGTAAATACCATTAAACCTTGTCATGAACCACCTCTGCCGAGTTTAGGACATCTCACCAGCACAATGCTAATCCCCGAATCATATAAGATGTTAGCTTCACACTCCCCTATAAAGATTCTGCAATATGCTTGAATACTGACAATGTAGTCTCCATCTATATCATAGTACCCTTTCGAAAACCATACCATAAGAAATGTTGAGGAAGATACTATTGGAACATGTGTGTCATCTCTGCAATATATTAGGAAGGTCGTCATGCTCCCTAAACTGTCTTCACAAATAAAAAAACCCTCTGTGGGCTATGTATCAACACTCTTGTCTGGTAAAACAATCATTTCATCATCAAGAACTATAGGAGGATACACCTAGATCCCATTGATCATATCCTATGTATTGTGGTTCTCACCACCCTCATAGTTCTCTACTAGAGGTCTTTGTGTTGGCATGTCTCTAAAATTCCAATAATATTTCACTGAAGATAAGATATCTAAAGCTCATAGATAAAAGTGTATGATATGTCAAAACCTCGCAATAAATAATTCATAAAAAAAATAATCCTATATCTGTTATTAGTAAAATGAAAAGGATGAAAATTTAACTATATACACTGATTAAGGCCCACTTGAATGCCTGATCAAGGTCATGTATCTTTTTTATATTTTTCAATTTCATTAAATCTCATATTTTTAAACATTAATTTTAATTGGATGAATCAGATGGATAACAAAATTCTCTCCATAAGGGCCCATAATCTTCATTAACAAAAATATTGTGTCCAACTAAATCCCTCTAAATCATGTTACAGCCCATACAAATGTTGGTCCATGGCTCAACATGCCAAATTCGATGCATAGGGTTCCTACTGTAGCCTATTCCATAAAACATTAATTAGGTTATGGATGCAAACCAATGTACCAACCAGGTATCTCAAAACACAGCTGATATCATCTATTAAATAAGTTTTTATATCTATCATAACACTTATTACAACATCATTCAAAAATGAAATGCATCCTATATGGAATTGCATAATGCATGTCATGTTTATCTTATAAGCTACATAAATTGATGATGGAGATGAAATTCCCTTATATAATCAATATGAAAGTAAATACAACCCAAATCATTCCAATAATATTCTCACAACACATGTGAATCACCCAATGGTATAATCATGTCATCTAAAATATTCAAAATCTATAAAATATAATTTTTCAATTAGGGAAATTTTAATTTTTCTTATTCCTAGGTAAGTTACTATAAGGAATAAATCATTTCCAAATTTAAATTATTAAATATTACTTTCAATTTTCACCAAAAAAATATGGAAACTCAAAATAAATCCCCCTAATAAATCATTGTATTGTCCAATTACCAGATTCCACAGAATGGTTACCCATGTCCTGTTGGTCACATGGCCTCAATTTAATCTCCCAGAACACTGAAGGCTACTGACTAGTAGTGAAGTACATGAGTGCATCCATGGGGAGACACTATCGTAAAGTAATGGTGTATCAAAAAGGAATAATTATTAAACTCAATAGAGGAATCATAATAATAACAAAATAAGAAGTGTCAATCCAAATTATAGATATTTACAACAATGCCCGATTTAATCACATATTCAATGATGATCCATATGAATATAAAGTAGAAAAAATTTATATAGGCATTAGTAAATTACATATATTAGAAAACAAGAAAGTCCAAAAAAATTGTCTCTAGATAGAATCACGAGCCATGGATGGATCCCATGATCCCCATCTCCTAATCATGGCATAATGTCAATCATCAAACTGTTGGAGATTTACCCAGTCCTTAACTTCATCAAAATATTATACATAATTACACAAAAATTTCATGAATAGCATGTGAAATATAATCCCATTTGGTCACTAACCAATGTGTCTATAACTTGTATTTGACATGTAATATAATCTAAAAAATATTTTAATATATATATATATCATACAAGATAATTTTTAAAATATAAATTTACCATTGTTAACAAACTACAAACAAATGATACTATATATCCTTACAAGGCTCCCCACAAATCAAGGATCAAGATCCTATAGCAAGGAAACAGTAAAAAAAGAGGTAAGTAACACATCCATGATATAGAAACAATATATATCACACCACCATGACCATTCCATATAACCCTATATCATATCCCTTTTTTCAACATAATATAAAATGATGTATCACAATTACCCATGAACAAGATATATATTCAACAATGTCACAGTAACCATGGTTGTTCCCTATAATCATAAATTTCATCTGATCCATTATTTCACCGTAAAAGTAACCATTTCACATTTACCTATACTATTCCATAAAATCAGAAGTGTTAGACCACAAGGCGATGAATTAAAGGTATAGAAGTCTATGAAACCCTCATTGATTACTTGGAAAATCTCTATATAAAATTGTTACTGGAACTAGTGGAGTTCAACGATCATGTAATCATATCATGTCTATAGAAAATACATTAATTCATATCCCAAGGGTAGAAATTTTCTTGTAATCCTATGAAATCAATATAAATATAGCATACAGTACAATGGAATCCACTATAATAAATCAATATCAATTGGTGAAACATACATGACACCAAATTAGAATCAATATTAATGGTATAATAACCATGGAATCCAATAAAATTTTAACTAACTTATCATTCCATGGTTCATCTCAAAATAATTCAATTCCATGATTTTACACACTCATATAATAATTCACATTCAGTTATATTCAATGAGTTTACCCACCCATATAACAGTTCCATAAAAATCATTTAATCAATGAAGCATTATTCAAAGGATGAAAAATATCATAATTAGTCAATATAGTTAAAATCATTTATAATTGGGGTTCTATTAATTATGTAAATTTATACTCTCACCACATTGAAATAATTTATAATTGTGCTTCCACTAAAGTGGAAATCTCATTTACTTACCCCTTGTGTGGTTCAATAATTCCAATTTCAAATTCAAAAAACCTGGGTAACCTTGGGTGGGATAAACAACATCCAACATGCCTCGAAGAAAAAGTTGGAATCCCTAATAGATTCAATTGAATTCCAATTGAAAATTCAATTCATTTTAGGGGCCTTATAAAATGTGTTGGTGGGTCGAACAATGACCTATGCATTTATAAATCACCATATAATTCGAAAAATGTATAAACCACCCACACGGGTCTGTATTATAGTTATCTTCCACATCATCTCATGATTCGACAATGATCGGAATAATAATGATGATTGTATGAAGAAACTGATCATATTGAATATTGGAAGGTACCTAAATAGATAATCTTGTATTAAGGTAGATTAAGAACTAAAAACATGGAATTGATAACTCACTAGGGAGAATCCAATAAGACCAATGATTCTCAATTATGAGATATGATGAATGAGAGTGATCAGAAAATACATAGAGGACTTGATGGACATCGCCCACATTATTATTTTTTCAATGGAAGGAGAAATGAATATATTTATGTTTATAATTTTTTGTGGAAAAACTATTAATTATTCAATGATATATTGGGACTCATGATTTGGATTCATTGTTTTCTAAAACATGACACAAATTTTCACCAATCAATGGAATGATGGTCCCCTCACATGGTTAGAGAACACAATTTTTCTAATCATGCGCAATACTTGCCTCATCCAACTGTAAAAAAATAAAGAGGCCATCACATGAGCATGTGACTCCTCAAGAATGGGTTTTCAAACAATGGGGTATCCTCGTTCCATTTTTTCAGGTCTCACATGGTTAGTAGTAATTGTTCTTCCTTCCATGTATGGTTTCAACTAACCATGTGGAATGCCTTATTCTCGAAATGCCTTGGTGTCCAAGGTCGAAAAATAACCCGGACACCACCCATACCCCCATAAAATTAAATGGTATTAATGTTATGATGTAAAAATAAACATAAACCTAAATTAATAAGAACCTTAAATAATAAGAAAACATGGGATCTTAAATAAATTACCATATGATTCATTGGATATGAATATTATAATATATAATTTTTTGTATCAAGATAAATTACATGATCTGAGGAAGTAATTTCCATATAGAATAATAGCACAAGGAAACATATATACCACATCCAACTTATTTTAAATTTACACCACAATCTCATCCCTTTTTTCCAAACGATGAGTATTCATGATGATTTCTTCATCCATGAAGTTGTAAAATCAACATATAAATACCATGTGACCCAGAAAGGAATAATAAGATATTCTAACTATCTTTATACATTATACAAAACCCTAATGTTTATTACATGGTATTTTAATTTAAAAAATTAGTAAACAATCATATGATACATTAATCATAAATTTTCAATAGTAATTACCAAATTTTAAACTAAATGATTCCATAAACCTATTTATCGTATATCCTCCAAACCCTCAAAATTAATCTGAGTGTTATCCTCAAATATTATGAGAAACAATTCAAATTTCATGTTGAAAAACTCTGTAATCATTAATTTAAGAAACATTAATCCCTTTGTCACCAATATTCCCATTCAATTATTTTTTATCTATATGATAAAACATGTGTTCTCAATTTTCATGATCATATAAAATATATTTTTTTCAATAACATAAATATTATTTCTATAAAATATTATGAATACATACTGTAAAACCATGGATATAAAAATACATCATCCTTCAAATAAATCATAAAAATGTCATAAATTACATAATGGTATCATTATTTAAAACCTAAATATATTTCCTAATTTATTCAATATATAATAAAAAATAATATATATGCATAATAAGGTATATATAACTGTTAATATAACCTCAACTAATAACATCCATATCTAAAAAGATATCTGAATCAACCTCTAACTCTAATTACAACATCCAGAACCCAAACATCTATATTTGATATTGAATACATAAAATGTGGATTCTCTATTTTGATAAAATTGGAATTGACCAAATGTTATCCAACCAAACAAACTATATCAAAAGAAAATATTGGACAACTAACAATCCCAATAACCTTTATATATATATATTTTTTGAGATCCAAGAAATATGTTTTCATTAAAAATACCCTGGAATTCAAGAGAGTATCATTCCCACAATACCTAGATTTCTATATTCCATATTAGGTCATCAAAATAATCCATATTAAACCATTCTATAAATGATTCATTCATCATAATATAAGAAATCCTAGGGAAAATTAAACATAATAATGGTGAGAAAATAATCCATCTAATGGTAAACATAATTATTATTAGTTGGATGTTATTAGTGGTTATAAGATGAGAATAATGGATTGATAACATAATTAGAGTGCATAAAAGAATCATAAAAGAACTCATACCCACCAATACATTAATCATCAATAATTAAATGTGTCATAATATTTTAACCGTTGAATGAGTCACAAGAATCAATAATCAAGCACCATGTGATGTCAACCTTGATAAATGGAAACAATATAAAATAAAGTAAATCATTGAAAACACATGATTTTATTATGGAATATAATCTTTATAAAACACATACATAACTCATACAAGTGGAATATTCTTACAATCAACCTCAAATATAATTCATTGGATAACATAATAATTTAGCATTTCATTGGTGCACTATCTAAGAACATTGATTATATAATCTATAGAAGGATAACATAACGTTATCTAGGTTCCCCAATCAAATAATCTATTATGGTTCCACTGAACGCTATCTAGGAACACCCATCATCAACCATATAAGCTATAATGGGCTCACCTAGTATTATATGGTCGCACCCACCGTATAAGTTATAAAGTGAATACCATTATTTATCTGGTTTAACCCATTATATAATCTATTATACGATGATATAGATATATGTTTTTACATATCAATTAATCTATAATGTGACCACCAAAATCTATCTATGTTCACCCTTCATATAATCTATAATAGGCTCACCGAACACTCTTCGGGTTTACCAATCTTATATAATGTCCAACAACGAGAAAATGATTGAATTAAATATATAATTAATCATTAAAATATTAAAAATGATAAGTATTAATTTTATAATTTAATTAACCACTTGTAATTAAATGGGTTACATGAAAATCACATTAAATGAAGACTAACCCATGGAAAAGAAATCTTTTTCATAACAATCTCAATAATACCATCTTAATTCATCCAACAAAATTATATGGAAGGTGTCCTTATAAAATATAATAATTCTAGAACATGTTACCAATAAGTTTTTTTTTATGTTTATGAATGAATTTACTATTAAAATATAATAAAAAAATATGAGGTAAAAACATGTAATCTTTTTAAATCAGGTTTATGAGAACTAAAAATATAAAAATTATTTTAAAAATTCTATTTCTTGAAAAAATATTGAAATAATATAAATCTTTATTTGAAAGTCCTTTGATTCATTTCTGGAAAAAAATATCATTTACATTTTAAAAACAATTTTTAATACATCATGATTATATTTTTCTTTTAAATTTACCTTCAAAATATATAAAAGATGAGTTATTTCAAATATTGGTCTATAGGGTGGAAAACTGTGATAATCTCATACATGTTAAAAAAGGATTCTATGAACACCTAGAAAAACTAATTTTGAGAATGACATTCATATTTGAAAAAAAATTTTTCTAAAAAAATTCAAACAAGGGTAAAATTTTCTTTTATAAATCACATGAATAATGCTATAATTTTTTTAAAATAATGTTTTAGATGAAAAAAATATTCAACAGAAGAAACAAATGAATGATATTTTTTATAAAAAATATCTTTTGAATTATTTAGATCATAAATATGGGAAAATATAGGTAGAATAAGTGTTTTGATGTAATAACTATAATATATGAAAGTTCATGATATTCTTTGAGATAGGTCATAATATCTCATCATTGGAAATATAATAATAAAGAATCATGATAAAAAATAAAATTTTACCATAAAAACCTACCAATTTGGTAAAATTGACTCACAATCCAAATGAAATAATGAAATTAATTGGAACATATAATATACTGAAAATATTAAGATTTATTTTTTAAAATTTCAAAGCGTATGTATATAAACCTCATAAAATGACATATTTTCATAAAACAACATATTTCTCAATGAATAAAAATTGACACAAAAATATTTTACTTCTTTAGTATAAATTTGAATAGTAATAATAAATAAATCATAGTATCAAATAAAAATTTAAATATCTAGAAAAAATGAAAATAAGGATATAACATACCAAGGGGAATTATATACACCTTATAAAAAAATAATTGGTGAATTTTCATATGTCTCTAAAAAATAAAATAAAGACCAGGAATAACTTACTACACAGTAAATTTTGGTTTAATGTCATTAATCCTTTGGTATAATAGTTTTAAAATTGCTATTAACTCCATAAAGAACCATATATATAACACCCCAAGAATTTTATGCTATGTTCCTCTAAAATAAATTGTATTCATTAGATAGCATATATTTCAAAAAAAATAGTTTATTGTAAACCACACTTGGTTATTTAGGATATATTAATAACCTATACTTTAATCTTAAATTTTCAACATTTGTGTTTTGAATTTCAAAAAATGGACATACATGGTTGCAATCGCGTTGGTATTTGGAGTCTGATTGAATCATGTTAATTTTTGGAGAATATTATCATAACCTTATTAATCATAACATACCATTATGAAGAGTAAAATACATTTTTGAATATTAATACGACCGTAATAAATGGTATCCCTACTCATGAATGTCTAAATAAAATTTTGGCACCTTAAAAATGAAGGAGAATATTTTAAGTGTTGGTATTTTTCAATTAGATAATTATTTTATATAAAATAATCTTTTTCATATTTAGAATATTATATTTGAAAAATTTACATTATTTTATTATGCTACATGTCGAAAATTTGTCTGGGAGAAATTTTGGGATTTTTCTAAAATTCATGAATTTCATAGGAATAGAAAAATACTATAAATTTTGATAAATACTAAATAAATTTTTACAGCATCGTATGCAATGCTTGGATGATTGATCCCTCTTGTCTTGAACTCACATTACATTATTACTATTAGAGATCATGTAACAGCCCTAGATTTTATGAAAAATATTCTTTTTATTTCACTAATGTCTTGTGTTGTACGCTACAAGGAGCTTGCACAACACACATCCTTGACTTGCCTTGCATTACACGCAATCGCAACCTTCCTCGATAGCGTGTGTGGTACGTAATACTGAGTTTCACGAAACAATGATATGCTATTAAAATATTATTAAAACTAGCCGTTATGAATAGTAATAACCACTTTTTAAATTTTAGAAATTTTAAAATGGACTTCATTTTTGGATTTGGAGTATCGAATTTAGCCTAAGGTGAAATTTTTGTACTTTTCGGATAACTTTCATATTCTGATGAATAGTGAAAATTACTAAATTATAATTAAAAACAACTTTTTTAATCGAAATAATTAATAGTGATAAATCATTAATTTGAGTGGTTTTAAAGTATATTTAGAATATATTTTTACAATTTAATACAATGTTGGTCATTGGATGTAATTTCACATTTAAACTAGACATAAACAAGTGTCAATCTTTTGATAGATATTGTTTCTTAAAAACACGCTATTTGTTTTAACAGCGGGATTTAATTATAAAATTAATTAATGAAACTTTTATGTAATGAATTTGGTAAAATAGACTTCATTTTTGAATTCGGAATATGAAATATAGCTTGGGATGAAATTTTGGCACTGTTCCGAAAAACATCAATTTTTGATGAATAGTGAAACTACTAAGTGGTAGTTAAAAAAACTGAATTTTTCATAAAACTTAATTTTACCGCTTCTGTGAATGGAATTTAAAAAATCCGAGAGACATGGTTGATGTCAGTAAGTAAAATGTGGTTCAATGAGATGAAAATAATTTTTGGTGAATAGTAACTTTTTACTTTTTTTACTGCGGTTAATAGTAAATATGGTAACTAAGGGTAAATATGATATTAATATTACCCTAACACATGTCCTAATTCTATTGGACAAGTGTAATTCGACCAAAAACAAACTTAGGAATAAAATATGACCATTTAGGCCCACTTGGATTAGATTAGGACATTTATTATTAATTTATTTAAAGAAGGGTTAAAATAGTTAAAATCAAAGTTTAATAAGTAAATCATTTTTAATATGGGGTTATACATAAGATAAATTCTATTGTAAATATTCATTAGAAAGCTAAAAAGATTTCCTACATTATGGTATTTTATTTGTAATTTTTAGACATCAAATAATTTAATTTATTTATGACACAAAGATGATGCAGTAATTATCTTATTAATGAAATATTGACAAAATTGATAATATAAATACCAAAATAAATGTAATTTTTGACTTTTTATAAATTCCACTAATTTTCTAGGTTACTATGATATATCAGTGTTGATTTAATCAACTTGGTTCGAACATATAATTCTGTTATGACTTTCACAAAAATCATATATCAAATAGTGTCAAAATTGACACAAAATAGTTTTTAAATAAAATATTATATTATTAATTGTTATTTTATTCCTAAAAATCTAAGGTTCGGACAAATGACTTAGATAAGGATATATATATTAATAATAAACAATTTGGGGTTCTTTTGGCATGTTATAGTAAGTGTATTAACCATATAGTGAAAGAAAACAAAAAGACATGGTAAAAGTTAAATTAATTAACTTAGAGTTAAATCTAATTGATAAGGTTAAAATAATACCCTAAACTTGTCTAAATCCTATTGGTTGATAGGATTTAGACCCATCCCCACTTTAGCTTCGAAATAAGACCCTTTGGAACCATTATAAACCGATTTTGACTTTAATATAAAATAATATTTTGAGATATTCCTAAGGTGCCCCTCTCCTCCCTTATAAAAGGGCACCTCCTCCCCCTCCTCCTCACACCAATTTGAGCACACAAGCTCGGCCAACCCCTGCCAAAATCTCTTCTCCACTTCCCTAGAAACATCCTAGAGGTTCTGGTCTTACTCAAAGACCAATTTTAGTTCCCTAAGAGGAGGTCTCCAAAAGGCGCTTCAAAGAAGAGGTAATTACCGTTACCAATTCATTCATCTTTATTTCTTCTTCCACTTCTTCTTCTTAGGTTGTTTCATTATGAAGTAATAACATCAGTATCACTCATATACTGATATGTTATTATAAGTATGAAACAACCCTATTTCACCATCTATCTATCCTACGGAAAAAGAAATCACCGCGCGTGCGTACGTACGGAATACCGTCTCCACGCCGTGGTGTAATCTATTTTGCACCACCACCTTACATGGATGGGTATAATGGTGTAAAGAATAACTATATATAGTTATTACAACATCATATTAATTCTGTTATATTGTATGATCCACTCCAATTCAATTCAATATTTATAGAAATGATATCATCGCTCGTGCGTACGTACGGACTACCGTCTCCACGACGCGATGAGATTCATTCTCCATGTTAACCATTTAAGAATGATTATAATGTATATATAAGAAATAATAATGAAATATATGACATTATAAAGCTACTGGATTTATGTATATATATACATATGTATGTCATCTACTTACTTCCATTTCAAGACAATAAGGAAAGGAAAACAGTGTTCATGCGTACGTACGGACTACCGTCTCCATGAACGGTGTTTTTCATTTTATTTATCTAACTATTATATATATATATATATATATACTGAATATATATGATATATAAATCATATTTTATATTCTGGAAGTGAGTAAATCATGATATAAGTAATAATGATGTCAAGAACAACAAGTCAAAACACCTACGATAAATGAAACGATTTTACCCAAAACGCTTCTTTAACATGGAATTTACAAAAGAACGGGTAATATAATGTCATAAGTGAACCATATATGATATCATAACAATGAATATGATTCTGTAATAAGTCAATAACATGATTTAAATCATTATACAGGAGGTTCGGACACTTACAAAGCAAGTCGGACCTAAGGTAAGGGAAATATCACAATCTCATTTTTATCCGAGATTGTTTATTCGTAAGTATTTACTGGGGTGTATTTTATCATCCACATCTATGTTTAATAAATATGTAATATTATTTCCATCCACCTACAATTGTTTAAATCCATTTTTACCCTTCGGTGAGTTTTTAGGAATCTTTTGTCGTTTTTCGTACGAGGTACTTTTTGAATTTTCCGACAAAAGTACGAAGAATGTTTTTTTTAACTTATACGGCATGAATGGATTTCTAAAAAAATTATTTCCAAGAAGATTCCTTTACAAGTATTCAAGTTTATTTTTAATCAACTTCTTTTATTTTAAAATTGTATGACATGTTAAGAAAGGAAAAGTGTTTTTAAAGTAGAAAGGATATTTTCCTCAACAATGAAGTTCAAGTATTTTATCAAAATTATTTTCCATCTAAGATAATAAAAGGGTTCTGTTTTTATCCCTATTATTACGTTGGTTTGATTATGTTGTGATGGAAATATTTTTTTATGAATTCCTTTATCTTATATGAATTGATTTATGATGTCATGATGTTTCAAGAATCCCATTTTTGTTACATGGGTTATGCGATGATGTATGATTATGTGGCACACATAAGAAAGGATTCATTATAAGATGGGTGGGACCTATATCTCTCTCCAATGCATTGGGTAAAGATTTTATATCTCATGAGATAGATAGGGCTGGAACGGTAGGTTATACCGGTTCAGTGAAACAGGACTGAAACGAGGGTTACTCGATTCAGAAAGGGACTTTGTCCACTAAGATAGTCTTGGCAATGAGTCTTGACTAACAAGAAATGATTCTCTATGATTATGTGTGTATGCCACAAAGTTTCAAGTTTTATTTTATGATTGTGGGGATCTCATTTTCACTTCTATGATTTATCCCATGTTATGATATTATGAGCTCTTTTGCAGGTTAAGATTTCCAAAAGCTATGTTCTTATGTATATTATGTGATTGATATTTCTTTTGTTTACCCTTACTGAGCATTTGAGCTCACCCTTTTATGTTTTCTTTTCCCCAGGATATAAAGAAAGGTTTTAGGTAAAAAAAAAGGAAGATCTTTATGGGAGATGTTGAAGATCTTTCCCCACGTTTAGAAGATTTTATTCTGAGTTTCCAAAGACACTAAACTATTACGATCCTTGTGTGTGTGTTTTTGTTATGTACTAAGTATTCCGCAAAAGTAATGTAACGTCCATGTACGATAAGCTTCGGGTCTCTACAGTTGGTATCAGAGGAAAGGTTTAGTCAACCTTTGGAAACTAGGATGCGAAAACGTTAGTGTGATCCCTAGAGATATTTCTAAGGTATGTCTAGGGATGTCCCTAGGGATAAGTATACGTATAGGTTATAGTAATAGAATTACGCTAACGATCATAGAATTAAACCTAAGATGTTGGATATTGAAGGTACTACCCCTTTATTATGTTGTTTTCCCTAGCATGATTTTTACCTCTCACACTATTCTTTTGGGGTTTTAGACGATGGCTTGAACCCGAAGGAACCGTGTTGATCAATGAAATGGACAATGCACTGATTGTCCCCCTGAGCAACCAAACGATATGGGAGCTGGAATGCAAAATCTTGTAGCCATGCTCACACAACTTTCTCAAGCTATGAATCATGCAGGACTTCCAAACGAGAAAAGGAAGGAGCAACATTCTGTTGAATCCTTCATGAGGCAGTTTCCGCCTTCTTTCAGTGGGTCTACTAATCCATTAGTTGCTGAACAATGGATTAGTACTACTGAAAAGATATTTTCAGTTCTTCAATGTTCTGAACATGATAAAGTCATCTTAGCAGTATATCGTTTGGAAGGTGAAGCTGATCAATGGTGGAATCTTATCAAGAATACGAGGCAAAGATATGAAATTGATTCCATGGAATGGGACGAGTTCAAGAACTTGTTTTTCAGTAAGTACTTCCCTCGTATTCTTCGAACGAAGATGGAGAAGGAGTTTCTTGAACTAAAGAAAAAGGATGATGAATCTGTTGGTATATACGAAGCGAATTTTACAAGACTTGCAAGGTATGCATCTGGCATTATCATCCAACCTGAAAGTAAAGATGATCGATTTTTCAGTGTCTTAAAACCAAGTCTTCGAAGGGCATTAGCTATAAGAGACTTCAGTAGCTATGAAGAAATTGTGCGTTGTGCTATCAAGGTAGAAATGGAAGTTGGTGTTACATATCCATCTCATGGTTTTGACAAGAAACGAAAGATGGAGTTCAAGGAGAAATCTCAGAATAATGGTGAAAAGAAGATGAATGTTTCATTATGCACAAAGTGTGGAAAGAAGCATGGTGGAGATTGTCTTAAAGGGACTAGAAAATGATTTAAGTGTGGAAAAGAAGGTCATCGAGCAGCTGAGTGTCGAAGTAATGGAAAAAGGGATTCTAATGAAGTGAACAAAGCAAACACTGCAGAGAATGCACAACCAACACTTCAATGCTTCAAGTGAAAGGAGATGGGACATTATGCCAATAAATGCCCTAATCCAAGGGTTAGTGATGATCGACATGAGCAACCGCTTAAGGCAAAGGAAAAAGGGAAGTCACATGCGATCACTATTGGCAATGTTGAATATGACAACGATGTGGTGGAATGATTAAGTTTTTATGTAATGGGATTCCAAAATAATGTTGTATCATGGAATATTGGAATATTTATGTATTGGTCTAATGTGGTATTCAAAGTGATTGAGATATTATGCACATAATGAAGGGAAAACGAGAAAATGAAATGTTTAACAGTATTCATGAGCTCATGATTGATATAAGGACTAAGTGATATCATGGTTTGAGTATATAGAATTTTGAGGATTTTGGTATGTGGAAAGTGTTAACTTTTAACTGCATTCAAGTTTCCACTAAGGTTCAATGGGTATTCAAGAGAGTACAAGATTAAGGCCTTTGAATGTTTGGAATGTGTCTAACAAGATATATCTTATGATATATGGGGATCAACGATGGTATTAAATCTCTGGTAATCATTTTCACTATGTTATGAGAATGGACTGCAGTATTATGGATAAGACTAAAGATTGGAATGGATTATGTTGGACATAAGTTAGTATTGTTTAAGGATAGAAGTTTTTTCGATATTATTTATGGGATGTTATAGTAATATAGTTTTAGAAAAAGGACAACCTGCAGGACGGGCGACAACCCATCGCTTCGGACAAGGCTGTGGGAATCGAACCCACAACCGAAGTGCGACTGGACTTTATCGCCTACCACTGGCCTACAGGAAGTCCCTGTTCAGTAGAAACTAGTTTTATTATATTAAGCAGTATGATATATGAAGTATAAGTCCATTTTAGGAACTATATATGATTAATCTCACTATAGATCGACTTATGTATATAATTTTTGCTGACCTTTTGTTTGAGACAGATGGAATGACCCGTCATTCTATCACATGATCTGCTAACACTTCACGAATAACAAATTCAACTTCATTTATTTAAGAGATTAAGTGGAAATTGTTCTAGCCATGAACAATAGTGAGATTGTACCAAAATAAAGAAAGTATTTATTCCAATTCAAATTTTCAAATTTAGGGAAATGATCTTGAAAACCAAAAATGTTGTCCTAGTTCTCTTATACCTGATGAATCAGATGGTACCTTAGATCGTCACAAATTTATGGATTTGTGATTACTGACTTTTCCATAGCCATGTTCTCTACCACTCTCCATCAGAACATGATGGTTAGATTTCTCTTCCATATCCATATTTTCACCTATGTGGAAACCCAGTGATTAGTTTATTTGGGTAATCGTTACATTTCATACCTTAGTTTTTAAAGCCAAGTTTTGGTATTCCTTTTTACGATGTGGGTTTCTATTAAAGAAACTTTCGAATAGTAAACCATTTATAACCCCGACGAATTTCGAGGGAGAAATTCATTTTAAGGGGGGTAGAATGTAACAGCCCGAGATTTTATGAAAAATATTCTTTTTATTTCACTAATGTCTTGTGTTGTACGCTACAAGGAGCTTGCACAACACGCATCCTTGACTTGCCTTGCATTACACGCAAGCGCAACCTTCCTCGATAGCGTGTGTGGTACGTAATACTGAGTTTCACGAAACAATGATATGCTATTAAAATATTATTAAAACTAGCCGTTATGAATAGTAATAACCACTTTTTAAATTTTAGAAATTTTAAAATGGACTTCATTTTTGGATTCGGAGTATCGAATTTAGCCTAAGGTGAAATTTTTGTACTTTTCGGATAACTTTCATATTCTGATGAATAGTGAAAATTGCTAAATTATAATTAAAAACAACTTTTTTAATCGAAATAAATAATAGTGATAAATCATTAATTTGAGTGGTTTTAAAGTATATTTATAATATATTTTTACAATTTAATACAATGTTGGTCATTGGATGTAATTTCACATTTAAACTAGACATAAACAAGTGTCAATCTTTTGATAGATATTGTTTCTTAAAAACACGCTATTTGTTTTAACAGCGGGATTTAATTATAAAATTAATTAATTCAACTTTTATGTAATGAATTTGGTAAAATAGACTTCATTTTTGAATTCGGAATATGAAATATAGCTTGGGATGAAATTTTGGCACTGTTCCGAAAAACATCAATTTTTGATGAATAGTGAAACTACTAAGTGGTAGTTAAAAAAACTGAATTTTTCATAAAACTTAATTTTACCGCTTCTGTGAATGGAATTTCAAAAATCCGAGAGACACGGTTGATGTCAGTAAGTAAAATGTGGTTCAATGAGATGAAAATAATTTTTGGTGAATAGTAACTTTTTACTTTTTTTACTGCGGTTAATAGTAAATATGGTAACTAAGGGTAAATATGATATTAATATTACCCTAACACATGTCCTAATTCTATTGGACAAGTGTAACTCGACCAAAAACAAACTTAGGAATAAAATATGACCATTTAGGCCCACTTGGATTAGATTAGGACATTTATTATTAATTTATTTAAAGAAGGGTTAAAATAGTTAAAATCAAAGTTTAATAAGTAAATCATTTTTAATATGGGGTTATACATAAGATAAATTCGATTGTAAATATTCATTAGAATGATAAAACGATTTCCTAGATGATGGTATTTTATTTGTAATTTTTAGACATCAAATAATTTAATTTATTTATGACACAAAGATGATGCAGTAATTATCTTATTAATGAAATATTGACAAAATTGATAATATAAATACCAAAATAAATGTAATTTTAGACTTTTTATGAATTCCACTAATTTTCTAGGTTACTATGATATATTAGTGTTGATTTAATCAACTTGGTTAGAACATATAATTCTGTTATGACTTTCACAAAAATCATATATCAAATAGTGTCAAAATTGACACAAAATAGTTTTTAAATCAAATATTATATTATTAATTGTTATTTTATTCCTAAAAATCTAAGGTTCGGCAAAATGAATTAGATAAGGATATATATATTAATAATAAACAATTTGGGGTTCGTTTGGCATGTTATAGTAAGTGTATTAACCATATAGTGAAAGAAAACAAAAAGACACGGTAAAAGTTAAATTAATTAACTTAGAGTTAAATCTAATTGATAAGGTTAAAATAATACCCTAAACTTGTCTAAATCCTATTGGTTGATAGGATTTCGACCCATCCCCACTTTAGCTTCGAAATAAGACCCTTTGGAACCATTATAAATCGATTTTGACTTTAATATAAAATAATATTTTGAGATATTCCTAAGGTGCCCCTCTCCTCCCTTATAAAAGGGCACCTCCTCCCCCTCCTCCTCACACCAATTTGAGCACTCAAGCTCGGCCAACCCCTGCCAAAATATCTTCTCCACTTCCCTAGAAACATCCTAGAGGTTCTGGTCTTCCTCAAAGACCAATTTTAGTTCCCTAAGAGGAGGTCTCCAAAAGGCGCTTCAAAGAAGAGGTAATTACCGTTTCCAATTCTTTCATCTTTATTTCTTCTTCCACTTCTTCTTCTTAGGTTGTTTCATTATGAAGTAATAACATCAGTATCACTCATATACTGATATGTTATTATAAGTATGAAACAACCCTATTTCACCATCTATCTATCCTACGGAAAAAGAAATCACCGTGCGTGCGTACGTACGGAATACCGTCTCCACGCCGTGGTGTAATCTATTTTCCACCACCAACTTACATGGATGGGTATAATGGTGTAAAGAATAACTATATATAGTTATTACAACATCATATTAATTATGATATATTGTATAATCCACTCCAATTCAATTCAATATTTATAGAAATGATATCATCGCTCGTGCGTACGTACGGACTACCGTCTCCACGACGCGATGAGATTCATTCTCCATGTTAACCATTTAAGAATGATTATAATGTATATATAAGAAATAATAATGAAATATATGACAATATAAAGCTACTGGATTTATGTATATATATACATATGTATGTCATCTACTTACTTCCATTTCAAGACAATAAGGAAAGGAAAACAGCGTTCATGCGTACGTACGGACTACCGTCTCCATGAACGGTGTTTTTCATTTTATTTATCTACCTATTATATATATATATATACTGAATATATATGATATATAAATCATATTTTATATTCTGGAAGTGAGTAAATCATGATATAAGTAATAATGATGTCAAGAACAACAAGTCAAAACACCTACGATAAATGAAACGTTTTTACCCAAAACGCTTCTTTAACATGGAATTTACAAAAGAACAGGTAATATAATGTCATAAGTGAACCATATATGATATCATAACAATGAATATGATTCTTTAATAAGTCAATAACATGATTTAAATCATTATACAGGAGGTTCGGACACTTACAAAGCAAGTCGGACCTAAGGTAAGGGAAATATCACAATCTCATTTTTATCCGAGATTGTTTATTCGTAAGTATTTACTAGGGTGTATTTTATCATCCACATCTATGTTTACTCAATATGTAATATTATTTCCATACACCTATAATTGTTTAAATCCATTTTTACCCTTCGGTGAGTTTTTAGGAATCTTTTGTCGTTTTTCGTACGAGGTACTTTTTGAATTTTCCGACAAAAGTACGAAGAATGTTTTTTTTAACTTATACGGCATGAATGGATTTCTAAAAAAATTATTTCCAAGAAGATTCCTTTACATGTATTCAAGTTTATTTTTAATCAACTTCTTTTATTTTAAAATTGTATGACATGTTAAGAAAGGAAAAGTGTTTTTAAAGTAGAAAGGATATTTTCCTCAAGAATGAAGTTCAAGTATTTTATCAAAATTATTTTCCATCTAAGATAATAAAAGGGTTCTGTTTTTATCCCTATTATTACATTGGTTTGATTATGTTGTGATGGAAATATTTTTTTATGAATTCCTTTATCTTATATGAATTGATTTATGATGTCATGATGTTTCAAGAATCCCATTTTTGTTACATGGGTTATGCGATGATGTATGATTATGTGGCACACATAAGAAAGGATTCATTATAAGATGGGTGGGACCTATATCTCCCTCCAATGCATTGGGTAAAGATTTTATATCTCATGAGATAGACAGGGCTGGAACGGTAGGTTATACCGGTTCAGTGAAACAGGACTGAAACGAGGGTTACTCGATTCAGAAAGGGACTTTGTCCACTAAGATAGTCTTGGCAATGAGTCTTGACTAACAAGAAATGATTCTCTATGATTATGTGTGTATTCCACAAATTTTCAAGTTTTATGTTATGATTGTGGGGATCTCATTTTCACTTCTATGATTTATCCCATGTTATGATATTATGAGCTCTTTTGCAGGTTAAGATTTCCAAAAGCTATGTTCTTATGTATATGATGTGATTGATATTTCTTTTGTTTACCCTTACTGAGCATTTGAGCTCACCCTTTTATGTTTTCTTTTCCCCAGGATATAAAGAAAGGTTTTAGGTAAAAAAAAGGAAGATCTTTATGGGAGATGTTGAAGATCTTTCCCCATGATTAGAATATTTTATTCCGAGTTTCCAAAGACACTAAACTATTACGATCCTTGTGTGTGTGTTTTTGTTATGTACTAAGTATTCCGCAAAAGTAATGTAACGTCCATGTACGATAAGATTCGGGTCTCTACAGATCACATGAATCAAATATATTAATTTTATTGAGAAATAAAATTAAAATAATGATTAAAATAATGTAAAATCATCCTCCCCACTTCTAAATGAACCACCACTAGACCCCTCTTCCTCCTAGACCACTAATGATTCAAAAATGTCTAAACCCTTTTAAAATATCTCCTGATGCTCCTCCCCAATTATAGGATTGATATAATGATGTATATTCTCAATATAAAGAGGGGGTGAATTGTATCCTTTAAAAATTATTTTGGAAATTTTAAAGATGATAAAAAACATTCTATTGTTTAACAAAGTTAAAAAAGGTAAATTAACAAGACCTCTTAGTTATACAGACATGCTAGATTCCCGAATATGGTTCTGGAAATGAAACTTAAGAAATGTTTACAGGAATAATGATTCTAATGTAATGCGTATATGATCTTATTAATCAATGTACAAGTATAAAAAAGTATATGATAGTTATACTTTCCTTAATAATCATAATTCATCAAAAAAGAAACAAGAAACAATAAAAGTAACAAGTATGAAATCTTTTAACCCAAAGAGTATGTCATCCAACAACCTTGGATAAATGTCCCTTGATTCATACTTTTAGGAAAGTCTGTCTTACCCACACTAGGGTAAGCCCTTGATCAAAATATCAGAGTCTTACTTTCTATCCCCGAAAGCCCTTGAACAAAAAGGTAGTCGACACCATTATCATTATTATAAAGGAAGTACTCAAACATTAAGGTAGTTTGAACCTCTATCTTCTTATCCCCATAAGACCTCAATTGTACTTAGCTACACTCAGAGTCACAAAATGCAATTATGGACATGATTTTCAATACACTCAAAGCAAGAGAGTCTCTCTCTCTAGAAATATCTTCAGTTTCATGTAGTCTTTAGATTTTTATAATAGTGTTGATTTCGTTCATATGAGATCATATTTATTGGAACATCAGCAATAGTCGGCTCCCTCCTCCAATGGTCATATTTTTCCTCGAATCATGGAGGGACATTTACATGTTTCACTCAAACAATGTTTAGTTTGATATAACATACATGACATCATTTCATAACTATAAAAAGGTATAAAAAATATTGTTGCTCAACCAAATATAGTTTTCCAGAGTCTATGTAATATATAATTTAGAGTCAAAGAAAAGTTGGATTCTATATTGCATGAATATTCGGAGTCTGTTTATCAAGGAATTAAGAATCAGAATTATATAGACATCATAGTCTGATTTCTAAGGAATTCAATTTATAAATTATAAGGAATTCAGAACCTGAATTATAAAAAATTCAGAACCTGAATTCTCAAGAATTTGGAGTCTGAATTCTATGTAATTTGGAGTCTGAATTCTAATGTTTTAGGAATCTGAATTTTTGAGACTTCATAGTCCGAATTTCAGTGAATTCAGAGTCTAAATTTCAGAGAATTCAGAATTCGAATATCAGAGAATATGGTACCCAAATTTGGATCATGAAAAAAAATTACTCTATATCTTAGTATTTATAAAATTCCAAGGTGTTATATGTGAAACCCATTTTTTCACATATGAATAAAAATAGTTAGATTTAGAGTAACTAAAACATGAACAATGAAAAATAGGTAAGGATAAATTTTCTTTGGGGATGGAAAATTTTTATTATTAAGGAAAATAATATATTCCTTATGATTGAGTGATTGTGATTTTAAAAAAATAATGTAATTGAAAAGTCATAAGAAAACCTTATGGAATCAAAAATCTCCCCCTTTTTGGAAGGCACAAACATCCTTATGAAAAAGAATATAATGACTTAGAAATTTTATTGTCTTGAATATAAAAACATATATACATTTAATTATGGATCAATGCGAATATGAATAACTCCATCTTAGGCTTTTAAATTAATAAGTATCGTTTTATTTATATCCTGAATGAGATTTTTCATTTTCTTGCATAACAAAATCTTCATGATAAAAACTCCCCCTTAGATGAAATCCCCATTAACTAGGGAAATTTATACATTACTACGTATTATTTTTTTACATTCCTCTTTTCCTCTTTGTGAATTTCAAAAAAGAATAAAGTGAATGGAAAAGAAAATATGGTTCCAGAAATATTAGAAATAAACAACAACAAAAAATATGAACTGCCCCAAGAATATCATTACGATCGGAAGAATTTTTGTAATAAGAAATACAACCAAAGATCATATGTGGAAAATACCATCCTTCCATCACTTTCAACATCAAATTATTCACTATGGTTTTTAACATCTTGATCTCTTCATGATCCACTTAAACACGCTTGAGGAACTGATCAATATCTTTTATTTTCTTCTCTAAGGATTTAATTTTATCATCTTGGGCCATAGTAGATTCTGCCTAGGCCTTTAGAACCTCTTATTGATCAGCAAGATTCACTTAAATCTCAATTCTGAGATCCGTTTCCCTCTTCTAACTCTGATCAATTGAAAAAAATTATCTATTATGATCTATAACTTCTTACTTTAGAGTAGTTTCTTCAATAGAAAACTTTTTTCAAATATAACACCCCAAGATTTCATAGTGTGTTATTTCTTCAAAATAATTCAATAACTTTCACTAAACGCAACACCGAGTTCAAGAACACCATGACTTACCAAACAATCTGTTCAAAAGAGGTTATGAATATTATTAAATAAATTTTAAACTTTATATAATCCTTATAATTTTAGAATCCATATTATGAGTTTCTTAGACACAATGTATAACAAATTCATTTTCAGTATTGCACTTTTACCAACTTTTAATAGTGAAGCCTTTTTAAATACAATATTTTAAACTTTTTGACTAAATGGGGAAATAAAAAATTTAAAATGAAACATCCCAAGCTTCTATGGTACGCTCTCCTTTGAATAATACAGTAGCGTGTGTTGTATGCAACTTCGAGTTCTAACACACACCACAACCAATCAAACTAGCCGTTATTAATAGTAATACATACTTTTTGAAATTATATATATTTTATATTTCAAAATGGACTTCATTTTTGGATTCGGAATATTGAATTTAGCCTAGGGTGAGATTTTGGAACTTTTCAGATAACATTTATATTTTGATGAATAGTGAAAATTACTAAATTTTAATTAAAAACAACTTTTTTAATCGAATTAATTTATATTGATAAATTATGAATTTGAGTGGTTTTAAATTATATTTAGAATATATTTTTACCATTTAATATAATTTTGGTCATTGTACATAATTTTACAATTAATCCGGAAATAAACAAGTGTCAATCTTTTGATAATTATTATCTCTTAAAAACACGCTTTTGTTTTAACAACGGGAATTAATTTTAAATTAATTTCTGCCACTTCTGTGTTTTGAATTTGGAAAAATGGATTCCATAATTGGAATCAGGATGTTCATACTGTGTAAATAGATAACTTTAATTTTTAGACATTCTGAATAATTACTGCGGTAATATTTTATTTACCATGGTTAAGGGTAAATCCGGTTTATAAGGGTTACAAAATAATATTATAATACTACTAAATTACCCAAAAATGTGTCCTAAACTTATTGGTGGATATATTTCCGACCATGGGCATCTTTGGGTCGATTTTGGGACCCCATAGAGCCACTTGTAGGTGATAGGGACACATGATTTTAATTAAGTACAAAAATGACATAAGCATATATATTTTAGAAAAACAATTTTTACATTGGGTTATATATGTTTTATTTTCGCCTATAAATATTCATTAGAAAGATAAAAATATTTCCTACATAATGATATTTTATTTATAATTTTTAGACATTAAATAATTTAAGTTATGTATGACACAATGATGATGCAGTAATTACCATAATAGTGAAAAATTAAACTAATTGATATTATAAATACCCAAATAAATATAATTTGAGACTTTAATTTAATTAAACTAATTTTATAGGTTAAGATGAAATGTTTGGATTGATTTAATTGACTTTTTTTTCGAAGTAATCATTCTGTTATGAGTTTCACAAAAATCAATTATTGAATAGTGTCAAAATTGACATAAAAGAGTTTTTAAAACAAGTATTATATTATTAATTGATATTAAATTCCTAAAAATCTAAGGTCCAGCCAAGAGACTTATATCAGGATAGTTGTATCATTAATGGACCACTTGGGGGTGTCTTTTGGATGTATATGGTATGTTTATTAACTATATAATATAAAAATACAAAGAGACATTGTAAAAGTGAAACTAATTAACTAAGAGTTAATACTTAATGATAAGGTTAATATAATGACCCAAACCTGTCTAAATTATATTGGTTGATTGTGTTTCGACCAATCCACCCTTAACCTTTAAATAAAAAACTTTTTAACCATTATAATCCTAATATTAATTTATGATAAATTAATATTTCTAGCTTTTCCAAAGGTGCCCCTCACCCCTCTTATAAAAGGGAACTCCTACTTATCATTTCATCACACCTTAAAAGCCTATTGGTTCGGCCAAACCCTGACCAAATACTATCTCAAATTCCCTAAATACAACTTAGTGGCCTTAGTTTGATCATAAAGCCAACATAAAGATCCCTTTTGATCAAATTAAAAGGAAGAACTGGAAGAAGAGGTAACGTTTTCACCACCCCTTTTCAAGTTCCTTTCTTCTTCCACTTCTTCTTTATTTGTTATTAAAATTATAAAATTATAAATCCAGTATCTTATATATACTATTATGTTATTATATTTATGGTACAACCATATTCAGTATTCTATCCACCCATTGAATAATATGTCACCAAACGTGCGTACGTACGGCGTACCGTCTCCACGTCATGGTGTAATTGTTATTCAATATATTATTATTTGGATGGGTATAATAATGATGTATAATTCATGTGAATATTAAATATAACATGATAATGATTCTATATATATAATATACCTTCCAATGATATATTATTTTAATATCAAAAGAATGATATTGTCGCTCGTGCGTACGTACGGACTACCGTCTCCACGAACGCGATGAGATTCATACTCCATCATATCAATTCAAGTATAATTTTCATTTTACGATTTAAAAATAATGTTTAAGGACTTGATATCATTCTGGATATGAATAAGTTACAACCTTTACATGACAATCATGTCTTACATAACAAAACATATAAAAGAAAATGAGTAAGTTAACACCCAAAACAACGATAATTCTAAGATATTATTAACAAAGAAATGTTAAAAGATCATATATGATATCATATGAATGTATATGATTCTCTTATAATTTAATAAAAATTATTTCAGCATTATACAGGAGGTTATCCTACCCTCAACCATGGAAAAGTACAAGGTAAGGGTTTATTTTGCAATCTCTTCATTATCCGAGATTGTTTATATGTAATAATCTACTGGGATTTCTTTATCATCCACATCCATGTTTCTTCCAAATGTATTTAAAATTTTTTTTACTATTTAAAAATAATATGGTTTAAAGTCTTTTATACCCTTATGTGTTTTTAAAGGAATCTTTCTGTCTTTTTCCAAACAAGGAACTTTTAACCTTTTGACAAATTTAAGGTAAGAATGTTTTTTTAACTTATACGGCGGGTGCGGCTATTTACCACTGTTATAAAATAGTCAAAGCTTCCCTTACAAGATTATAAGAATATTTTCAAAGTAAATGTTTTATTTTAAAATTTTTTGACTTTAAAATGATTTCAAAATGAATATTTTAAGAATTTTTGGAAGGTAATCTTTATCAAGATCATAATTTTAAATGTTTTAAAGATTTATCTTTCTAAATATTTTTAATTAATTTCCATGTTTTCAAAATGATTTTAAGGATTTTTTTATATGTACATGAAGGTTTTGAAATGATATTTATTTTCAAAATTTTCAAAGTGGTATGGGACACTTTGATCAAAAAACCTCTTTTAAGTTACTTCCTTTATAAATGTGTGACTTTTCAATGATTTCGAGAAAAGAGATATTTCTATCAAATAGTTATGATTTCATCTATGTAAACATCCTCTGATAGAATTGAAGCTTATTTTAAGTTGATTTATTATGATACAAAACATTTTTATTTTATTGAAGGTTTTGTGATATGTTTTACTGTGGATGTGTTATTTTTATACCATTCATGGTTTTTGGAGAAAGTATTGACATTTCGTATGCTAGTTTTAATATGAATGTTTATGTTATGTTTAAACCTTTTCATATGGGAATGCATTGGACTTAGTATGTGACGGGTGGAGCCCGCTATAGCTCCGCAGTGCATCGGTAGGTCTCATGATAAAAACTAGTGTCTTGGAACAAGGCCTTGGAAAAATCTTATTTGTAGTCTTGGCATGAGGCCTTGGCTATGAGGTTATGATAGTCTAGAATTATGCATTCCATCATTATGAAAGTGGTTATTGATATTGCATGTGATTATTAGATTAGTATAATATCCATGTGAATTAGTAAATGGTATTATTTCATTTTATTTTTTCCATACTATGTTGATGTTCAAGTTTAAAAGGCTTTTGTTTTAATTGAACACTACCTTAAATTTTTATTCTTATTTATGAAAGTTTTGGCTATATTGTTATCCTTACTGGGCATTTGAGCTCACCCCTTTTCTATGTTTTATTTTTCCTAGGATGTGATGAAGTAAATTATGAAAGACCTATAGTGATAGTATGAGGGGATAAGAGTGTGGTCTATGAAGACTATGTTGTTGTAGTTTTCATTTTTATGATGTAAAACATTATGAATATATCTAGTGTTTCCAAGGCTACTAAACCAATCGGTCTTTCGAGATTTGATCATTCTTGTGATCATGCCAATGTTATGTAATAATGCACCAACTCTAGGTAACTAGGGTCGGGGTGTTACATCAAATGTATTAGTATGATCCTTGATCATCACATCTGTGGTGTAAATGGAATTCCTTAAACTAACTTGAAATTCATCAATTATTCTCATCACTTCTATTGTCTACATTTACCATCTTTTCATCTTCTTGGAAGATCATTTATGAGCCTCATAACCAATGAGAAAAGATTCAAAATCTACCTCGAGGCTAACACATTTGTCCATAACCATGGATACTGAATCCGATTTTTTATTTAAAATATGCCAAAGCATATGAAATCTTAAGTCTATACAAGAGAATAAATGAATAGATCCAGTATGTTTTTTCAATTACTATACTACAAAATCATGACCAAGTGATGATGATTCCAAATCTGAGACTTTGGTTGGTGAGGATTCTTTTTCGATTTCAACAGCCTTCCTTTTCGAAGAAGCACTAAATTATTTCATCTTTAACACAGACATGGTATGTGTATCCACAACCACTTGTTTTCCCTTATCATTCATCATAATGATTTATTCTTGATTAGGAGATTCATGTTCACTATCTAATAGCTGAATTTTTTTATCTTCATAAACTTAATCGTTCTCGGATCCTGCCTCAACGTCCCTTGGGTGAAGGAAATCATGATTGTAACTCTCATTTTTAGAAAACTTATTCACTTCTTCCTCACCCTTCTCATATTTTCTTAGGGTAGAAAGTTTTGAAGTATTGAATTTATAAGATCATATTGATAAATTCTCAGAAGGACTATAATTCTCAAGATAATCTTCTTCTTGATTTACGATATCTTTGGTATCACCACTTCCTTCTTATTCCTCTTCTTAATCTTTTTCTTCTTGAACTATTTGTTTACTTGATCTTTTTTTGAAATCACTATCATTTTTTTGAAGTCTCTAGTAATGGTTTTATTAAAAATGATTCTAGTACAAGAATTTTTCTAGAGACTTTTTCTACAGCCATAATAAGGGATTGGACTATCTCAGTCTGAAACATCGTCTTCTTTTGCATTTTCTCTTTTTGTTGCTTCTCAAGCGTTTCAGTAGCCTTTATCTTCAAGGCTTTTGCCTCAGTAGGATCCAAACCAAAACTAGCCCCCCCTGCATTATTTTTTTTCTTGTCCACCCACCATTTAGTAGTGACATCATTAGTATAAATATTTTTCTTATTTGGTTTTGGGGGTGCAGATTGTGTTTCCTTCCCCATAAGATATTTTCCTTTCTCTTTTGGATGTTTAACATTCTTATTCCTTCATCCCATTTTATATATTTCAGCCACATGCTCTTTCTTTGAAATAGATTCAACTTCTACTTCTGAAAAATAATGACATTCTCTTGATTGACTATTAATGACAATCTTCATCAGCATTAGAGTATCATCACTCAAATGCATCACCTTAAAATTTCTCTTCTTAGAGTAGCATGTAATCTTGAATGAAACTAGACCAAGAACAATGATCTATGAAATAATGGCCAGATAAATGATGATCTGAGACTTCATATTTAAATTATTTATATTCTCAATCATAACCCATATATGCTTGACTAGGTTTATATATCATAGGTTCACCAGAAAATCTAGAATTTAATTATCACTTTTTTTCAGGGTATCCTTATCCCCTTATCTCGGAATGAGAAAACCTTTAAACCATAGCTGCAGAATCTGTAGCTTTGTTTAGAGATGAATAATTTTATAAGTATTTACTTCCTTCAAGCCATGAAAGTCTATATCTATTTCCTTGTCAAATTACCATATTACATCAGGTAGCATGAGTTAGAAAAACTCTGCTTCTCCCCCATAAGTAATTCCTATCAGATTTGATATCATGGTATACGAAAGAGATTATTTATTACTGTAGCTCTTGAAAGAAATTTTATCTCTTCCAATTTCATTGAAAAATACTAACTATTTCATGGAATTCCATAAGCAATTCTGAATCCATCATATCCTGTGATCTTGGTTTTGATATACAAAAACTCTCTCAACTATCCAATTCGATATATTTTGAATCAATTGAATCATACTTGGCATGAAACATCGTATCAACTAACCTTACACAGTAGATCTCCAACTCAAGGATTTACCTAATAGTTGACATAACATTCTGAGAAGAGCCTTCAGTAGACATTCAAAAGTAATGAAACATTCATGATCTTGAATGACATTAAAAATAGAGGAAGATCTTCACCATGTGAAGGCTTGGGATTCTATGTGGGATGACATTTGGGGGTCCTTTATATAATAAATTCAAGCATCAGTTCCACTTTTCTGATTGATCCAGATGTTGAATGAATCATGAGAAGATCATATTGTTGAGATGATAGCCGAGGAGTATTTTTATAGATTACACTCTTATGAGGTTTTTATGAAAAAACATTTTGATTTAACGACAAGTGAATCCGATTTTTTTTAAAAAGAATTTTAATAGTTAAAAGAGGATTAATTTATTTTTGAAAAGTAAACATACCATACGAATTTCTAGGAAAATTATTCATGAGGAGGAAAAATTATGTTGGGGAACATCAGATTCCAGAAAGAAAAAAGATATTCGATTTCAAAAAAAATGTAGATATGTACTTTTTTTCTACGAAAAGTCTAACAATGAAAATATTGTGTAAGAAAATTTTTACTATGAAAATTTTTACAACGAAAATTTTGACTAAAATATTTGGACTAATAAAATTTTGAATAAGAAAATTTTGCCTAAAAAGAAAAAGTACTCTCTATGGAAAAGTGTTTATTACTATAAGAAGATAGGATTCTACAAGATGTTAATAATAACGATTACCTTACAGTTATCATTTTTCAATTGGGTTTTATGTATTCAAATATATCTGATGGTAAATATTTTGTGAAAATATCAGCATGTTGATCTTGCGTTCCGATAAATTGAAGAATCATATCTCTTTTTGGTGTGTGATTACTACGAATGTGATGCATAATATCTATGTGTTTTTCATGGGAGTGATGTGCATTGTATTTTACTTAATGAAATGGAAGTAGTATCCTCACACAATATTTTTGTTTTGGTAACACTCATACTATAGTCTATTTGTGTGTGTTGCATCCACAATACATGAGCACAACAACTTCCAGCTACTACATATTCATCTTCAACAGTGGAAATTTCTATTGAGTGTTTCTTTTTGAATGACCAAGAAACTAATAAATCTCTTATGAAATGATAAGTTCCTCATTTACTTTTACTATCCATTATACACTGACCAAAGTCATCATCCAAAAAACATTTTAAAACAAAACCATTTCCTGAAGTGTAAAAGTGTCCTAAACCCATTGTTCACATTAAGTAGCGAAAAATACTTTTCATGCCTTTAAATGAGATTACTTGAGATTGGATTGTATATTTCACATAAGACAAATGAGAACATTATTTCATGTTGAATAGCTGTAATGTATAGTAAACTTCTTATCAAACCTCTTAAAGATGTTTGATCTACTAGTTCCCCATCTTCATCATGATCAAGTGAATTTGAGGTACCAGTGAGAGTACATATACTCATAGTGTTGTAATAAACATAATTTCTACATATATATTTAATCTAATAATGTTGATATATATATATATATTCCCAACTATTTTTGGGAAATTTTAATACCATGTAAAAATGTTAACTCACCCATCACACTAATTTTGGACTAAGATTTCATTAGATCCATAGAGGAATCAGTTAATGATTGCTAAGCTGAAAAAATAGAATTTCATCAACAGAAATTTGAAAAATAAAATCATTTTTCTTATCATTATTTATAAATAGTGTTGGATCATCATTTCCCTTAAGATAATAGTTTATAAGTAGAAATCTATTAATTCTATCATATCAGGCTCAAAGGGATTGAATAATTCCATACAAGGATTTGGTATGTTTGAAAACATGTTGAAGATGTTTTGAATTTAAAAAACTAATATGGTGTTCAAAAAACCATCATCTTGGGCGTATCAATTAATAAAATCACATTTAACATCTATTTGAAAATGATTGATGTAGAAGAATACTGAAAAGGAATGTAGGATTTTAATAAACTCAAATATAGCTACTGGAGAATAGGTTTCTTCATATTTTAGTACTTCTTGGTGATTATAGCCTTTATCAACCAATATAGATTTATTTATTCCTAGGATTCCATTTTCGTCACACTTATTTCAGAATACCCATTTTACTCGTATAATAGAATTTTCCATAGTTCTTTCAACTGAGGTCGAGACTATATTTCTTTCAAACTCATTTAGTTCTTCATGAATTTAATTTATACAATCATAATTACCTAAAACTTCATAAGTGATTTTTAGTTCTAATAGGGAATGAAATGCTTTCTGTTATACTTTATTTCATAAGGAACTTCTAGCCCATACAGGTTGATTTAAATCACCAATGATATTATCACTTGGACGATTATTTAGTAACAATTAATTTGGGTTTTTTAAAACATGTTCATCATTGTATGGTAGGATTTATTTAGGGGTAAATGTTTCAGAAACATTTTATGGAATGTTTTCCATATTCTTAGGATCTCATATCAAGGGATGATAACCATTTTTTGAAAACACATCCGAGGATTTAGGTTGAGGGATTTTAAAAACAAGAGGATCAGTTTCATCAAATTTGACATGTACTATTTCTTCAACAGTACAAGTATATTTATTTAAAACTCTACAAGACTTTTAGGTTGTTACGTAGCCTAAAAAAATTCCTTCATCATATTTTGGTGTGATGTTTTGAAGATTATATTTAGTATTCAGAATGGATACCTTGACACAAAAATCAATGAAGTAGGAAGGTATAGGTTTTCTACCATTCCATAACATATAGAGCATTTTATTAAGAAAAGGTCTAATCAAAACTCGATTTAATGTATAACAATAAGTACTTACAACTTCATCGCAAAATTATTTGGCTACTGAATATTCACTCAACAGGGTTCTGGTTATGTTTTGAAGAATTCTATTTATTCATTCAACAACACCATTTTGATGAGGAGTTCTCAGTACTGAGAAGTTATGAGTAATGTTTTTTCAAATAAAAAAAGTTTCAAAATCATAATTTTCAATTTCCCCTCCATGATCACTATGAATAATTATCAATGGTTGGTTTTTCTCATTTTTTACATGGGCTCTAAAACTTTTGAAATAAAAAAAATATTCAGATTTCTTTTCTAGAAAATTGACCCATGTAAATATAGTGTAATCATAAACTAGAAAAAATACATAATATTTTCCTCCAGTGATTCACGTTTGTGTTGATCCAAAAGATTCATATTCACAACTGTAATGCATTAGTAGTGAGACTTCACCGAATGTTTAAAACTAGATTTATGTTGTTGTCCATATTGACAAGGATCAAAATCTTTTGAAGAATCAAATTTGTACTCTGTTAGAACCTCAACTAGTCTTTTCATGGGGAGTTATCATATTTTCCTAAGGATATGATGTCCTAACCTTATATTCCATAACCAATAACGATCTTCCATTTCACTAAGAGTAGGTATATCGTAGATCCTATGGTCTTCTATGTTTAGTTTGTAAAAATTCTCCTGCCTATAGGCATAACAAATGAACTATTCCTTGGAATTATATACTAAGAACTTGTCATTCCTAAAATATACAAGGTAACCATAATAACATAATTAACTTATGCTAATTAGGTTTCTCTTAAGACCCTTAACAAATAAAACACTTGAAATCAATGTTTTTCCATGATTGGAAATATTACCTATAAAATAATTTCTCCATAAGAATTATCTCTGAATGTTATTTTCCCTCCCTTTATCTTGATAATCTTTTCAAATATGTTTTTGTTTTTAGTCATGTGTCGGAAACATCCACTATCTATGTACTATTTATTTCTGTTGGTACAATCTTTTCTTTCCGGAAAATAATAGAGTTAGAAAATTGGAACCCAATATTTCTTGTATTTGGAATCTTCTTAATGAAAAATTTTAGGAATCCACATTATCTATGAAAAATAATCTTTATAAAAACCTAGAGACAAGGTTTTGTTTAAGGAACAATTTTTCCCAATGCCCACCGCACTAAAACATAGTGCAGAATGGATCACGTTGAGGAAAAAAACATTGTTACTAAAAATAGGTTTTGAAATGGTATAACAAAATCATGATTTATTGCCTAGAGGTCGGATTTGGGAATACATCATATCAAAATTTTCCATACCTAAGGTAATTTTATAAAGACACGTCCTCAAGGAAATTATTTTGTGCTTTAGTCTAATAACTATGTTTTTATCCCTAAGGAAATTAGTTTTAGCACTACAGTTTGTCTTTAAAACATTTTTCATAGAAATTACTTTTTCTAGATCCTTAAAAATCAAATTCTTCTCAGAATTAATTTCATAAAGGGTTATTTAAATACATTCAAAAACAAGAGATTTCTTTCCACAATCATTTGAATTATCTAATATTTCCTTTGTAAAAAAAGTAATGTTAGAATTTTCCTTATCAAGATTTTTCTTGACTTTCAAATTTTTATTCTCAAGGATCTTAGAAAACCTAGATACATCTTTATAATTATGTAAAATATTATCTTCATCGGAAGAATATTATTCATCTTAAGATTCCTAATATATATTATCACTATAATTAGTATTTAAGTATATATTGGTCATAGATTCAACATTGTGTTACTTGGCCATTAAAAATTATTTTCAATAGGTTCCATGGCATGTAGACCAAGATTCTTCTAACAAGAAGATTCATAATATGAGGATTCATCATAAGAGTCACCACCACCGGCACTCCAGGTGTCATTAGCCTTCAATTATTTTCTTAGCCTTAGCCTTGTTGTATTTCATTCCATTCCTCTCAGAATGATTTTCCATTATATCAAATCTCTTAATCATAGGAAAATATTGCCTTATATTCCCTGATGTTTTGTATTCATAAAAACTAACATCAGAGATATTCGTGTCCTTTATTTCTTTCTTCTTATATCTATATTGAAAGTCTTTCTTCCCAACTATCTTTTTCATTCTTCATGCACGATTAGAAAGTTCATTGTCATAATTTTCACTTTCACATGATATAGATAAAATAGTGACCTTCTTCGACATAGATCTTATAACCCTTTCAAGAGTCATGGCATTCATATGATTGTAACTAGTTTCAAAATAAACACATCCATTTCAATTCTTCTTCTTATTAAAATATGAATCTCTTTTCATTATTTTTTTTTGTTGAATAAGAGTTCCAAAAATCTCATCAAGTGTAATCATGGAGACTTTCTTATTCTCATAAATCATTGTTCACATTGATTACCTCTCATTAGGAATTATATCTAAATTTTCTTCCATAGGTGCTTCATCATCTTAACCTCTTTCACCCATAGTTTGTAAAATATTTACAATAGTCATAAACCTCTGTTATAGCAAGCATACTGGTTCTCTATATGGAAATAGAAACCCATTATATTTTTCTATAAGAATAGATATTATAGTTTCAATAACATTGGATGTTCTAAAATGAGTTACCTCCAATTTCGTCCAAATACAATTTGCAGCTTCACAAGACGACATCTAGATTAATATATTCCTAGTAATAGAACACAACAAAGTATTGCATACATTGTATTTTAATAAATATTATTATTTTTCTTGATTAGTAAATGTTATGTCTTCATTATCTGGAATATTTTAATCTCCAGTAAGCATAACAATGTTGTCCACTCCATTGTTAATGTCAATAGTATTCATACGATATCTCCAATATTCATAACCATTCCCATAAAAAATAGGTGGTCTAGTAGGATTGATATTGTCAATAGAACCAACATTTATTCCCACCATCTGAATAAAAATGTCATTCAACACCAACATTGTTATAAATAAAAGTTTGTAAACCTGGATTAAAATATCTGATGAAATGAAAATATAGAATAATGAAAAACTTGAGTAAGAAAACTTATATGTGAATATAGGTATTTCAGAGAACTCATATGATTCCAATTGTAGGATCAAAATAATGATGTAGATGATCAATATAAAAGAGGGGGGGGGGGGTGAATTGTATCATTTAAAAAATTCCTTTTCATCATCTAAAGATGATAAAATAATTACTATTTTTTAACAAAGTTAAACAAGGAAAAATCACAAGAACTCTTAGTTATACAAATATTCTAGATTCCATAAATATTGTTCTAGAAATGAAACTAATTAAAAGATTAAAGGGAAAAAGATACTACTATAAAGTGTATTGAATCGTACTAATCAAAGTACAAGAATATGAAATTATAAGATAGTTATACTTTCCTTAAAAATAAAAATTTACTGGAAAATAAACTTGAAACAATACAAGTAACATGTATGAAATCTTTTAACCCAAAGTGTTGTGTATCCATCAACTATGGATAAAGGTCATTTTATTTACACATTCAAGAATTTCTGTCTTACCCACACCAGGTTAATCCCTCGATGGTAATATCAAATTGTTTCTTGCTATCCCCAGAATCCTTCATGCTTCAAGGTATTCAGAACCTCTTTATTCCTCATGAGAGTCTCTCCCTCTAGAAATATCTTTAGCCTCATTTAATCACTATAGTTGTAGAACAATGTTTATCTTGTTCAAATGAGTTCATATTTAGAGGCACATCTCAAACAGGAGGCTCCCTCTCCAACTGTAATATTTTTCATTGAATCACGGAGGGACCTATATATGTGTGACTCAAACAATGTTTATTTAGAAACAGAATACATGACATTATTTCATAACTATTAAAAAGCTAAGAGAAATATGATTTCTCATCCAAATATAATTTTATGGAATCTAGGGAAAGTAATGTTATAAGTATAAGATAAATTGGATTCTATATTACATGAATATTTAGATTTTGTTTATCAAGAAATTCAGAATCAGAATTCTATATTGTCATTACCCATCCCCTGGGGCCCGTTTTGTGAATACCCCAATCCCGCCTTCCATAGGCCATAGGCTGGAGACTATAACTGAAGGCGTAATTCCCTAAAACTGGAGAGGCAATTCCATTTAAATCTATAAACACACACACATGAAAACTCACCCCTGGATACGAAACACCAAGTAAAACTGTATAACAAAAGAGTGTGGAATTTAAAAGGTGTCTGGAATACAAGCCCAATTGTAAAGTACAAGAAACTGAATGTACAAGTACAACTGAAGAAAAAGGAAAATAGAAACTATGTCGTACTCCAAGTTTCGTACTGGAAGGGTAGGTACAGATCGCCTTCTCAGCACTCCACATCTTTCAATCTCCTCCGTGTACCGACTCACCATATGGTCCACCTCTAGGTACTATCAAATCCTGGTAATCTTGGCCTCAGTCTATGTTGTATTTCATATATATCCAACACAACAAGGTGCAGACATAGACCGTGAAGGATTGAGTATAGTGATACTCAGTAAGGACCTCGAGACCCTCTAGATCTCAGAAAACCCAACAAGGAAAAAACAAAATGGATTGAAATAAATATATAACAATACATAGTTATATACCCATACATATAACAAGGATATTAAGTAATCCATCTCAATGATGAGGAAAAAATAAAGGTTCTGACTCAGCTCAATCCAGGATTTATTCTTGTGGTAGTAACAAGTAACATTTCGAACACCACGTTGAACACCTCGGCTGCTAGAGAAATTCTCTTCTATCAAGTACAGTGGGCCAACCACATCACACAGAGGTTCTTCCAACTAATTATGGACTGCTGAGATACTCCTCTTATTGATTATCGTGGGTCTACCATGTTACACAGAAGTGCTCCCCACCGTGGGTCTGCCATGTCACACAGAGGCGCTGCCACTCAAAGCCTTATAAGGTACTATTAATTTCGAGTACCATGGGTTTTCCATGTCACCAAGACTCTCCCCATCGTGGGTCTAAAAAACCACAAAGGCGCTCCCCATTGTTCCTATCGAGTCACTCCAAATCAAAACAGCCAGTAGTCGTCAAGTCTCAGCCAGCCACTAGGTCCCCACACTATGCTGGCTCGTCTCCTAAATGATCTTCTCAACATGCTAGAATTCGATACAACAACTGACATGATGTCCCTATAATAACTTTCCCAAATGTCTGTAACGTCAAAGGAGTCATAACATAATAGACATCGTGTCAATCGGACGCCCGGTTGAATTTTTGCTCGACCCAACCGGACTATACCCCATCTCAATCTAAAACACAATGGGATATCACTCAAAGAGATCATCTTTCTCCATGATTTCATGCACCAGAAATAGTTTTTCATATAGGAATCCATGAAAATGTTATGGGAAAAAAAGTAACTGAGTCGTAGTGGGCCCGGGTCTAGTCTGACCTGGCCAGACCCGCGAGGGCTGCGAGGGTTCCACGAGGGTGGCTCGGCCGAGGGTTAAAGTGAGGGCGTGGACCAGCCTTGAGGGTGTGGACTAGCTGAGAGTGTGAAAATAGTCCGAGAGAGAGGCTGACCAGCCACGAGGGTGTGGACCAGCAGCGGTTCGACGGTGGTTCAGTCAAGATTACAGAGAAGCTCAACTTGGCGGTGTAGCTCAGCTTGGATTACGGGGTTGCTCGGCGGATGGCAGTGTGTCCTGCCTCGAATGACGGTGCGGGTCGGTGGATTCCAAAGCGGCTATACTCGGAGGCATGGCATGTTGGGCAGCGGCGCGGATCAGCAGATGGATGTGCGGCCAGGCCTGACGGCGGGTCAGCTGAGGTGACCCAGCAGTGCAACAAGTCAGCCGTGCTAGTGCATCGAGTCTGCGGGTTGGCCGGGGGGTGTGGCGAGGCCACGGGTCTACCTGAGTGGTGGCATCGTTTCCCACGTCATCTTCATTTCCTTTCTCCATTTCAAAAAATACACCGAATAATAATGGCAGATGGTTCGGGATATGTTTTTTTGGCTCGCACCTTCTACGTTTAAAGAGGTTGCAAGTGCTTCACAAAGAATAAGCACGAACGAGAAACCATATTCTTCGGCAAAGATTGTTCAGAACCTGCACAATAAAAGAAGGGAGTACATGGAATAAATTATCATGAAAATAAAACCCTACCTCTTTCACTTGATGTTGTTGGTTCTAGAAGGTTGTACGGTCATTGATTCTCCATAGGTGAGGACGTCCCACGTCCGAAGATGTCACAAGAAAGAAGCTTGAAGTCAAGCTCGGTGTTCTTCATCGGCATAGAGTTCTTCATTGAAGAATACATTCTTTGTGGTTTTTTGTCATAATTAAGTGGGGGAGGGTTGGCACATTTAATTTGGATGATGCTCATGCGACTCCTACGCATTAATGATGGAGTTGAAGAGGTTTCTATTCGTTTATGAGGGAGTTGAGGGTTTTCTCCAAATTAAGGGGTGGGGGGTTCAAGGGTTTTAGGCCTCGGGTGGTCCCCACCACCATAACCTCTATTTGGAGGTTAGGTTCGGGAGGTCCCCACTTCTCAACTTCTACTTGGATGTTTTGTTCTGGTAGACCCCACCTCCCAACACTGACATGGGTGCTGAAAATTAAATTAAATAGTTTGCACAATAATATTTTTATTTTTATTCCTTCACAAAAAACCCAGAAACAAACGTTCACCCTCAACCAACTACCGTTGAGGTGAAAGTCTCCTTAAGAGAAAACTAGTGATGTGAGTTCAACGGTGACCTCAGATTTCAATTCTGGGCACTAGTTTAAAAGTTATAAAAAAACCACTCGCACGTTTAATGAACATACACAAAAAAAGTTTAGAAATTTATTTTGGGAACTCCGGGCCTCGGAAACACGTCCCTTCAATTTTCAAGGACTTATAAAATTCCCATTTATTTAAAAAAAATTACATGGAAATTTCAGGTCCTTATATTCTCCCCACATCAGGGATTACGTCCGAGTAAGCCACAACTAAGACTAGGTAAACAAGTGGGGGTACTGAGAACACATCTAAACCTCCCACTTCCATGTGCTCTCCTGGAGGTTTTTATTCTTCCATAAAACACGCACCAGTGGTATCGACCATCCAAGAAGGACATGATTCTATCGATACTAAAAATCTATTGGAACCTCCAAAAAATTCGCCCCATCGTCAACATCCAAATATCCATGGTTGATAATGTGAGAATGGACATGCCTGTATCTCCTCAGAAGGGATACCTGGAAGACGTCATGTACCCGGTGTAACATAGGTGGATGAGCTATGGGGTATTCCACCTCACCAACTTTGCTGAGGGCCTGAAAAGGTCCGACAAACCTCGGAGATAATTTACCACCTTGACCAAATCTACGTAGACCATATCCTGGTGAGACCCATAGAAATACATGGTCACCATCCTCGAACTCCTGAGGTCTCGATATCATGTCGGCATACGACTTCTACCTACTATGTGCAGTCTTCATCAACTCCGAGGAGATCTGTACCTTTTTTGTGGTACCATATACCATCTCTTGTCCCACTAGTGTTGACTCCCTTGGGACAATACTTCACTAAGGTGATCTGCAAAGTCACCTTTAAAATGCCTCAAACGGTGACATCCCAATGGAGGAGTGATACATGTTGTTGAATGAAAACTCCATCAATGTTATGTGATCCTCCCAGCTGCGACCGATGTCGAGGACACAAGCACGCAACATGTCCTCGAGGGTCTGAATGGTACGCTCAGTTTGGCCATCCGCTTGAGGATGGAAGGCGACGTTCAAATGAAGTTGTGTCCTGAAATCCTCTTACATCCTCTTCCACTATGGGGAAGTAAAACACATATCACAATTGGAGACAATCATTGAGGTTACTCAATGTAGCCCTATAATCTCCTATACATATAGGCATCCCAAGATCTCTACTGAACCATACTCTCTATTCGGTAGGAAGTGGGCCGACTTGATGATTCGGTAGACGATCACCCAAATCGAGTCATGTCCTCTGTATGTACATGGAAAACCTGTCACTTTATCCATATATATCCCATCCCACTTCCACTGAAGTACCTCAAATGTTTGAACCAAGACTTCCGGTACCTAATGCTTTTCCCTCACTTGCTGACAAGTGAGGCACCGAGAAACAAACTCTGCAACTGCTTTCGTCATTCCCTACCACCAGTGCTGTCGTCGGAGATCCTAGTATATATTAAACACTCATGGATGTACCACTAGTTGGTATGTTTGGAACTCTCTCAACACTTCATCCTGAAGTGACACTGGTACCATGGTATATCCTCTAAAGAATATTATGTGCTCCTCACCGTCAAAAAATCCATCAGGTGCCATAACTATGGATATCTGAACACGTTGAGCCTCGCATTCAGCATCCCCACACTATGCCTCTTTGACTCGCTGAAGATATGGGGGAGTGACTGAAAGAGACTGAAAAAAAGATGCTCCATTACGTTAAATGAATGATATCTATAAAGCAGATAGATTCTCTATTGCCTCACCTAGTAGTTGTATACCTGATCTCATGTTGAGTGCATCTGCAACAACGTTCCCTTTCCCTGGAGTATAGACTATCTCGTGGTCGTAGTACTGGAGGAACTCAAGCCAAAATAACTATCTCAGTTTTAGGACCATCAGAGAATGATATATCTGAAACTCTTGTTATTAGAGTACACTCTAAAATGCTCACCCAACAGATTTTGTGACAACATATTCAAGGCGAAGACCACAGCTTCTAACTCCAGGGCATGGGTAGAGTAGTTCTGCTCGGTATGTATTAGTTGTCTAGATCCATATGTGATCACTACTCTCTCCTTCATTTAGACACATCTGAGCCCGGTCCTTGATTCATCATAGTAAACTACTTACCATGTGCCCTCCTCTAGTAGCCTCAAGATGGGTGCACTATTCCGCCTCTACCTCAGTTCCTAAAAACACTACTGTCATTTCTCCGAAAAATGATGTGTTTCCCCTTCATTGTCAACACTAATATTGTTGCTGAAACTCTAGAGAAATCTAGTACAAACCTATGGAGGTATACAGCCAAAACCAGAAAACTACATACCTCCATTACAGTTATCGGAAGCTCACAATAATGTACCACCTCAATCATTGCTGGATCCATTCCAACTTTTTCCTCTGATATGACGTGTCCCAAAAATATAACAGCTCATATCCAAAATGGGAACATAGAGAGATTACGATAATGATTTTGTTCTCAGATTGTATCAATTACAACACAAAAATGATAGGTATGATACTCCTGAGTAGTCGAGTAGATTAGAATGTCATCGATGAAGACCACTACAATACGATCAATGTATGACTGAAAGACCATGTTCTAGAGTCCCATGAACAATGCTGGAGCATTGTTCCCACTGAATGGAATAAACAAGAATTCGTAATGGGCATACTGACACTTTAATTATTTCCTCTGCATATCTTCATCTCATACTCTGAGCTGGTGATAGACTGATTTGAGTTCTATCTTCAAGAACCACTGTTCTCCCTTCTGCTGATCGAAGAGGTAATCAATCCTTGGGAGTGGGAAATTTTTCTTCACGTTCACTTGGTTCAGGTGCCGAAAGTCAACACATATCCTCAAGCTCCCATCCTCTTTTATGGATTGCAGAATTGGGGCTGCCCAAGGACAGTCACTGGGTTGGATGAATCCCTTCCCCTACAAGTCCTCTAGCTCTACCCGCAGCTCACAAATCATCGAAAGAGCCATCCGATACACTGGTGTTGATATTAAAGTCGTCTCAGGGTAAATGTTACTATAAAATTCCACCTCTATGAAAAGAGATAGACATGTTGCATCGTCATGGAATACATTTGTGTACTGTTCCACCACTACAGGATAGATCAGACTCTCTAGCTCAATAGATCCAAGGGTAAGGCTATCAAACTGATGAGTGATCGACTGCAATCTTCTCCGAGTTCATCCATCCTGCACTGCAGAATATCCCTTCTCGCTGGTGAAGGTAAACCTAGACTCATCCTTGCGGACACACCACAACATGAGCCAAATACAGTCTATCTGAACATGGACTGTTAATAACCAGTTTATACCCAAGATGATTTCATAAGGCTTCAACGACGCTACTAGAAGATCCCATCAAAAAATATCACCTCATAGAGTAATTTCACACTACCGGAACCAATGCGTAATAGTCAAATCCTATTCCATAAAAGTCTCTAGCCGTAAGGATCGAGCCAATGGCTCTGTCGGAATCTCCAAGCTCTAAATGAGTGAAGGTGTAATAAATGAATGACTGGTACCTATTTCTATATGAGTTTCAGCTAAGGATGTGTAGAAATATAATGTACCTCATTATCATCTCTGGAGCATCGTGATCGTAGGTCTCCTCTGAATGGAGCTAAGCTCTCCCCTGTCCACCTGCTCCCTGTAGTCGGGGAGGAACTACTGGTGGTGGTGACATTAACACCTCAAATCGTCTCCCACCACCAGCAACACGACCAGATCCTCTACTACGTCGGCCATCTCTGTGCAGACCTCCTCAGCTGAACCTCTATATCTACCTAGGCGTTCCTTTGATAGTCTGCTAATCATCTGAACGGTGGGTTGGATAGTCACGATCCCTGTGACCCTTCCCGCTTCATGCATAACACATACCACTCATGGAATTAATAGATCTTCTTTAGGTGCCCTGCACAACTGATATTGAGTCATGTTTTCATCCACTTGTAGGTTTGGTCGACTTGGTCCTCTGTGTCAACTGTCTGCTTCCAACAACAAATTATTATTCTACGTGACCACTAGTAGTGGGTCTCAATGCTGGTGACTGCTTATCCAGAAAACTCTCCACCAAGAGGTATTTCTGTAACACCCCTTTCTATGTCATAATGGTGAGAGAGATCACCGAATCCCTGATCTCTTTCTTACGCCCCTGCTCTAAGGTCTGATCCCTGAATAAAGGTCCATGCAACATATCAATGGAGTATCATGAGAGGTCAGTGAATATCACTAAAAACTAAGATGTTGTCATGCAGCCCTATAGAAGATGAAGATGCTTATGTATGCTCCCTGTACGAAGGGTCACTAGGAAAAACTATTCCCAAAACAGGCTCTCAATGTCTACCCCGAGAAGCGGCATCTCATCGTGAACCTTGAGAATGAAGCTCCATCATCTACCTGCTACTAGCTGTAGAAGGCAGGAATCAAGGATCACCCTGATATTTTATGGTGTCCCTATGATTCGGAAGAATCTCACTACAGCCTCTATCAAATCCTCAGCTTCATGTGGGTCCTTATCTTCCATGTAACTAGGTGGCCTCTGGTGCTAGAACTCGTGAAATGCGCTCAAGTAGAATGCATTTTCTGCTACCGGGGCTGTTGGCATTGGTGGACCCATGGGGAGTGGTACCTATGGTTCCTCCATTGGTGCCTCTACTGGAAAAGGGCCCTGCCCTGAGGCCTCATCACTCAGTGGGCTATCAATGCATACAACTCTCATAAAACTATCTGGATGTCTGCGTAGAGGAATCCTAGAATGAAACAGGTGTGCCACAGTCAAAATTTATACCTGGTGAGATGAATGTAATACTTGGTGAGATGAACCAAAATATGAAAAAGATAAATCTTGAATACCCACATGCAATCAGAGTTTTCTTTCTCTGAGTCAGAAATCGGAAGTCAGAGACCTGGTGTATGGATACGTCGGCTGTCGCACCAACACTGGACTCCCTGAACTGAAAAACTCATTCACTATACATAAAAATATTACTTCACAGAAAATATCATAGTCATCGTTCTACGATAGAACTGACTCCTCTGATACCAATTGGTCATGAGTAGTCCCATGTGGCATGTTCTGTGACTACCAGGTGCCCGCCTTCCATAGGGCAGGGGCTGGCGACTAGAACAAAAGGAGTAATTCCCAAAAACTAGGAAGGAATTGCCTTTATAATATGTAAACACACACACAAGCAAGAACACATCTGTATACGAAACACCAGGTAAAACTGTATAACAAAAGTGTGTTAAAAATAAAAGGGGGCCGGAATACAGGCCCACCAGTAATGTACGAGAAAATGAATGTACGACTACAACTGAAGAAAAAGGAAAACAGCAACTGTGTCATCCTCCGAGGTTCCTACCTGAAGTGTAGATTCAGATAACCTCTTCAGCACTCCATGTACATCCTTCTCCTCCATGTACCAACTCACTGTAAGGTCCACCACTAGGTAACTTCTAGTCCTGTTACTCTCAGACTAAGTCAGCATTGTCTGTCGTCTACATCGAACACAACAAGGTACATGCATAGCCCGTGCAGGGGTGTCTATAACGATACTCAATAGGGATCCGAGACCCTCTAGTTATCACAAAATCTGACACGGATAAAACAAAAATGTATGAAATCAACAGATAACCTTACTTAGGTATATTCCCATTAATATAACTATGTTTTTAATTAATCAATCTCAATCATGAGGAAGACACATAAGTTATGACTCATCTTATCCAATGATTTATTCTAGGGGATGTAACATGTAACATTTTGAACACAACATCTAACACCTCAGATACTGGAGAACCCTTCCTTTATCGAGTACAGTGGGCCTACCGTTTCACACAAAGGTGCTTCCCAATAACCTTGAACTGCTGAGGTAATCCTCCTTTCATGTACAGTGGGTCTTCCCCATCACACATAGGTGCTCCCCACTGTGGGTCTGCCTTTTAAAAAAGAGGTTCTACACCTCAAGGCCTACTGAGGTACTCCACAAATCGAGTAATGTGGATCTAGATCTTCACAAATGCGCTCCCCACCACGGGTCTTCCTCGTCACCAAGGTGCTCCGCATTGGGGCTGTCGAGTCACTCCGAGTCGAAACGGTTAGCTGTCGTCAAGTCTCATCCAACCACCAGGTCTCCACACAATGCTCACTCGTCTCCAAGATAATCTTCTCCACAAGAAATTGGTTGATACTCCAACTACCAAAAGTCCCATGAAGAAGTATCTCAATGGTCCGTCACTTCATAGGGGTCTCCTCATAACATAAAGCACGTCAATCGGACACACAGTTTGTAAGTTAATTGCCTTTTTATCCCGGGGGCCCTGTTGGATTCGTGATCGACCCAACCTAACCGTTCCCCATATCAATCCAATACTCAGTGGGGTATGACTAAATGGGATCATCTCACTACATGATTTCTAGTGCCGCTGACGATTCGTGAAACGGACGTCTGGTACTAATGTTATGGCCAAATAGAAGTAGTAGATCGTAGTGGGCCCAGGTCTGGTCTGACCCAGTCAGACCGACCCATCTTGACCCATTGGGTCTGGCTTGGACCATGAGGGCTGAGAGGGTGACATGGTGGTGTCTCAACCAAGGGGTACCACGAGGGTGCGGACGGGACGCGAGGGTGAAGACGGGCCGCGAGCACGACAAACTATTTATGATGGTGCGGACAGGCCGCAAGAGCGGCGGACCGACCGTGAGGGCGCGGACCGACCGCGAGGGATGATGACCGAATGAAAGGAGTGAATACTGGTGGTGAGGGGCATGGGATTTCCACAAGATGGTGGTCGGACCCCAGGTCGGTTTCCAAGCCTTGGTTCGCTGACAGTTTGGTCAGGAGAGTGGAGCAGGTCGGCTTAGCGGCGTGGATCGACTCGAAGGTGTGACTCGGCTCAGATGGCGGTGCAGCTCAATAGAAGGCGACACATCATGGATGAGAAGCATATCTTGACAAATGGCGGCATTGTTCGATGGAATACAGTGCAGATCGGCTTGGAAAATGGGTCTGTCGGGGTGATGTGGTGAGGTCGCGGGTCAGACGGGGGCGCGACGAGGCTGCGGGTCAGCAGGGGGCGGCACAGAAAGGATGCAGGTGGCGGCTTCGTTGCCTTAATTTTCTCATCACAATCTTCCATTCTGATGAATACACCAATGAATAATGGTATAGGGGTCGGACTTTGTTTTTTTGACCCACACCCTCTGCATTTAGAGAGGTTGCGAGTGGTTCGCAAAGAGAAATCATGAATGAGAGACCATAATCTTCAACAAAGATTGTTCCTAGCACGTACGATAAAAGAAGGGAGTACATAGAAATAATTTTCATGAAAATAAACCCCTATACCATTCTATTGATTTCATTGGCGCAAGAAGTTAGTATGGTCATCGATTCACCGTAGATGAGCATTTCACACATCAGAAGATGTCCCAAGGAAGAATCTAAAAGTCGAGGTAGCCGTTCTTAATCGGCATAGTATTCATCGTGGAAGAATGCGTCATTCATTCGAGAGTTTCATTCCATCATTAAATCCCCCTCTTTTTCCAACTAATGTTCTCAAAATAAGTACCCACCAAAATAAAAGAAGTATAAAATATAATAAAAAGTTCTTCTCGAGTTTAATTGTTGGCACAATTCAAATTAGATTATTTAAATTGGATCAATTAAGTGGTGCGTTGGAATAAATAAGTGGCAGAGGGTTGGCACATTTAATTTGGAAGAAGCTCAAGAGGCTCCTCCACATTAATGAGGGAGTTGAAGAGTTTTACATTAATTTATGAAGTAGTAGTCGTTTTTCTCCCAATAAATGGATGTATCAAGGGTTTTGGGCCTCGGTTGGACCCCTCCACCATAACTTCTCATGGGAGGTTAGGTTCGGGTGGTCCCCACTTCTCAACTTCCACATGAAGGTTTATTTCGGGTGGACCCCACCTCCCAACACCCACATGGGTGTAACAAATAAAAATAAAATTTTTTCGGAATTTTAATTTTAATTTTATTTTTTCATGAAAAAACCCTATAATTTACTTTCACCCTCGACCAAAAGCTATCGAGGTGAAAGTACTCTTAAGAAAAAATTGGCGTAACGAGTTCAACGGTGCCCTTAGATTTCAATTCAGTGCAATGTTTTCATTGTTAGAAAAAAATGTTCACACGTTTACTGAACGTACCCAAAATAAATCTCAAAAATTCATTTCAGGCACTACGAGCCTTGGAATCACGTTCCGTCAATTTTTGGGTACCTGTAATATTTTCATTTATTTGAAAGAAAATTTATATAGAAATTACGGGTCATTAAAAATAGACATCGAAGTCTAGAATTATGAAAAATTCAGAGTCAGAATTATAACGAATTTGGAACCTGAATTATATGGAATTTGGAACCTAAATTTTGAATAATTCAGAGTTCAAATTCTATGGAATTAAGAGTCAGAATGATAGATAATTCATTGTATCATTATCAGAGAATTCAGACTCTAAATTTCAGAAAATTCGGAACCTCAATTCGGATCATGAAAACAGAATACTCTATTTCTATGTATTTATAGAATTCCGAGGTTTTAGATGTTAAACTGAAATTTACACTTAGGAATAAAAATAGTTAGATTTATATAAACTAAAACAAGAACATTGAAAAATAGGTATGGAAATTAATCCTTGGGGAATGAAAATTATCCATATTAGGGAAAATAAACTTTTCCCTAAGATAGAGTGTTTGTGAATTTCAAAACATAAAATAATGGAAAATTTATATGAAAAATTTATTTACTCAACACCAATTTATTATACCTTTCGGTGTCAATGAAAGGGAAAAAAGGCCTTAAAAAGATTTTCCAGTGGCTATAATCAAGATGTGAGCATCTATTAACTTTTAATTAATATTCTCTTACAAGTTCCATTATTTTAATCCTCTCTCCTCACCTAACCACATCCAAATGCTATGATAATTATATTACCTTATATTTAATGGAATTATATATTGCTAATTAAATATTTCATCATTATCTTTTTTTTCCTTAACCAGTTACACAAAAAATGAAAATATCGTCTCATATGTGTCAATTTATCATATTCAAGGATGACGAGTTATCAATTTCTATTAAAATATTCACGATTAGTCATGGAACATTTTTTATTGTTTAAATAGATCATAATATATTTATTTTACATTATTCACATTTATTGAATCATTACACACTCCTAATATAAAATAATAATACAAAACAAATTGATTATGTATAAAATTGATATGTTAATCCAAACATTTATCAATAACTTTTAATGAATCCTTCATCCTCAAAGTATATAACCTAAAATAATTTTAAGGTAAATTATAATTACAGTAATAATATATATATTAAATTATGTATGTTTAACCACATTTCAAGGAAACTTCCAATAATGAATACATGTATACCATTAATGAAAACCAAGGAAGAAAATGCTTTGAAAAAAATAAAATTGAATCACCTAAACTCATCATAAATGCAATGATTGAACCTAATTAGGTTATAATAAATAAATTAAAAATGGATGAGGTTCTAGAATTAAAAATTGATGATGGTAAATTGGATTTTTCGGGAATTTAATATCAATCGAGAACACCTTCAGGCATAAGGTAATAGATCCTCTATCTCACTTTTTATCATTAATTCCACCTATATTGCGTCCATTTATTTTTAATTACTAATGATGCGATATGTTTTCTCACCAACCAAATACTTCCCTTATGATATATATATGATTTTATTCCACTTTACCTCTCTTTAACATCTCAAATGAACACTATTACCATGCCAGAATGTTTGTAAGGTGTCTCTCATCCCACATTAAATTCGATAGGATTTCCATTGTTCTCCACTTATTTCTTGTATGTGGTATATGTGTACTTTCATTTTATATATAAAATCATGGGTATATTTATATTCCTTTTATTTTATGTTTCATTGACTGATTATATATTTTTTCCCATATGATCAATCGATTAGAATGTGGTAAGAGAAATTTTCTTAATTTCCATTTCATTGAGAGTTACTTGATATTTAACACCTATTATTTTTTATCTGGTGTATATTCTTCTGATTTAATATAATTTTTCATTTGATATTATAATTCTTTTAAATATCCATTTTAATTTATACTGGATATTATTATATCCTTAATCATTATTAAATTTCACATATGGTGCTTATTTAGTATGATATGGAAATATTGATGAATTTGTATTCTATACATTATAATTATGAAGTAATATTTTAATATTATTAAATATATGTATAATGACTGAATTTTACTTTCAGTTAGGGGTGAGGCCGCTATATCCCATAGATTCTTTAATATGTCTCATTAGACAATTCTGTTGGTGATTAACACTTGGTGTTTTTTTTCCAAAAGTTAGAAATGTTTTTACACATATAACTAAACTGTTTTAACTATATTTTGGAATAATGTGCCATATACAGGACATCCAATTAAAAATAATTCTCTTTATTTGTTTTCAATTCCTACAATCTATTATATATTCATTATGACAAAATCTATGTATGGAGGATCATTCTTCTCATATTATTGGTATTTGTTTTTAATTTATTCACAATGCCATATTGGTTAATGATTAAGTTATTTTTGAATCATGCATCCACTATCTGTAACCCGTACTGAGAATTTTAGTGTACCCGTTTTATTTTTTTACCTTCAATAGGTTTTTAATAGAACTAAATTTATTGAGTTCACATGGAGAAATTATTTTAATGTTTTTGTTATTTATTGTGTTTTTTCCTTTACCATTGTAAATTGAGTTACATGAATGTATATATATTTTCCAGGACTACTAATGTGATTTTTAGTTTTGTATTTCATTCCTTTTAAGCATGAAAATGTAATAAGTATTTATCTAGATCTGGTCAAGAGGGGTTGCGTAGTTTTTTTTTCGTAGAAAAATAGGTTTAGTAGAAAACATGAAAACGATATTATAAAATGTAGATTAGGGAAAAAATCCATAAAATATTAATTGAGGATAAACATAAAATTACATCTTGTATGTTTTCTAAGGAAAATATTATGGAAATATTTCTAGAAAATACATCCATGTCTAGTTACAAACAAAGAGAGGTGGTTCTCGAATAGATGTACCTAAGAGTGAAAACTATTACATGGAGTTTCGAACACGACTTGGGTTATCCTAGTACATAAAAATGGGCATTTTTTCACTCTTGGTTTGACACTCCTGGGGGATATTATTAGGATAATCCACATTTACTTCAAAAGACGTTATGATGGATTTTAATATAAAATTTTACTCATTCAACCCATGTCTATTATATTAGTCTTGCAAAGGATTTCAAATAAGGCTATGTAATTTTCTAATAGTGATTATTAATTATGATTCATAACATAATCTACCATATGCCATAATTTTGAAATGGGACATAGTGGAAGAAGTAGATTTAATACTCACAGAAAGTGAAGGGATTTCCGTATTGACCAAGTCAACATAGTCAATGTTTTAGAGGATCAGATCATGACTATATTTGGATAACTTACTCACGTTGTTACGAATGACCACACTACACATATTTTGGATCGTTTCATTCAACATAAGCCCCCATCATTTAGTGGAAATACTAATCAAGTGGTAGCTAAGTAGTGGATCAAGTCCCTTGAAATGATATTTAGGGAATTAAGATGCAATGAAACTGAAATGGTATTGTTGGCAGTTTATTTTCTCAAGGGTGACATTGATCATTGTTGTCCATTGTTCTAGAATAGCACTGAAGAAGAATTAATAGAAGATATTGAATTGGGGAATTTTAAATAAATATTCCCCCATGAATATTTCCCACATGAGAAACGTATGTAAATAAAGAAGAAATTCCTTACATTAATGGAATAGAAATAAGATGGTGTTGTAGAGTATGATGCAACCATCATAATACCAGACAGTCGTGCAATAGATTATTTATGTAACATTGAAGACACGACTGGTCATTTATTCTAAGGTCTTAAGCCTAATATTCAAAGTGATTTATCTCCTAAAACATTTTCATCATATGATGGTATTGTATTAGGTGCCATAAAAATAGAGATGTGGTTTTATAGATCTAATTATGCATGGAAAACCAAGATAATAAGTTTCACTCTGAAAACCATAGAAAAGGTGAACACCAAAGGAGAACAAGGGAATAAATGAATTCCCATTATGTGAGAACTGTTGAAGGAATCATCCTAGAATATTCATGAATGTTATGGGAGACTGGTATAAGTCTGGATAAAATGGTCATCAATCTAATGAATGAAATGGGAAGAAACAAGATGATGATATTCATTTATAATGGATTGAAGATATGGGACAATATCCAAGTGAGTATAAAATGTAAGAATGAAAAATGCCTTAAAAAGGCCACAAGATCAAGGGAATGTTTATGTGATAACAACCACAGAGGTTGACGTTATTAATTACGTGGTGGTAGTTACTTTAATTGTGTTCTCAAACATAGCCAATGATTTATTATATTCTAGATCATTGAATTAATTTTTATTTTCCATGTTTCCCAATAAAATTAGTCATGTACAATTTTATATAATAAAGGAGTTTTTAGTAAAAACTCATAGGGGGTGTATCATTGATACAAAATCCAGTCGATCGGTCCCCATTATGACACATAAATGTGATTTTGTTTCTAAACATATCATCATAAACATGTTCAAAATTGATATAAATCATCGTATGAATTTTTTGTCAAATTATGATGTGAAGATATATTTCATCAAGAAGGTAGTTAAAATCATTCAAAATTGGGCAGAATACCTTCTTTTTAGAGCAAAATTCACACAATCTAATTCATATCTAGATAAACTTCCCATAGATTTACAAAATGCTATTATAGGATAGGATGAGAAGACAATATATATGGGTGAGGAATGAAATCATCAAATCAAATATGTACATATAGTTGAAGAATACATTGAAAAATTTCTAGAGGATTTACCTAGACATCCCCCAGAGTAGGAAGTTGAGATCTCTATTCATTAAAATTCTGGTTCAAAAAAATATCAAAGAGTTTTTATAGAGTGTAAATTTTGAAGTTAGTGGTTCTAATGAAAAAACAATAGTAATTTGGTTTCAATGTATTTATTCGACCTTAGGGTGATCCCCTATCCACATTCCCCTGATGAAAATTGGATCCATGAGGGTATGCATTAATTATAGGGAAATCAAAGATATTACTATAAATAATAAGTGAACCCTACCAGAAATTGATGATTTATTTTATCAATTTTATGGATCATAATAATTTTCAAAGAATGACCTTCGATCTGGATATCATCAGTTGTGTGTAAGGAAGATATTCCAAAGGAAGAATTTCGAACCATGAATGGGCATTATGAGTGTACAGTAATTCCTTTTAGACTAGCTAATGAAAAATATATTTTCAAGGATTTAAGGAATAATATTTTCAAGGAATATCTTGATAATGTTGTTTTGGTATTTATTGGAGATATTTTGGTATAATCCAAAATCTATGAAAACCATTAAAATATCATGGGATTATTCTAAAAACACATAGTATGAATTTATTATATAGGAGGATTAACAAGTGTGCATTTTGGCTTCAATACTTTCTTTTTTTAGTCCATATATTCTCCAAGGATGAAATCCTTGTTGATCCTATGAAGGAAAATACAATCCAAGAATGTCCCACACCAATGAACATAACTGAGGTATGTAGTTTTGTTGTCTTAATAGGTAACTATCGAAGTTCCATTTAGATTTTCTACTGATTATCTATCCATCTAACCAAGATCACATGTAAAGGTGTTAATGTTGTATGGATATATTAATGTATTGAAAGAAATGAAGAAATTAATGGATGATTGGTCAGTGCTCTAATTTTGTCTCTTCCATCTGTAAATGATGGACTTGTGATATACAGTGATGCCTCAAAGAATGTATTGGGATGAATCCTTATGAAAAATGATAATGAAATTTCATATGTATCATGAAAAGATAAGACTCATTGAATAAATTACCCAATACTTGATCTCGAGTTAGCAGCCATAATATTTTGTCTAAATAATGGATTCATTATATATACAATGAAATATGTAAGATATGTATGTACCACAAGAGTTTGAAATACATTTTCACACGGAATTAAATCAACATGGGGAAAATGAGATGGATCATGTAACCCATAGATTATTATTATTCATAAACTACCACCTAAGAAATGAAAATAAATCCCAACAGAGGATGGAGAGGGATAATATTATCATTAATATATTGAATATGGATATGATAATTGTTATGGAAGGGGAAACATCAATTATATTTCCAATGATTGTTAAACTATTGTTACTCGAGATGATAAAAAGATATCAATCAGATGATTATAATCTACACATGATATTAATGATGCTAAAGATGGGATATTGGAAGACATTGTGTATAAGTAAGGAGTTCTAAAATTTGTTAAGAGGTTATGCATTCCAATAGTTCTTGAGCCAAAAAAGCGAACAATTAGGCAGTTCTCACATCTCCAATATCTCTATACAACCTGGTAAGAAAAATATGTATTCAGATCTGAAGGAATATTTTTTGTGGGATAATATAATGTGAGAAATTTCTGACTACATGTCATGGTGTGTAGTTTGTCAACAAATGAAGGCAAAGAGACAACATCAAAGAGGGGTGACAGAACCTCTATATTTTCATATGTGGAAGTGAGTTGAAATTATGATTAATTTTCTCACAAGAATATTGAGTAATCCTAGAAGGAATGATAAAATATGGATAATTGTTGATTTTATCACAAAATCAACACATTTCCTTGCTATAAGAGATGATTTACCACTTGAAATCCTCGAAAAACATTATATTAATTGTGTTTTATTACATCATGGTGAACCTCTATAGAGTGTGTCAGAATGAGATCCCGATTTACATCATAATTATGAAAATGTCGCCAAAAGGATTTCGTTTCTGAGATTCATATGAGTATTGCTTATCACCCCCAAACCGACTTACTACTTGAAATGACTATCCAAACACTGTACGATATGTTCTGATCATTCTCTCTGAACATTCATGGTATGTGGGATCAATAATTTCTTTTGGTGGAGTTTTCCTACAATAATAGCTTCCATTATAGCATTAAAAGGGTTCCATATAAAGAATTATACGGGAAGTGGTGTCGAAATCCAACTTGTTTGGATAATGATGGAAAGTGGAAACTTTTAGGCCCACAACATATCAAAGAGTCAAAAAAGGTAATGAATGTTTAGGCCCAAATTAAATCATACCAATGTAGGAAAATGAGTTATGATGATAACAGGATAAGGATTTGGAATTCCAAGTGGAAGATCAAGTCATTCATAAAGTATCTCTATGGAAGGGTTTCATAAGGTTCGGTAAGAATTGGAAACTGAGCACTAGGTTCATCGGGCATTTTTAAATTCTCAAATTGATCAGAGATGTAACATACTGTTTAGTAATGCCACCATGAATCTTCAAATTTCATAATGTGTTTCATGTGTCGTTGTTGAAGAAATACAAGCCAGACACTATGCATGTACTCACCTAAGAAGATATAGAACTGGAACCAGATTTTTCATACTGTGAACAACCTATGGAGATTCTTGACATAATAAAAAATTATTAAGAAGTCATACAACTCGTCTGTTAAATGTTCATTGATGAAACTATAAAATGGAGGGAAAAAAATGTGTACGTTATGATGTTATGAATAAGAACTACCCAATGATTTTTAGAGGGCTCTATAAATGAAAAAATTAGAGGACGAAATTTCCAAATGAGGGAATACTATAACACCCCAAATATTTTGTGGTTTGTTTTTCATAGAAACATACTATTTATTAGATAACCTACATCTCAAAATGCGCTGAGTTTGTTTCAAAGAACACTAGGCTATTTAAGAGGAAGTTTTAAAGTAGCTATTAATTTTTTTTCCACACTTGTGTTTTGAATTTTAAAAAATAGACACACACGGTTGTGATTAAGGTGATATTTGGAGTCTGATAGAATCAAGTTAATTTTTAGTGAATAGTAACATACCCTTATGAATAATAACCTACCCTTATAATTACTAATTTTATTGTAACGACATAAGTATTTATAAATAATACATTTTCATATCCATTAATATTTATGAATAAGATATTAATTTAATTTTAGAGGTAACACTTTTTCTGATAGCATACTCATCATGCAACAACATATAAATTTTAAATCATACGTTGCACCCAACTTTGAATTAAACAAAAATAATAATATAATAATATAATTATTTTAAATGATAGATAACACATTGCTGTTGTATTGGAATGAATGAACATAACTAAAATAAATTTGATTATTAAATGTAATCACACTTATCAAATAAATATTAGTGGCATAAAATAAGAATGATTCTAATTTTAATCATGAAATACTCTAATATTTTTAAAAGGTTGTTTTACAGCCTTTTGATGGTGAACCCTTAATAACTCTATTTTTTATAACTTTTATATGTTCTATTTGAAAAAAATAATATTCTTCATTACAAGAGGGGTATCAAAATTTACATTGGATAAATTTTGGTATTTTTATTATAATGTTAATTAATTAATGAATTGTGAAAAATACTAAAATTTAAATCAAAATTGCTTTCTAATATAATTCATTTTTATAGTTAAATTGTAATTTTATTTTTTTTATAATGTTTAATTAGATAATATTTTTATAATTTAATCATATTTTGGTCATTGAAATTAATTTTACTTTGAAATTGGACATAAAATCATGTAAATATTTTTTTAGTTTTTAATTCTTAAAAACACATTTTTTATTTTTGACAATGGGAAGTAATTTTAAATTAAACATTTCAATTTTTTATGATTTTGGAAATATATATTCCATATTTTCAATATGGTGTTCCAAATTGAGAAAATAATAATCTATTATTTTTAGATATTATGACTCAAAAATTATGTAAATATTTAATATACCATTGTTAATGGGTAAATCTAATAAATATGGGTAAACAATAATATTTTAATAATATTCAATAATTCTAATAGATGATCTTACCATATTGAATGAGATATTTCAACCCATGGAATAATTGGGCGGATTTTATGACCTCATGGATCCACTTGTGTGTAAAAATGATATTTAATTACTTTAAAATTAATGTTATGGAAAATATAACTTACACACATATATTTTACTAAAAAAAATTTATGGGGTTTTTATAGTGTTATATTAGACTATTAATATTCATTAGATAGATAAAATGTTCTTATACATCATGATATTTTTTTTCGTTTTTATACATCAAATAAATAAATTTAATTATGACACAATGGTGATGCAATTGATTGCTTCATTGATAAAGGATTTAAATAAATTATATTGTAAATGTTATAATCAGTTAAATTTAGTTTTTTTTGATGTATTCCATGAATTTTTGGGACTATAGATATATTTTATCTTTTTTTAATGACTTTGTTTTGATTTCATAAATTTGAAATGGATTTTAAAAAAATGCTTGATATGAATAGTTTCAAAATTGACATAATTCATATTATAAAATATATAATATTGTATTAAATATTAAAAAATTAGAAAAATATATGATTCAGCCAAAATGTTTTCAGAAGTCTATAATTTTATTGTGGACTATTTAATTTTTTATTTTTCATGTTTTGGTAACTATATTGATTCTCAAAGTGGTAAATTCTTTATAAAATAGTATGAGTGTAAAGGTGTAAAATAAAAAATATAAGGATTAAAATGTATCCAAAACCTATCTAATTATTAATAGATGATATTATTTAGGCTAATATTCATTTTATTCTTGAATTAAATGAATTTGGACTCATTTATAAATCATATAGAATTTATAATTAAATAATATTTCATGATACTTTTTATGTTACCCTACTAAATCTTATAAATGTCCCAAACTTTAACCCTTACTAATACATATAAATAACCATTTCCATGTCCAAAATATTCCCAAATAATCTACAACATCCCTCTATTCCTCCTAGAATCCTTACATTGGGAATAAGGCAATTCACGAAGGCCTTTTATCTTTAATCAAAAAGAGTAACCAAATTTTGGGTAATGACTTCCTTCAATCCACTTCAATTTATATTCCCTGTCCAACCATCTAAACACTCATTAATACATTATTTTCTCATAAAAAAATATCTTAAATATACTATAATATTTTTATTAGAATTATTCAAACTACACTTCCACACTCCACCTTCAAATAGATATGAACAAACTGTTTCTATGGATGACGATCTAATCCCTCATGAAAATATGATTGTTATAAGATATCCCACCACCTCTCATGGTGTCCATTATGAGAGACCAAAAATTAAATTTTATATTTTTGATATTTATTTTATCTATATTATTATATAATTATAATTTAGAACATACCTTTATGGTTTTCGTGTTGTATATATACGATAATTGCATTTGAGGAAGTGTGGAATACCACCACCTCAAAGTGATATGGCTCATTCAAGATATAAATGGAACACATAAAGAATAAAATTAATAAACATATGTAACCTATATAACAAAGATATTATAGCATAATTATTATATACCAATGTATCATTTAGTTTTCATTCTGTTAAAAATGAAAAAACATAAAGTAGTATTCATTCGTACATATGGCTTACCATCACCATGAATGGTGCATTTCATTTTCATATATCCAAATGTAATAAAATATTATAAAATAAAAATATGTTGGAGATAAATATATATATAACAGATATAAATGATATATTATTCATGAATACAATTCTTAAGATAATGTACTTTGGACAACACGGTCAATTCGATATTATAAGAAGTTCATTTTTACTGAAGTACTAAACATCCACAAAAACACCGATATGAACATTAATAATAATATTTTTATTATTGCAGGGTAATAATTGATATAAAAAGAATAATAACCATGAAAAGGATATGAATCATGTATAATTACCTTATGTTAATTATTCATGGAGATTAAGAATGAACATGACAAGTTGGAAACAAGGTAAGGGAACCTTTCACTCTCTTATTCAAGTCAAATATTTATTTTATGTTATTAAATATAAATTTTCAAATGATTAGATATTTTACTATATATAAATTTTTATTTACATTTTATTTCCAAGTTATGAGATACAATTTTACCTCAAATCAACTGAATTTCATAAATTTTATGTGACTTTGTTGGGATTCCAATTTTTTGTAAGGGAACTTCTTGTCCAAATTTTAATTCCTTGGATTGAACTTATACTTCTTGATTATGTCATGCTATGAATATGTGTAAATGAAATTCGATTGTTTTACACTTAATATCAACATATATTGGGTGTATTTATATTTTTACTCATAATTACGTTTTTGATTTATCCAAAATATAATGGTATAATATTTGTAAGGGACTACATCTCAATCTCCATTCATTGAGTTATATCTTGATATTGTGCATCTTTATAAAATTATAAGGTGTATATAAAACCATTTGACATTTTATATGATGAATTTCTATATGCTTATGATATTTACTATTTTCATTCATGTTATTCATTAATTATTTTTATACAATAGTTTTTCAAGTGGTAAATGATTCTTTAACTAAAAAAATCATTTTAAATGTTTTAAAGATTTAATCTTTTAAATCCTTCTTGTTTCTGACCATTTTTTAGAAAATATTTTAAGGATTTATTTATATGGAAATGAGTGTGTTAATTTTTAACTTCCATCCAAATGTTTCATAGTGGTATTGGAAATTTGATTCAAAACACATCTATTTGAATGTTTTAAATGATTTTATTTTGTCAATATATTTAACTAATATCTTGTAATCACATTTTCCAAATGTTGTCATTCTTTAATGCTTGTTTTATGTGATATGAATATATTATTGATCCGGGTAATTTATTATGTATATGGGTGGTTCTGTGATAAAATTTTGGGGGGTGAGCCCGAGATAACTTTCCAATGAATTGGATAACATAACTGAGGTAAACGTTAATGTTTATCCTATGAAATTTAGGGAATATATAATGATAGGTATTCCAAATGTAACACAATATGTATCAATGAAATATACAATGTAAATTTGATATGGCATCCACAATTTACATTAATGTTTTATGAATTCTTTGTGTCATTCAAAAATCATATGATTTTGTGAGGTATGTTAAATAGATAAGGTTTATGATTGAAAATGTTGATTTAATTTATTTGTATATATTTATGGACTAATGTTATCCTTCATTCTTTTATAATGTTTCAATATATTTTTTTGTCATCCCATTTTTTTAAAATTTTTTTGGTTATAATGAAGGTTACAGGAATTGAAGAATTCCAGATGATTTATAACAATAATATAATTCTTATTTAATTTAATGAGTTTTAGAATTGGGAAAAAATTGATTGAGTAGGATGACTAAATTATAATATTTTGACATGTAATGTAATAGTAAAATACTAATTATCTAAAACACTATTATTTAAAATATCCTCATTGTGAATTCTTGGCAGAACATAAGTTTATGTAATGTTTAAGGCTTGGCACATACAGTTATTATAAGAGGTCATTTTATATAACTTTATAAGATATGGTGTTATCTGGGTGTAGTAAACAGATCTTATAAAACAAAGATGGTTATTATCATATAGAATATTTGGGAGGGTTAATGTAAACTAGGTTGTATGAATAAAAACCTAATCAATAGAGATATAATTAGGTTGATCTATTAGAGTAATACAAAAGATTTTATATTATATTTATACTATATAGGATTATTTTTTTAATAATAATTTGTTTCATGTTAACGCATTGAATAATATCACCATATTAAGGATCATTAGTCATGATAGAAGGAATGGGATCTTTCAAAACATTTTTATCCCTCCCAGGTGATTTGATCATTAATATTATGGAAAAATCATATTCAAATGATCCTGATAGCTTCTTGAGTATTAAAATCCCATAAAAGAAATTTATTGCGCTACCCATCACCTACTAAAATCTAAAACAATTTTTTTGGTCATGGTATATTTGACTTATGATTTCATGATCTCATATTTTCCATTTAGTTTCAAAAAGTGAAATTACATTTATTGAGTGAACGTTTTCTATCTAAAAGTATAAAAACCTACTGGGGGAGAAAGGGAACATCCTGAAGATCATGATACATTGATTAAAGGTGAGATTTATTTTCTTATACCTAGTTTCTGAAGAATCATTAAATTTATATTTATAAATGATGAGTATATTCGATCTGTATGAATAATGTGTTAAGCAATAAGGTGGAAATTCTTTGTTAATTGATTTTGAAGACTTCTGAATGTGTAAGAAGTAAATATATAAGGAACTCAATATTTATTCTATATTTTAGGATGATTAAATGTTCAAAAGTATTAATCATATATGATTCCAAAAATGATCTTATACTTCATATATCATACTACATAATAAAATAAAACTAGTTTCCACTAACCAGGGACTTCCTATAGGCCAGTGGTATGCGATAAAGGAATGTCGCACTTCAGTTGTGGGTTCGATTCCCACATCCTTCTCCTACGCTATGGGTTGTCGCCCATCCTGCAGGGTTTCCTTTTTCTAAAACTACATTACTATAATATCCCATCAATAATATCAAAAAAAACTTCTATCCTTAAACAATACTAACTTATGTCCAACATAATCCATTCCAATCATTAGGATTATCCATAATACTACAGTCCACTCTCATAATATAGTGAAAAAAATTACCAGATATTTCATATAACAAGCATGTTAATACCATCATTGATCCCCATATATCATAAGATATGTCTTGTTGGTCACATTCCAGAAATTCAATGGCCTCAATCATGTATTCTCTTGAAAAATGAATACCCATTGAATCTTAGTGAAAACATGAGTGCTGTCAAAAGTTAACTCTTTCCACATACCAAAACCCCAAAATTCTATATACTAAAACCATGATATAACTATTTCCTTATATCAGTCATGAGCTCAGGAATACTATCAAAAATTTCATTCTCTCCTTATCCCTTCTTTCCAAAAATATCTCAATCACTTTCCATGGTTACCGGTACCATAAAATTATTGAAAACCACAATAGACCAATACATAAATATTCCAATATTCTACAATACTATATACTACATTATTTTGGAATCCCATTACATAACCACTTAATCATTCCACCACATCGTTGTCATATTCAACATCTCCAATAGTGATCGCATGTGACTTCCCTTTGTCCTTTTCCATAAGTGGTTGCTCATGTCGATCATCATTAACCTTTGGATTAGGGCATAGATTAGTATAATTCCCCATTTCATTGCACTTGAAGCATTGAAGATTTGATGGTGCGTTCTCTGCAGTCTTTTCATTATTCATACCATTAGAAACCCTTTTTCCATTACATCGACACTCAGCTGCTCGATGACCTTCTTTTCCACACTTAAAACATTTTCTAGTCCCTTTAATACAATATCCACCTTGATTCTTTCCACACTTTGAGCATAAGGAAACATTCATATTATTTTCACCATTATTCTGAGATTTTTCCGAGAACTCCATCTTTCATTTCTTGTCAAAACCATGAGATGGATATGTAACACCAACTCTCATTTATACCTTGATAGCACAACACAAAATTTCTTCATAGCTACTGAAGTCTCTTATAGTTAATTCCCTTCGATGATTTAGTTTTAAACCACTGAAGAATCGATCAACTTTACTTTCAGGTTGGATGATAAATCCAGATGCATACTTTGGAAGCCTTCTAAAATTCTCTTCGTATATACCAACAGATTAATCATCCTTTTTCTTTAGTTCAAGAAACTCCGTCTCCATCTTTTTTCGAATAATACGAGGGAAGTACTTTTTGAAAAATATGTTCTTGAACTCTTCCCATTCCATGGGCTCAATTTCATCTCTCGGCCTCGTTTTCGTGGTAAGATTCTACCATTGATCAGCTTCACCTTCCAAATGATATACTGCTAAGATGACTTTATCATGTTTAGAATATTGAACAACTGAAAATATCTTTTCAGTGGTACTGATCCATTGTTCAGCAACAAGTGGATCAAAAGACCCACTGAAAGAAGGTGGATGTTTCCTATTTAAAACTCAATAGAATATTGTTCCCTTCTCTGCTCATTTGGATTTCCAGAATGATTCATATCTTGTGTAAGTATAACAATAATATTTTTCACTCCATATCCCATAACATTTTTTTGTTCAGGAGTACAATAATTGCATTGTCCATTACATTGATCAACACGGTTCTTTCGGGTTCCAGCCATCGTCTAAAACCCAAAAAATAATAGTGTGAGAGGAAAAAATCATGCTAGGGAAAACAACATAATAAAGGGGGAGTACCTTTAATATCTTACATCTTAGGTTACCATAATTCTAGTACTATAACCTATACTTATATATAACCTTAGGGACATCCCTATACATACCTTAGAAATATCTCTAGGGATCTCACTAAAGTTCTCGCATCCTAGTTTCCAAAGGTTGACTACACCTTTCTTCTGATACCAACTGTAGAGACCCGAATCTTGACGTACATGGACGTTACATTACTTTTGTAAAATACTTAATACATAACAAAAATAGACACATAAGGATCGTAATAGTTTAGTGTCTTTGGAATCTTGTAATATAAACTTATAATCATGTTGAAAGATCTTCAACAACTCCCATAACGATCTTCCCCTTTTTGTTTCCTTACATAAATCCTTTCTTTATTTCCTAGGGAAAATAGAACAGAAAAAGGGTGAGCTCAAATGATCAGTAAGGGAAAACAAAGAGAACATAAAACAATTCATAAACATTTGAAACCAAAAACATGAACATGAAATTTAAACATCAATATATTGAGCAATGACCTAAATCATGGAAGTACGTAAGGAATATATCATAAAGTAACTTCAATATTGATAAAATATAATGGGAATAGAACATGTAATTGTGGAAACCATTCAGAACTTGTTATGATTTCCATAGTAGTCAAGGCATTGCTGCCAAGACCATCTTAGTGGACAAAGTCCCTTTCTGAATCGAGTTCACTCCTCGTTTCAGTCCTGTAACACTGAACTCGATTAACTAACCATTCCAGCCATGTCTATATCATGAGATATAAATCCTTACCCAATGCATTGGAGGGAGATATAGGTCTCACCCATCTCATAATGAAATAATTCTTACTTGTTCCACAAAATAAACATACATCATTCATAATAACCCAACAAATAAAATGGGTTTCAAAAACATCATCCCATCATCACATAATCCATATAAAATAAATGGATATCATTTACAAATAAGAAAATGGAAACCATGTAAATCATAAAGACATTATACTTGAAACTTACACATATTAAATAATGTCATCTTAGATGGAAAATGTTTTTGATAAAACACTTGAAATGAATTCTTGACGAAAATATCCTTTCTTCTTCAAAATCAATTTCTTTTCACAAAACATCATGAAATTTTAAAAGAAAGATATTTTGTTGAAACTAGTCATTAAATCTTTTGTAGGAAGATTCATGAAAATAAGGCTTTATAAAACCGTAAAAATCCTTTCATTCCATATAAGTTAAAAACATTCTCCTGGTACTTTTGTCAGAAAATTCAAAAAGTACCTCGTATGGAAAAAAAGAAAGATTCCTTAAATACCTTGTAGTAGAAGTCAAAAATGGGTAAAAGGAAATTAAACATACATAAGGACACATTTATAAAACAAGGACATGGATGATAACAATTACCCCAGTAAATACTTATGTATAAGAAATCTCGGATAAAAAAATGAGATTTGAAAAATTATCCCTTACCTTATGTTCGATATGCTTCGTATGTATCTGAACCTCCTATACAATGATTTAAAAAATGTCATTGAATTATTACAGAATCATATTCCTTTTTAGGATATCATATATGGTTCAATTATGAATTTATATTACCCATTGGTTCTTAAATTCCATTTAAAAGAAACATTTTGGGTAAAATCATTTCATTTATCATATGTGTTTCGACTTTCTGTTCTTGATATTGTTACTTATATCATGATTTACATAATTACAGAATGTAAAAAATGATTTATAAATGAAATATATTCAGAATATGCATATATATAATAGATCGATAAATGGAAAGAAATACACCGTTCATGGAGACGTTAGGTCGTACATACGCATGAACGTTGTTTTCGTTTCCTTGTTGAATTGAATGGAATTATGTATATGACATACATATATATATATATATATATATATAATTCCAGTTGAATTATTATTTCATATATTTCATGATTACTTATTATATATACTTTATAATCATTCTTGAATTGTTAACATGGAAAATGAATCTCATCGCGTCGTGGAGATGGTAATCCGTACGTACGCACGAGCGATGATATCATTCCCATATTTATTGAATTGAATTGGAGTGAATGATATAATATATTAGAATAAGTATTATGTTATAATAATAATATATAATTATTCTTTACACCATTATACCCATCCAAATAAGGTGGTGGTGGAAAAACAGATTACACCATGGCGTGGAGACAGTATTTCGTACGTACGCACACGCGATGATTTCATTTTCCTTAGGATGGATTGAAGGTGAAACAGGGTTGTTTCATATTTATAATAATATATCAGTATATGAGGGATACTTATGTTATTACTTAATAATGATACAACTAATGAATAGGGAGTATAAGAAGAATGGAACTTGATGAAAACGGTAAAAGGTATTACCTCTTTCTCGAAGTGCCTCATTTAAACATTCTCTTAGGGCACTAAACTTGTTCTTTGAAGAAGACAAGGACATCTAGGATGTTTCTAGGGAAGTGGAGAATAGACTTTGGCAGGGGTTTTCCAATCTTGAAGGCTCAAAGTGGTGTGAGGAAGAGAGGGAGGAGGTGCCCTTTTATAAGGAAGGAGAGGGGCACCTTTGGAAAAACAAAAAATATTATTTTATTATAATGTAATATTCGGTTTTTAATAGCACTAAATTGATTTATTTAGAAGCTAAGTTGGGGATGGGTTTAAATCCTCTCATCCAATTTATTTTAGACAAGTTTAGGGTTCTATTTTAACCTTATAATTTAGATTTAACTTTAAGATAAATAATTTTCCCTTTACGGTGTCTTTTTGTTTTCTTACACTATAAGGTTAATAAGCATACCATTACAAGACAAATGAACCCCAAGTTGTTTATTATTAGTATATATATATCCCAATCTATGTCATTTGGACGAATTTTAGATTTTTAGGAATAAATTAACAATTAATAATATAATATTTGTTTTAAAAACTATTTTATGTCAATTTTGACACTATTTGGTAATTGATTTTTCTGAAAATCATAACACAATTATTAGTTTAAAAAAAGTTAATTAAATAAATAATAACATTCCATATTAACATATAAAGTCATTTTAATTTATAAAAAATGTCAAATTACATTTATTTGGGTATTTATAACATCAATTATGTCAATATTTCATTAATAATATAATTACTGCATCATCAGTGTGTCATAAATAAATGAAATTATATAAAGTCTAAAAATTACAAATAAAATAACATTATTTAGTAAATATATTTATATTTCTAATTAATATTTATCGTCGAATTTATCTTCTGTATAACCCTATATTAAAAATGATTTACTTTTTAAACTATGATTTTAACTATTTTAACCCTTCTTTAAATAAATTAATATTAAATGTCCTGATCTAATCCAAGTGGGACTAAATGGTCATATTTAATTACTAAGGGTTCTTTTGGTCGAATTAAACTTATCCAATGGAATTAGGACATGTGTTAGGGTAATAATAATATCATTTTTACCCTATTTAATTTTAACCGTGGTAAATAAAAGTAAAAAATACTATTCACCAAAAATTATTTTCATCTCATTGAACCACATTTTAATTACTGACATCAAGTGTGTCTCTCAGATTTTTGAAATTCCATTCACAAAATAGGTAATATTACCTTTTATGTAAATTTTCAATTTCTCCTAGGAGGTGGGTAAAAGACGGTCAAAAGATCAATAATATTTTTATATATCTAAAATTATTATAAAATGATTATAATGAATTGCATTGATCTTATATAGGTATTATGTATCAATTTTGACCTAAAATAAATTTAAATAATATAAATAATTATTTAAATAAAAAGTTGGTTTTTAAATAGTAACCCAGTGTTTTCACCATTCATTAAAAATTGAATGTTTTCAGAAAAATACCAAAATTTCACCCTAGGCTAATTTCGATATTCAGAATCCAAAAATGAAGTTCATTTTGAAAGATAAAATTTAAAAAATTGGTTATTATTATTCATAATGGCTAGTTTTTATAACATATCATTTTTTAGCGAACTCAGTATTGCATACAACACACGCTATCGTGGAAGTTCGCGATTGCATGTAATGCAAGCCAAGTGAGGGATGTGTGTTGTGCAAGCTCTGTTTGGTGTATCATACAAAACAATACATTAATGAAATTAAAAAGAATATTTTTCATAAAATATTGGGGTGTTACAAACATGACCTGAATTTTTCATCCTTCATGTTTGGGAAGGTGATGATATATCGTTAGTAATATTTAACGGATCAACCAATTGTCTCCTACTTCTACAATGAGGCACAAATAGTATTTCATCAAAAATCATGTCCATTTCTAATTAATACTTAATATAATCCACATTTTATGAAATCTGTACTACATAATGATTTGTATAAACTTAATTATATTAACTAATTATTTATTCAATGTTTGAGTTTTTAGAAATTTAGAAATTTTTCAGTTCAATGACCATGTTTTAATTACTGTTTATAATTTTACAGAATTCATTGTTTTTTAAGTTATATTTATTACTATTTATTTAGTATCCTTGAAATACCCCTTCAATTTCCCTAACACAATTCATTCAATGATATCCTTCTCAGTTTAAAATACATAATCTGATTCCATTGTCATGAATTGTTTTAGATATTCTTTATATTCCACATTTCATAGGGTGTTATCTATTTATTTAGTTTGAAAAGATCCATATTTTAATTATAAAATATAATTTTTAATACATAATTTCATTATTTATGGGATTAAAAAAGTGATGAGAAATTTGTTTTTTATAATATTCCCTAACTAATATTACTATTGGAAAACATTATTCTACTGTGGATTTTATAAAAATATACATCATTCATAATTTTAAAATTTTTTATGTAGTTCTCAACATAAATATATTTGTGTTCCATTCCATTATTATATCACATGTTTATAAAAATGTCATCATTCTCAGTTTTTTATACTTGACACCACTTCATATAGTCAATAAATTCTCATTTAGACTATATGAACATGAAACAGTAAATTTTTCTATAATATATATATAAAGGAAAAAGTAACTATCAATATATATTCTAGGTGATAATTATAAATGCTATTGAGTTCCCTTTATTCAATTTTCTATGAAAACGTTAGTCTATATTTCCCCATATATGCAAATTAGAAGTCAATATTTAGTCTCACATTAGATTATGAATGTTTAATATATATTTTACATTTGTTATGTTCTTTATGCTCTATTTATCAATGAGAAATAGCCTCAAATGTACTATTATATTTTACTCTTCATTGGATAGTAGAAAAATGATTTCCATATTATTCACATAGTATAGAATACCATTAGTTATTCAACCAATCATGAGTGAGTTCCCTACATATTCTTGCATAATGAATATCTTTTTGTTTAATATATCCATAATACCTATGTCTTTTATTTGATTCAAGGTTAATTGTTTATGCCACAATCCTTCTATGTAAATCACAATAGTCTTATTTACCTCATATCCAGTTAGAAGTGTATTTCCACTGCCTTTTATCTTCAAATCCCTATAATTTTGGCAATACACTATCCCATATAATATTCACTACAAAATTTAAGTGGTTCTTATTTACAACCATGTGATATAACTCCCACAATAAATAATCTAGCTCCCACTATTCTTTCTTGATATATGCGATATTTCAGCCATATTACCCTTCTCTCTCATCTTATTTAATTTATATAAGGTTTCTAATTGACTTGAGGCATCATATGGATTCCCCTCTTTCTCTTCTGCATATGAATTACTGTTATTCTTGAATTTATTTTCAATTACGGTACATCTATTCTTTAATGTAATCTATTTAGCTTATCATTCAAATAATTAACATTGAATTATATGTTGGAAACATCTATTTGTTCATTCTCCACAATCTATAGCATTATATGAGAATTTGAAATAGTGAAAAAAATATACATAGAAACAAATTCATACATTAGACAAATGATATAATCTCATTTATTTTTAATGACATATATGTGCTTCTATAATCAAATACCCATTCAACTATTCACAATAAGGCAATATGTTGCTAAAAATCCCCGTAATTGCCACAAAAAAAGAGAAAATATTGCCAATTCTTTGTTTCTCCACATTTACATTTCATTCATATGGATAATTGGATTTTGATAAACCCATTAATATTTATAATTATTTACAACCCTATGTTTTCCAATATTCTTGTAATTATTATTTGTTGTTATAGTGTCATAGTGTCGAAACCATTATCACCAATTACCAATTTCCCTTTATTCTAGTCTAGTATGGATTCATAATTTGATGTATTATATTTTCAACAAACTCCTCTTTTTCCAATAAGGTAGTTTTCTTCTAATTTTTGGATATCATTTACACCTTATATTACTTTTCATTCCATTTCTAGTAATTCTACATATGATAATTATAAAAAAATCAGTTTCTATATTTGGATTGTATAATTTTATTTTTGAAAGATGTTTAATAATCAATATCAAAACCCATTCATAATGTGATTATAAATTAATTTTTTACTCTATCATTGATGAACTAAATTCATCAATTAACTTAATAGGTTCTTAAATTTTATGCTTTTAATTTACAATATCTTCTAAATTCATCTAACTTATTGATTGAACATATAGTTACTTTTCAAAATGATTAATCTGAATTATGATTTGATCTTTATATTCAAAAGATTATTCAAGAAATTCCACAATCATATGATTTATTTTTCTTAAACATTTACCTCTTTGAGATCCCAATAATGATCTATATTTATGTCAACAAGACTATTGGTTGAATATCATCTTCTATTTAATAGTTCCCATCATTACATTTTATATGTTTTAATCAAATTGTGTTCTCACTTTATCTAAATAGTCTCCATTATCAGCTTCCTTTATTCATACCAATATTTTCCTACGAAACATCATTATAAATGAATTTCCTAGTTTAATGTTTCTTTAATAATTACATATTCCTAACAGATTCTTTAATATATCCTCTTTATATAGATCATACTCAAATATCATTGGAAACCTTCCTATAATGTTCCAACCACTACTATTTTGAAATCATTCACTCAGTAACTTTCCTTCAAACCCACCCTTTCATTTGTTGATCATTTTTTCCACCAAATATTGAAACACATCTTCTATGTTCAATGTTTCATCACTAAATTGTGTGATGTCATGTTTTTCAATAATTTTGAATTTTATACCCTTATTTAGTTTAATTAACATTTCTGTAGGATTTACACTCAAATTATGACAAACTAGCATACTATGAAGATGAGATGATCAATGTTTTTATCAATTCCAATTTGTAGATGTTGAAATAATTTTATTATTTAACATCCTGGACCAGGAGTCACATTCTGATTCCCCATGTTGGTTGGTCACATGTCCACAAGCATGCCTGTCTATATGCTAGAGTCCACCGATAAGCAGTGAAGGTCCAGTATTTATAGTTGGTAGACTACACACTCTGTAACAAAGTAGCACAAAAGTAAAAATAAATCAAAATGGACCAAATGTATAATGTAACTAATAGAATACGAGAATCAAAAGATGATCAAAACTAAAAATACAATATCAATGTTGAATAATAGACATCCCATGCTAAAGTACATTCCATGTGTCAATATAGAAACTCCTAATTAATGATACAGGGAACAACCAAGATGGTACTAAACCACATATTATTCCCTCATTTAATAATCGTCGTAAATTATACATCTAACAAATAGAATTTTCCCTTATCCTATCATGAAAGCATGGTATCTATTCGGGTTCCAATTAGTCTTCCTGAGTATGGTGACTATAAAACTAAGTATGCCACCACCAGTTATATCTAATACAATATCATGATTAGATATTTAAATATAGTTTTATAATGAATAATATACATGAAATAATGTAAATAGTTTACAACTATTAATTTACTCTTTATTTAACCACATAAACCCATAATATCAATAGGACACTCGAACCTCAAAACCTGATTTGAACTATGATAGATTCTAAATTGTCCCCAAGGAGTATGATATATCTTATTCCCATTTATACAATTTTTCTCTTCATTTCACATCACCAACGATTCGAACAATAATCCAATTCCTACTCATGTACATCGAACAACGTGGCTAACACCATGTGGGTATTTAGATCCTCTGCCTATTTCCCACACCTCATTAACACATGGGTATTAAGAACCTCATTCCTTCTTCCAATAGTCAATATCGTATATGTGTATTTCGATCCTCAATCCATGTCCCACAAAACTTTTTCACACTTATACTATAATATCACATTTTCCCTTGTTTCATAATATCACATTAATTAATTT